>OY757011.1:139629985-140114609 GCA_963580285.1 Lucinisca nassula | reverse complement strand
TTAAAGCGGGCTGCAGAACCTCCATGAAGTGGATACAGAGACAGCACAGTGAAGTTTTAACATTGTACATAAGTTACCAGCACATAACTGTACATATCACCAGCTTATGAACTTTTATTAATCCTTTTACTAAACTTTTTATTAGAACGCCAGCCAAATTTTTAACGTCATAGACGTGTGCCTCGAAGAAATAAGCGGGGGAGCTATAAGATACAACAACAACAACAACAATGACGTCAGTCTCTTCAACAGGAAGTGAACTGTCAACCATATTTTACTTGTCAACATTTCTGAGAATGCGAATATCCTTGATGTTTTCATTAAAAATATAGTAAAACTATGTCAGTTAATCAAAGTGATGAATAGAAAAATAATAGAATCTTACTTCCCAAGGTAAATTTTGCATTTGTATCCAGTTTACTAGCCCTAAATGAATACAGTGCTGATCAGTAAGGTAGCCTTCAGGCTATGCGTTATATTTTCAAGATCAGCTGATTTTGGCAGTTTTAGATCGAGCCGTTTTTGATTTTGTAGAATTCCTTATTATTTGACGGTGAATAACGATAAATAAATTCATCTGCAAATACCTTATTACTGGTGATTCTGTTTTGTGTGAGCAGCTGTTGATCGACCCTGTTACTGGCTTTGAACAAAGACATAGCCTGGAAACCCATAACTCCGTTCACCTAAGGTTGAGCAATCCTGCTTTCAATTTGTTGTTTCAAAAATAATTTTCTGCAGGTATTTTTTAAACATTTGACTAAATGCCTAAGAGAACCTCAAGATTTAAGAAAATAAACATCAATTCTGTTTTTTCTACAGCCGTCTAGAAATGCAGGGTGTTTTGGGGGCATATTCTCAGGTAACTGGTCAACTCGTACCTATCTATCTATCTTCTTATACTGAGTCGGTCATATTTGGCCATTACCTCAGTACCTAAGTCAACTCGTTCCTGGGTCAACTCGTACCCGTTCTTTGGTCAACTCGTACCCCCTAGTCAACTCGTACCTATTTTGGTCAACTCGTACCCCAGGGGTAGGTGGGGTACTCGATTTTTTTGCCGAACAATAGTTGAAATGGGTTATAACTTGCCCCGAGACATGTCTTGAGTTCAGCGGAGGCTAGAAAGAAGTACTTTGGGTCCTTTTATTGTAATATGGTTTTCACAGCGCGGGGATATGCGATGGCGCGCCATCAACCTGCTCTAGTTATTATTATTATTATTATTATTCACTTTTAACCCATTCCGTCCCTGAAACCCACAAAGGGGTACCTTATCAAACACTGCAGGCCCAGATCCGATGCCGCAAAACGCGGGGATATGCGATGGCACGACATCAACCTGCTCTAGTTATTATTATTTTTATTATTGTTATTATTATTATTATTATATTATTGTTATTCACTTTAACCCATTCAGTACCAGAAACCCACAAAATGATGCCTTGTCACACACTGCAGGCCCAGATCAGACGCTGCAGAATGCGGCGTCGTATGATCAGGGCCTTCGCTGTTTGAAAAAGTTTAGCCACTTCCAGAATAAATTTTGAAGAAAACACAACCTGACACCCCTCAATTTCGAAATATAAAAGATGGAAGATTCCATTTGGGTTGTCAAACACTGCATGCCCAGATTTGACGCCGCAGAACGCAGCGTCGGCGTCGTCTGATCAGGGCGGACGCTGTTTGAAAAAGTTTAGCCACTTCCCGAATAAATTTTGAAGAAAACACAACCTGACACCCGTAAATTTCGAAATATATATATGGAAGATTCCATTTGGGTTAATTTAATTAACACTTTAGTTAATCGTGTACCGATTAAGGTGGGTGTAAAAAACGATTATCGGTACTAGTTTAATCTAATCGTCCTACATTAAAGACTGTTTTTAATTGCTTTAATTTTGACGGCGAGCGGCTGTATTTGTTCTGACAAAACTTAAAACTAAATCCGAGTTTTACTATTTATATATAAAAGTGGGTTTTAAGAGGGACAAATTCATATAGGCTTGCATTCGTGATGATTGTTTTTATTTAAGAGTTTGTTAGTTAAACGGTATAACAAATGTTTATAATTTAAGCAATAAAATTATATAAATAACTGAATTTATTTTTATTGTGCTACCTGTACATTCCGCTGTGTTTATACTCGCCGACATGTAACCGGTTTTGTCCGTGCAATGGGCACACCCCTAAACCTCACTTTATATAGAGAAACTCGGGTTTATGAGGGTATACATTATCTTTCTTTATTTATGCTCCAATACATAGGTTGAGGGTACTCGTTACAGTCGTTCCAACTAAAGATCACAGCCTATATGTGAAGTATAAATAAGAAAAAAAAAACACGGATTTTCGTAAGAAAAATTGCCATTTTGGGGATGTGAAAAACGCACTATATTGCACGGGTGTGTTATAGTAAAGTAACAGTAATAAGGAATATGCAACATTTATGTTAGCCAACATTTATGTTTTGAGCATATATGAGAACAAATTATAATTGTATAACTACATTTTATTTGCAACTGAGCATGAAATGTAAGTTCTACAATTATATTTTTCTCGTTATTTTCATTTACATATGAAGTTCGTCTTATGTTGAGCATGGTGTTATGTACCAATCACATCCTTCTGGAGCATAGATTGTTGGCACTCAGAGCTGCCCCACGGGGATAGTTCTAATGAGCACCCATAAATTATGTCTGGCTAAAGGGATATGGGGGCCATACACATGATAGGCGCCATTTTGGAGCACGTGCATAATGGCGTCATGCACACACTATCTATAGTCTTCATCGTCGGGAAAAGGATCAGGAGTCTGCATAGACCATAAAGTTGACCTGTATATATGTGTACTTAAGCCAAACTTACCCCAAAACAAATTTTATTTTTTCTAAGGTACGAGTTGACTTAGGTACGAGTTGACCAAATTCGGGTATGAGTTGACTTAGGTACGAGTTGACCAGAAACCTATTCTCATAACTCCGTTCACCCAAATTTATTTGATTTTCATAAGTAATCAGATTCATTCTATGAATATTATACATGATGAGTATTTTATTTAGACTCTGCACTATTCTAATTTGTTGATACCTATCATTTTCAATCACATGCTTGTCACTGGTTAGAGATTAGTTTTGGGGACCCCTAAAATATTAAGCATTTTGTGACAAATTTCGATTTTTGTGAATTAAATAGTAAGTCAAAACTGAATTTCTTCAAAACAGGTTTAAATGTTGGTTATTAACAACAAATTTTGATGTTTGATAACTGTAAAAATGATTCCTTTTCATATTAATCAAAGAAGAGGGTGAACGGAGTTATGAGACTGAACGGAGATATGAGAAAATGGGATACTTGACATTTATCAAGAACTTCTGTTACAAAGGTTCTTACTTCCTTCAAACAATAGGATATTGGGTTCTGGGACAACTCGGCACATAGCAAACTCGGCAAATGACAAAATAAAAAAAAAACGGCCCGATAGCTCAGTTGGTAGAGTGTCCGCTCCGGGGGGTCCTACTAAACACCCCACGGCACACCATGGCACCCCACGGCACTAAATTATGACCACTTTCTCTTCGATATTTTGTTCTTTAAGAACAGCTGAGAGATATTAAAGCATACTAAATAATGTTTATCTCATATCTTCATTCCAATAGCGAAAAAAAAAAAAAAAGTAAAAGGAGCACACTAATGTCCGGAAATTGTCCTGCAAATGGCCGGGAAATGTGGGGGTAGTGGGTGGTCAGAAATTAATAGACGGATCCATTGTTTTGACACGTGACCTTGTTTACCTGTCTTTGGGCATGCGCAAAATTACTTTTCCTTCCGATAATGATCTTTCGTGGTTGGCAAAAAGCCCCTGGTTCCATATAAACACATTGGCATATTTTAGTTGACTGCCACAGAAAATCGATCGAACTACACTTTAAATGGGTAGATATATATGTTTTAGAGTTCATAATACAAGTTTACAGAAAATAACATCGCATTTACAATGGCGATAAACAGCCAAATACATTTTTTTCCCACCACCGGTACGTCCCGGCAAATAGTATTATTGAGCGATGACGTAGTGTTTGGATGTGTCTATTTGGGTATTTGTGTAAACCGTCTTGCCGTTGTATTGAGTTCCTTCAGTCTTTGTTAGAAATAAAGAATAACGTGGGATTTTTGTTTTAACGAAACATTTTCATTTTAGGGATGCAAAATTCTCAGTCTACTCGACTAGGTGTGTTTTCATAATGAGATAAAAATCTGATATTTTCCATAACTCAGCTTAAAACATACATTATGGTTACCCTTAGAACATCCTCCGTGAGGTGATTATAACAAGAAACCAAAATCAATGCTTTTAACATAAATAAGTACTGTCACACAATGCTTACAACATTCTCGCCCCCGCCCATCGGGGCTTGAAGAAATAAATTGGGCTGCATGGTGCTTCCACGCAGAGCTGAAACTGGCCACACATGAGTACTGGTAAACCGCTTAGACGCTCTTAGCCTGTCCAGGCAAAGTGGCGTGAATCAGACTGCCCAACGCAGATGTCTTTTGGCATCATCACGTGAAGAAATGAAGAAATCCCACTTTATATAGAGAAAACCTGTATTCATGGGTTATACATTATTTTTCCTATTTCTTTTCCAAAACATAGGTTGTGGGTACACGTTAGAACCTCCTTAATGAGGCGGTTATAACGAGCACCCACAACCTATGTTTGCAGTATAAATAAGAAAAATATGACAATTTTTCTTCGGAAAAGTAACCATTTTGGAGATGTGAAAAATGCACTATGTTGCACGGGTGTGTTGTCGTAAAATGACATCTCAAACCCTGTCGCCCAATAAAACCAATAGGGTTTGTAAGTACTGACTGTCCGACACGCACCGCTTTGCCTGAGCAGGCTTAGTTCCTCTAAGCGGTTTACCAGTATTCGTGTTCGGTCGGCAGCATCCAGCCCATCTATTTCTTCAAGCCCCGATCAAGCTAGGTCTACATAATTGTTTAAGATTTATTGGTTTGATTTGCAGGATTGTTTGAGTTACAGTGTGAAATATGAATAAATTGAGCCAGCACATGGCAAGTTCTGCAAGAAGTCTTGAGCGACCAGCGAAGACTGAGATCAGCCTGCGCATTCCCGCCATCTGATCAGAGTCTTTGTTGATCGCATGTACCTACTGTAGGCTAATATCTATGTAAAGAGACATAAGTAAAAGGACTTGTCATAGTAGATTGGTGCTCAGGTTGATTTGAGTCTCTGCTGGTCGCACGGGTTTTATTGCAGGTTTTGTCATACATTGGCTCATTATTAAAAACGTACACCTCTGACACAGATTATTAACATTCCAATGCGATAAAAAGAATAGCTTTATTGCATTTTGAAAAAATGGCATGTTTTAGAAGTCGTCTTCTTTATCTTATTCTCGATCCTTGGGGGTTCCTATAACCGCCTCAGTGAGGCCATTCTAATCTTTGTTTTTAGCAGAATTAAAAGATTGATCTTTACCTCTGCAAAGCCTACTTTTCATGATATAAAGCGGGGTTAAGATGGGTGCTCATTGCAAGGGTGTGTTAATGTAATGTTCGCATTATATCAAAAAATGAAAAGACGTTTCCACAACTGTGTTTTACCCCTTGCACCCACATTTTCTCTCAATAAAGTAATGTTTGCAGGGGTGTTAATTACTTAGACTTGGTAAGGTGATGGGAATATCAAGGAATAAAGGCATTTTTCAGTTTGACGTACATGTACAACAGGGCCTGACAAATCCAAAAATTTTCCACTTGCCCATCGGGCAAGTGAAATATTTTTGCACTTGCCCAGCTCAAAATCCTACTTGCCCAGGATTTTGGAACTCAAAGTGGGGTTGGATGTGGGGGGGGGGGGGGGGATAATGGTGACGATGATGACGACCAACATTTATAAATATAATCCAAGGTTTCTGTCAAGTTTCAAGCACAACCAATTTCCATTAGGGTCTAGTAATTTCATGTTAGTGTTTATTTCCCTTTGGTGTCTCTGATGGGAGCTCAGGGTTAATTGTATCGATTCCTGATCATTGCATTCACTTCTATTTATTTCCCTCTGTGCGGTAATACGGTAGAAAATACTGTTATTGTCACAGCCAATAACGGTACCTTTCAAGTTAATTGCTGACATAATTCCTTAACCGATTAGCAATTTAAGATACAGTTATACAAACTCATTTAGCTTGACACGTCGCACGATAAACATCAGCTGCAGCTGATATAGATCTACTCAAAAGATCAGAAGTGTCAGGGCAGCGAGATAAAAAGATTAAAAGAATGCAGTTTATTTAGCTTGGATTTAATGATCCAACCAGAAGACGAGAACCCGATCTATCACAAACGAACCCAAACGCTCACACCCACCCTACAAGTAAGTTCATCATTATTTCCGCCATCCAAATCGTCGTTCACAAACCACCACTCCCATTTTTCTGCACGCGATCGGTAAATGACGTCATCCGACCCCAGCAACACCGCACGTGTTTAACGTCATTGTTTTATTTTAATGGGGCCTATCTCTTTCAGAAAAAAATGTTTGGAACCGGTAAAAAATATTTTCTCGATAGCTAAACGGTTGTGGATAGATGCGCGACTAATCCGCTGTTACCAACATTAAAACATTCGACTTTTTCCGCCAGCGTCTGCTATTTGGCGCCAAAACATAACCATTCACGAGATAGTAGAATAGTCCGTTTTTACTACCGTAAGATGTAGCAAATCGTCTTAGGAGCTATCAAATCATTTTCACATTGATTGAGGATTAAATTTTATGGCAGGGATAAACACAAATTAGAAACAATCTTATTTTCACACCTTGTCAAGCTTATCGATAGCGCCGGCGGTACACAATACACCAGAAATGAAAGACACGCACCACCGTGCAATCATGTTTAATTGGTAATTATACGACAGGGATTAACAAAAGTGTCATAAATGAACCGTTATAAAAACATGGATGGTTTCGTCTCTGAATTGCCGACAAAGCGGAAATTACTATGATTTACTTACTGGTATTAGTTTTACTGTACTTAAGGACTGAAAAGACTGTCGATTGTAGACGATTTTTTGCACTTGTCCGACCGGGCGTCGAAAGGTCAAAGTGCACCTGCCCGGCGCGATTTCGGACTTGTCCCGGGCGGCCGGGCAATGGATTTGTCAGCCCCTGGTACAAGGAAAAGCTATCTAGAAAATAAACATTTGTTTTTTTTAAGCAAAATACAAGGTCTGCATAAAACCGATCAGAAAAATAAGAATACAGTGAAATTTCAATTCCTTTATAATCTATCTATCTTCTTATACTGAGTCGGTCATAACTGGCCATTACCTCAGTTGATTGGGCAGCTAAATTTAGAATTTAGCTAGAAAAAAAAAAAGAAAGAGGCACTGGATGCGTCCTTAAAACTATTTACAATCTGCATAACAGAGGTATCCTAAAACGCATACCTCTGAGTCCCAATCTTACACTGTGCAGGCTTTAAACTCTTCTGCCGACTTTGCATTCATCGCAGATGAGGGAAGACTATTACATTGGGGAATAGTTCTAGGAAAGTGAGTGAGTGAGTGAGTTTTAGTTTTACGTCCCACCAACAGCTAAGGTCATACGGAGACGGGACCTCGGTTTAAAGACTCATCCGAAAGTCTGGAGAAGCCCGGGATCGATCCTGCGATCCCTGGTTTACAAGGCGAGTAGCGTAACCACTGCACCACGGAGGCTTCTAGTTCTAGGAAAGAATGAGTTCTTCAGGGCATCACTATAGGACTGGTATCTACGATATTGTGAGTCGTTTACTTTTGATGCCCTGGTTTGGGTCGACACTGTTATAGGGGTCAAGTACCTATCTTTATCAATAGACACTGAATCAGAGTGTATCTTGTAGAAGAATGTTAAAGAGGACTGCTCATGACAGGCCTCCAGGGACGGCTACTCTTGCTCATTAAGCATGTCACCAACGCTACTTCTATGTTGCCATCGCCTACAGGTCCATCGAGCAGCTGTCCTCTGCACCTTCTCCACCTGCTGAGTCTGAGTTTTAACATAGGGATGCCAAATGGGTGATGCATATTCTAGTTGAGGGCGAACCAATGTTTTATATGCAACATCCGTTGTCTGCCTAGGTGCAAAAGCCAAGTTCCGTCTAAGGAATCCTAACGTCCTAGTTGCTTTAGATGTACTCTCTGAGATATGTTGACCCCAATCAAGATCGTTGGTGATGGTGATACCAAGATATTTGGCGGATTGAACATGCTCCAAAATTTGTTGGTGAAGAGTATAGTCAAACTTAATTTGCTTGTCCGGAGGGTGTCGTGACACCCTCATTGAGTGACATTTGGCCACATTGAACTTCATTTGCCAATCGGCCTCCCACTGTGCAAGTTGATCCAGGTCATCTTGTAAAATAAGACATTCAGAAGGAGAATATATGTTCCTATACAGGACACAATCATCAGCAAACAAACGGACCGATGACCTGATATTATCGGGGAGATCATTAATGAAAACCAAGAAAAGGACCGGTCCAAGGACCGAACCTTGGGGGACTCCAGATAAAACAGAGACTGGATCAGACGCTTGGCCATCAAATACAACTTGTTGTAAGCGCCCAGAGAGCCATGAGCTAATCCACCTATGTGTGGATCCTCTTATCCAATAGTACTCCAGTTTATGTAATAGCCTTCTGTGAGGTACCTTGTCAAAGGCCTTAGCGAAGTCCATGATGATCAAGTCAGTCTGTTTGTGGCCATGGTTTATTGCCCCATCCAGATTGCTTACAATGTCATGGTAAAATTGAACAAGCTGCGTTTTCGCAAGACCTTTGACTCCGGAAACCATGTTGACAGTCAGCAAGAATGCTCTCAAAGGCTGTATTTATTACAATGTTCTATAAATAAACAAAGAGGTTACATTCTGTGACATATTCGTCGGCCAACAGAAGCGCTCGGAAAAATCACATGATCAGCCGTTCACTACAGTCGTCTTTTTTAAAATAGAGGTTGGTGTAGCAGTCTATCAATGGCATGTATCCCTCACGATACCGGAACATGGGTACCACTAATACCGCTGATTATCATGAGCCCTCTTTGTGCTCTGTGTGGTCCTAATGGGTTCAAAGGGTGGTCAAACATATACAAAAATAAAAATACTATTTATATTGTTTCCGTGGTGTGCCATGGTGTGCCGTGGGGTGTTTGGTAGGACCGCACTCCGGGAAACGGGAGGTCACAGGTTTTATCCCAGGCCACGACATACCAAAGTCGTTAAAAATGGTACTAGCTGCTCCTCACTTGGCAGTTAGATTTACAGGGTAGAGCTAGGACTGGTCGACCCAGTGTCAGGATAATGTGACTGGGTGTGGTATCATGTAATGTGTCTGGGACATGATACTTCAGTGAGGCAGCACAATAAAAGTGAGCAATGAGCCCATTGTCGCAACCAGACACCGTCGTGATATGGCTGAAAAATTGTCGAAAGCGACGTTAAACCCAAATTCACACACACACACACAGAATAAAAAAATAGTACTGGTTCTTTTGGTCCAATCATCCTGAAACTTGCTTTGAATGATCATCCTGACAATATCTCGGTCAAGTTCGAATATGGGTCATGTCGGGTCAAAAAGTAGGTCAGCAGGTCAAATCACAGAAAAACCTTGTTAAGACTCTAGAGGCCACAGTTTTGGTCCAATCATCCTGAAACTTGCTCAGAATGATCATCCTGACAATATCTCGGTCAAGTTTGAACATGGGTCATGTGGGGTCAAAAAGTAGGTCAGCAGGTCAAATCATAGAAAACCCTTGTTAAGACTCTAGAGGCCACAGTTTTGGTCCAATCATCCTGAAACTTGCTCAGAATGATCATCCTGACAATATCTCGGTCAAGTTCGAATATGGGTCATGTCGGGTCAAAAAGTAGGTCAGCAGGTCAAATCATAGAAAACCCTTGTTAAGACTAGAGGCCACAGTTTTGGTCCGATCATCCTGAAACTTGCTCAGAATGATCATCCTGACAATATCTCGGTCAAGTTTGAATATTGGTCATGTCGGGTCAAAAAGTAGGTCAGCAGGTCAAATCATAGAAAAACCTTGTTAAGACTCTAGAGGCCACAGTTTTGGTCCAATCATCCTCAAACTTGCTCACAATGATCATCCTGGCAATATCTCGGTCAAGTTCTAATATGGGTCATGTGGGATCAAAAAGTAGGTCAGTAGGTCAAACCATAGAAATACCTTGTTAACACTCTAGAGGCCACAGTTTGGGTCCAATCATCCTGAAACTTGCTCAGAATGATCATCCTGACAATATCTCGGTCAGGTTCGAATATGGGTCATGTCTTAGGTTAGTAGGTCAAATCATAGAAAAACCTTGTTAACACTCTAGAGCCCACAGTTTTGTTCCAATCATCCTCAAACTTACTCAGAATGATCATCCTGACAATATCTCGATGAAGTTCGAATATGGGCCATGTGAGATCAGAAAGTAGGTCAAACCATAAAAAACATTGTTAACACCCTAGAGGCTATAGTTTTGGTCCAATCATCCTCAAATTTGCTAAGGATGATCAGCCTGACAATATCTCAGTCAAGTTCAAATATGGGTCATGTGGGATCAAAAAGTAGGTCAGTAGGTCAGATCATTGAAAAAAACATTGTTAACACTCTAGAGGCCACAGTTTTGGTCCAATCATCATCAAACTTGCTCAGAATGATCATCTCTACAATATCTAGGTGAAGTTCGAATATGGGTCATGTGGGGTCAAAAAGTAGGTCAGTAGGTTAAATCATAGAAAAAGCTTGTTTACACTCTAGAGACCACAATTTTAGCTCACCTGAGCAAAGCTCAAGGTGAGCTTATGTGATCACCTTTTTTCCGTCGGGTATCATTCATCATGCGACGTGCGTTGTCAACATTTACATTGTTCATCCTCTAGAGACCACAATTTTGCTTCAATCTTCATGAAACTTTACCAGAATGTTTGTCTTGATGATATCTGGGTCAAGTTCGAATATGGGTCATATCAGGTAAAACTAGGTCACTGGGTCAAATTCCTTGAAATCCTTGTTCACCCTCTAGAGACAATAGTTTTGCTTCAAACTTTATGAAACTTTACCAGACTTGAGGATAACTGAGTCAGGTTTGAATATGGGTCATGTCAGGTCAAAAACTAGGTCACTAGGCCAAGTTCCTTGAAAACCTTGTTCGCCCTCTAAAGACTAGAGACTTAAAATTTCACTTCAATCTTCATCAAACTTTACCAGAATGTTTGTCTTCTTGATATCTGGGTCAAGTTCGAATATCCATCATGTCAGGTCAGAAACTAGGTCACTAGGTCAAATTCCATGAAAACCTTGTGCAGCCTCTAGAGGCCAAGATTTTTGCTTCAATCTTTGATCTCTATGAAGATTGTTCTGATAATTTATGGCGTCAAAAAACTCGTAGCATCTACCTTGTCAAACTTAAATATTATGGTTGTAAATCTCTTACCTCAGGTGAGCGATTAAGGACCATCATTGGCCTCTGGTTATTCTATCAATTTGCTTGAGAATAATTTTTTTATGGTTTGGAATATCAATACATGAATTTTATCATTTTTAGCTCACCGTCACGTAGTGACGAGGTGAGCTTATGGGATCACTTTTCGTCCGTCGTGCGTCCGTAAACAATTTCTTTAAACGACATCTCCTCCTAAACCACTGATCGGATTTTGACCAAACTTCACAGAAATGATCCTTAGGTGGTCCCCTTTCAAAGTTGTTCAAATGGTTCCGGTCCGTTGCACATATAGGTTTTTGGGGCCAAAACTAGATTTTTTTCACCAAAAATTTAAAAAATCTTCTTCTCTGAAACCACAAGGCCCAGGTCTTTGATATTTGGTATGAAGCTTCATCTAGTGGACCCCTACCAAGATTGTTCAAATTATAGTGCTGGGGCCAAAAATGCCCCCGCTCCGGGGCCCTTTGGTTTTACATGGGCTTATACAGGGAAAATATTTAAAAATCTTCTTCTCTGAAACCGTAAGGCCCAGGTCTTTGATATTTGGTCTGAAGCTACATCTAGTGGACCCCTACCAAGATTGTTCAAATTATAGTGCTGGGGCCAAAAATGCCCCCGCCCGGGGCCCCTTTGATTTTACATGGGCTACTATAGGGAAAATCTTTAAAAATCTTCTTCTCTGAAACCGCTAAGCCCAGGTCTTTGATATTTGGTATGAAGCTTCAACTAGTGGACCCCTACCAAGATTGTTCAAATTATAGTGCTGGGGCCAAAAATGCCCCCGCTCCGGGGCCCTTTGGTTTTACATGGGCTTATATAGGGAAAATCTTTAAAAATCTTCTTCTCTGAAGCCGTAAGGCCCAGGTCTTTGATATTTGGTCTGAAGCTACATCATTGGACCCCTACCAAGATTGTTCAAATTATAGTGCTGGGGCCAAAAATGCCCCCGCCCCGGGCCCCTTTGATTTTACATGGGCTAATATAGGGAAAATCTTTAAAAATCTTCTTCTCTTAAACCGCAAGGCCCAGGTCTTTGATATTTGGTATGAAGCTTCAACTAGTGGACCCCTACCAAGATTGTTCAAATTATAGTGCTGGGGCCAAAAATGCCCCCGCTCCGGGGCCCTTTGGTTTTACATGGGCTTATATAGGGAAAATCTTAAAAAATCTTCTTCTCTGAAACCGCAAGGCCCAGGTCTTTGATATTTGGTATGAATCTTCATCTAGTGGACCCCTACCAAGATTGTTCAAATTAAAGTGCTGGGGCCAAAAATGCCCCCGCTCCGGGGCCCTTTGGTTTAACATGGGCTTACATAGGGAAAATCTTTAAAAATCTTTTTCTCTGAAACCGCAAGGCCCAGGTCTTTGATATTTGGTATGAAGCTTCAACTAGTGGACCCCTACCAAGATTGTTCAAATTATAGTGCTTTGGCCAAAAATGCTCCCGCTCCAGGGCCCTTTGGTTTTACATGGTCTTATCAAGGGAAGATCTTTAAAAATCTTCTTCTCTGAAACCCTAAGGCCCAGGTCTTTGATATTTGGTATGAAGCTTCATCTAGTGGACCCCTACCAATATTGTTCAAATTATAGTGCTGGGGCCAAAAATGCCCCCGCTCTGGGGCCCTTTGGTTTTACATGGGCTTATACAGGGAAAATCTTTAAAAATCTTCTTCTCTGAAACCGTAAGGCCCAGGTCTTTGATATTTGGTCTGAAGCTACATCTAGTGGACCCCTACCAAGATTGTTCAAATTATAGTGCTGGGGCCAAAAATGCCCCAGCCCCGGGCCCCTTTGGTTTAACATGTGCTTACATAGGGAAAATCTTTTAAAATTTTCTTCTCTGAAACCGCAAGGCCCAGGTCTTTGATATTTGGTATGAAGCTTTATCTAGTGGACCCCCACCAAGATTGTTCAAATTATAGTGCTGGGGCCAAAAATGCCCCCGCTCCAGGGCCCTTGGGTTTTACATGGGCTTATATATGGAAGATCTTTAAAAATCTTCTTCTCTGAAACCGTAAAGCCCGGGTCTTTGATATTTGGTATGAAGCTTCATCTAGTGGACCCCTACCAAGATTGTTCAAATTATAGTGCTGGGGCCAAAAATGCCCCCGCCCTGGGGCCCTTTGGTTTTACATGGGCTTATATAGGGAAAATCTTAAAAAATCTTCTTCTCTGAAACCGCAAGGCCCAGGTCTTTGATATTTGGTATGAAGCTTCATCTAGTGGACCCCTACCAAGATTGTTCAAATTATAGTGCTGGAGCCAAAAATGCCCCCGCTCCGGGGCCCTTTGGTTTTACATGGGCTTACATAGGGAAAATCTTTTGAAATTTTCTTCTCTGAAACCGCAAGGCCCAGGTCTTTGATATTTGGTATGAAGCTTCACCTAATGGACCCCTACCAAGATTGTTCAAATTATAGCCCTGGGGCCAAAAATGCCCCCTGCCCCGGGGCCCTTTGATTTTACATGGGCTTATATAGGGAAAATCTTTAAAAATCTTCTTCTCTAAAACCGCTAGGCCCAGGTCTTTGATATTTGGTATGAAGCTTCACCTAGTGGACCCCTACAAAGATTGTTCAAATTATAGTGCTGGGGCAAAAAATGCCCCCACTCTGGGGCCCTTTGGTTTTACATGGGCTTTTATAGGGAAAATCTTTAAAAATTTTCTTCTCTGAAACCCTAAGGCCCATGTCTTTGATATTTGGTATGACTTCACCCCACAAGGCCCAGGTCCCCCCCCATGCCCCGGGGCTTTTTGGTTTTACATGGGCTTATACAGGGAAAATCTTAAAAAAACTTCTTCTCTGAAACCGCAAGTCCCAGGTCTTTGATATTTGGTATGAAGCTTCACCTAGTGGACCCCAACCATGGTTGTTCAAATTATAGCCCTAGGGCCAAAAATGCCCCTGCTCCGGGGCCCTTTGGTTTTACATAGACTTATATATGGAAAATCTTGAAAAATCTTCTTCTCTGAAACCAAAAGGCCCAGGTCTTTGATATTTGGTATGAGGCTTAATCTAGTGGACCCCTACCAAGATTGTTCAAATTATAGTGCTGGGGCCAAAAATTGTCTTCTCTGAAACCGTAAGGCCCATGCCTTTGATATTTGGTATGAAGCTTCACCCCACAAGGCCCAGGCCCTGGGGGCCAAAAATGCCCCAATCCCGGGGCCTTTTGGTTTTACATGGGCTTATATAGGGAAGATCTTTAAAAGTCTTCTTCTCTGAAGTCGTAAGGCCCAGGTCTTTGTTATTTGGTATGAAGCTTCATCTAGTGGACCCCAACCAAGATTGTTCAAATTATAGTGCTGGGGCCAAAAATGCCCCCGCCCCGTGGCCCTTTGGTTTTACATGAGCTTATATAGGGAAAATCTTTAAAAATCTTCTTCTCTGAAACCGCAAGGCCCAGGTCTTTGATATTTGCCCCCGCCCCGTGGCCCTTTGGTTTTACATGAGCTTATATAGGGAAAATCTTTAAAAATCTTCTTCTCTGAAACCGCAAGGCCCAGGTCTTTGATATTTGGTATGAAGCTTCATCTAGTGGACCCCTACCAAGATTGTTCAAATTAAAGTGTTGGGGCCAAAAATGCCCCCGCTCCAGGGCCCTTTGGTTTTACATAGGCTTACATAGGGAAAATCTTTTAAAATTTTCTTCTCTGAAACCGCAAGGCCCAGGTCTTTGATATTTGGTATGAAGCTTTATCTAGTGGACCCCCACCAAGATTGTTCAAATTATAGTGCTTTGGCCAAAAATGCTCCCGCTCCAGGGCCCTTTGGTTTTACATGGTCTTATCAAGGGAAGATCTTTAAAAATCTTCTTCTCTGAAACCCTAAGGCCCAGGTCTTTGATATTTGATATGAAGCTTCATCTAGTGGAACCCTACCAAGATTGTTCAAATTATAGTGCTGGGGCCAAAAATGCCCCCACTCTGGGGCCCTTTGGTTTTACATGGGCTTATATAGGGAAAATCTCTAAAAATTTTCCTCTCTGAAACCTTAATGCCCTTGTCTTTGATATTTGGTATGAAGCTTCACCCCACAAGGCCCAGGTCCCCCCCAGCCCCAGCAGGGCCTTTTGGTTTTACATGGGGTTTTATAGGGAAAATCTTTAAAAATCTTCTTCTCTGAAACCGCAAGGCCCAGGTCTTTGATATTTGGTATGAAGCTTCACCTAGTGGACCCCTACCAAGGTTGTTCAAATTATAGCCGTAGGGCCAAAAATGCCCCCGCTCCGGGGCCCTTTGGTTTTACATAGACTTATATATGGAAAATCTTGAAAAATCTTTTTCTCTGAAACCGCAATGCCCAGGTCTTTGATATTTGGTATGAGGCTTCATCTAGTGGACCCCTACCAAGATTGTTCAAATTATAGTGCTGGGGCCAAAAATGCCCCCGCTTGGGGGGCCCTTTGGTTTTACATGGGCTTATATAGGGAAAATCTTTAAAAATCTTCTTCTCCGAAACCGCAAGGCCCAGGTCTTTGATGTTTGGTATGAAGCTTCATCTAGTGGACCCCTACCAAGATTGTTCAAATTATTGTGCTGGGGCCAAAAATGCTCCCGCTCCAGGGCCTTTTGGTTTTACATGGGCTTATATAGGGAAAATTTTTAAAAATCTTCTTCTCTGAAACTGCTAGGCCCAGGTCTTTGATATTTGGTATGAAGCTTTACCTAGTGGACCCCTACCAAGATTGTTCAAATTATAGTGCTGGGGCAAAAAATGCCCCTGCTCTGGGGCCCTTTGGTTTTATATGGCTTATTTAGGGAAAAATCTTTAAAAATTTTCTACTCTGAAACTGTAAGGCCCATGTCTTTGATATTTGGTATGAAGCTTCACCCCACAAGGCCCAGGCCCTGGGGCCAAAAATGCCCCCAACCCGGGGCCTTTTGGTTTTACATGGGCTTATATAGGGAAAATCTTTAAAAATCTCGTCTCTGAAACCATTAGGCTCAGGTCTTTGATATTTGGTATGAAGCTTTACCTAGTGGACCCTACCAAGATTGTTCAAATTATAGTGCTTGGGCCAAAAATACCCCCGCTCTGGGGCCCTTTGGTTTTACATGGGCTTATATTGGGAAAATCTTTAAAAATTTTCTTCTCTGAAACCGTAAGGCCCTTGTCTTTGATATTTGGTATGAAGCTTCACCCCATAAGGCCCAGTCACCCCCCCCCCCCCCCCCCCCCACACACACACACACACAGGGCCTTTTGGTTTTACATGGGCTTATACAGGGAAAATCTTTAAAAATCTTCGTCTCTGAAACTGCAAGGCCCAGGTCTTTGATATTCGATATGAAGCTTCACCTAGTAGACCCCTACCAAGATTATTCAAATTATAGCCCTGGGGCCAAAAATGCCCCCGCTCCAGGGCCCTTTGGTTTTACATAGACTTATTTATGGAAAATCTTGAAAAATCTTCTTCTCTGAAACCGCAAGGCCCAGGTCTTTGATATTTGGTATGAAGCTTCATCTGGTGGACCCCTACCAATATTGTTCAAATTATAGTGCTGGGGCCAAAAATGCCCCCGCCCCGGGTCTTTGGGTTTTACATGGGCTTATATAGGGAAAATCTTTAAAAATCTTCTTCTTTGAAACCGCTAGGCTCAGGTCTTTGATATTTGGTATGAAGCGTCACCTAGTGGACCCCTACCAAGATTGTTCAAATTAAAGTGCTGGGGCAAAAAATGCCCCCGCTCTGGGGCCCTTTGGTTTTTACATGGCTTTTTTGGGAAACTCTTTAAAAATCTTCGTTTCTGAAACCACAGGGCCCAGGTCTTTGATATTTGGTATGAAGCTTCACCTAGTGGACCCCTACCAGGATTGTTCAAATTATTGCCCTGGGGCCAAAAATGCTCCCACTCCGGGGCCCTTTGGTTTTACATAGACTTATATAGGGAAAATCTTTAAAAATTTTCTTCTCTGACACCGTAAGGCCCATTTTTTTTATATTTGGTATGGAGCTTCACCCCACAAGGCCCAGTTACCCCCCCCCCCCCCCCTTATAAAAGGGGAAAATCTTTAATAATCTTCTTCTCTGAAACCGCAAGGCCCAGGTCTTTGATATTTGGTATGAAGCTTCATCTGGTGGACCCCTACCAAAATTGTTCAAATTATAGTGCTGGGGCCAAAAATGCCCCCACCCCGGGGCCTTTTGGTTTTACATGGGCTTATAGAGGGGAAAATCTTGAAAAATCTTCTTCTCGGAAACCACAAGGCCTAGGTCTTTGATATTCAGTATGAAGCTTCATCTAGTGGACCTCTACCAAAATTGTTCAATTATAGCCCTGAGACCAAAAATGCCCCCGCATCGGGGCCCTTTGGTTTTACATAGACTTATATAGGGAAAATCTTTAAAAATCTTCTTCTCTGAAACCACAAGGCCTAGGTCTTTGATATTTGGTATGAAGCTTCATCTTGTGGACCTCTACCAAGATTGTTCAAATTATAGCCCTGGGGCCAAAAATGCCCCCGCTCCGTGGCCCTTTGGTATTACATAGACTTATATGGGGAAAATCTTGAAAAATCTTCTTCTCTGAAACCAGAAGGCCTAGGTCTTTGATATTTGGTATGAAGCTTCATCTAGTGGACCGCTACCAAGATTGTTCAAATTTTAGCCCTGAGACCAAAAACGCCCCTGTCTCAGGGGCCCTTTGGTGTAACATAGACTTATAACTTATAGAGTCTAACTGTTGGTTTTCTTTTGCTCCAGCATTTCAGTGGTTTCTTGCTGTCGAGTCCTCACCTTTGTCTCACCTCTGTGGTTCTTTGATTATTTGTGTTCACAGAGATGTTGCACTGATGAGTTAGAAGGCCTTCATGCGGCCTGAACAAATTATTTGTCTAAATCGCAGCGGAAGTAAGGGTGAGGATTGTGGCCATGTAAAATAGATTTAAGCCCGCCAGTGGAAATCTTTCCACTGACCGTTCCAAGGCGGTTCTTCTGTGGCGATTTATTTATGTTGTTGTTAATTACTTACTGTGTGTATCGCTTGTGTCTTTTAATTTTGGATGGCCATATTGCCATTTTGTGGGAAAGTAACTGTCCTTATGGCCGCCTTTTGTTTAGGTTTCCATTATGGTCTGGTTGCTTAATGTTTGTATTTCTTTCCCTTTGGTGTCTTTGATGGGTGAAGTAAGTTAATTGTATCGATTCCTGATCTTTGTTTTATTTCTACTTTATATAGGAAAAATCTTGTAAAATCTTCTTCTGTGAAACCACAAGGCCTAGGTCTTTGATATTTGGTGTGAAATTTCATCTAGTGGACCTCTATCAAGATTGTTCAAATTATAGGCTATTAGCCCTGGGGCCAAAAATGCCCCCGCCCCGAGACCCTTTGCTTTTACACAGACTTAAATAGGGAAATCTTTAAAAATCTACTTCTCTGAAACCCCAAGGCCCATGCCTTTGATATTTGGTATGGAGCTTCATCTAGTGGACCTCTACCAAGATTGTTTAAATTATGGCCCTGAAGCCAAAAATGCCCCCGCTCCGGGGCTATTTGGCTTTACATAGGCTAATGTAGGGAATATCTTTAAAAAATCTTCTTCTCTGAAACCCCAAGGCCCAGGTCTTTGATATTTGGTGTGTAGCTTCATCTAGTGGACCTTTGCCAAGATTGTTCAAATTCAGCCTTTGTTGATATTTGGTATGAAGCTTCACCGCTTTAGACCTCCCTCAACATTATGCACATTGTAGCCCTGGGGTCAATAATGGCCCTCCCCGAGGCCCACTTGTTACTCTATCATATGGATCAGGTGAGCGATCCATGGCCATCATGGCCCTCTTGTTAAATACTTGTATTCATTATTTTTGAAAGTCGGCTGTCACCAGCGAAAGTTCGCTGGAAACAGCCGGCTGTCTCCAGCGAACTTTCGCTGGTGACAGCCAGTTAAAATATATGGATGGTATAGTGACAAAAAATAAATAATCAAATAATTTACTGATTTTCATTTTAATAACATTTATGGCTGTGAATATTTGCACATGAATTTTTTTTTATCATTTTCATTTCGAGTCCTAATAATTTTTTTATGTGTCATGTGTGTATTTTGTGTCATGTGTATACATGTATTAATTTTCTTTGTGTGTTGTTTTCTATCACTCATTGTCACACCAGGTCCTGCTTTAACCCATTGTATACGAGTGGGCCCTTCCATTGCTATATGTTGGACAAGTCCATATGTCATTTAAGGGATGTTGGGCCTTTTTTTTGTTTTTATTCTATTTTTGACAGAAAATTCTGTTAGCAAATGGTGCAGACCCTGATCAGACGCCATGTTCTGCGGCATCTGATCTGGGCCTGCACTGTTTGCCAAGCTACAGCCCTTTATGGGTTTTCCGCATGCAGTGGGATAACAGCGACTTAGGCATGCAATTTTCTGTTCATTTGTCCATCTATCTGTGTGTCTAAAATGCGAACACAGCTCCTCTTTCAGTTCTGTACCAAGTGTTTTGAAACTTTGCATACAATGTTGTGTTTTCATCCTGGTACTTGTATGTCAGGATGTGCATGTGATGTGGATATAATTGTTTTGTCACTGATTTTCCACATTCTGAATTTAGCCATTTTTCACCCTCAAGTTATAATACAGACAATTCAACTCCTCTTACTGTTTGCAACAATCATTTTAAAACTTTGTGTGTATTTTCTTCATGGTATGAGGATGTGTATGTGGTTGGATCATTTTTTGTCACTTTTTTCACATTCTGAACTCACACATACATGGACCCTTTTTTCACTCTTGACCTCTATGTATGACCTTGACCTTGAGGGTAAGGACCTTGGTTTTGTGTGAGGCAGATTGTCTCCTGATGGCCAACATTTCTGCCAAATAATTTCAAAATCCATCCAGAAATAAGAAAGTTAATGACTGGGCTTAAGTTTCGGACCCTTTTTTGACCATTGACCTCTAAGTATGACCTTCAACTTTGAGGTACGGACCTTGGTTTTGCACGTGACACATCGTCTCATGATGGTTAACATTTCTGCCAAGTAATTTAAAAATCAATCAAGAAATAAGAAAGTTATTGACTGCTTTTAAGTTTCGGTCCTTTTTATGCCCCCACCATTCGATGGTGGAAAGGGCATATAGCGTTGCCCCTGTCCGTCCGTCCGTGCTTCCGAAACTTAAACACGGTCAATAACTTACCTATTTCTTGATGGATTTTAAAATTACTCGGCAGAAATGTTAACCATTATGAGACAACTTGTCACATACAAAACCCAGGTCCGTACCTCCAAGGTCAAGGTCATACTTAGAGGTCAAAGGTCAAAAAAGGGTCCAAAACTTAAACACAGTCAATAACTTACTTATTTCTGGATGGATTTTGAAATAACTTTGTAGAAATGTCAACCATCATGAGACGATGTGTCACATGCAAACCCAGATCTGTACCTCCAAGGTCAAGGTCATACTTAGAGGTCAAAGGTCAAAAAATGGTACGAAGCTTAAACGCAGTCATTAACTTTCTTATCTCTTGATGGATTTTGAAATTACTTGGCAGAAATGTCGGCCATCCTGAGACAATCTGCCTCACACAAAACTAAGGTCCTTACCTCCAAGGTCAAGGTCATATTTAGAGGTCAAATGTGAAAAAAGGGTCCAAAACTTAAACACAGCCCATAACTTTCTATGAATGAAAACGAACATAGACATATTTTCAGGCGGGGGCATCCTTGTCCTATGGACGCATTTCTAGTTTTACCTTTGGCCTCTAAGTAGGACCTTGACATTGGAGGTACGGACCTGGGTTTTGCACGTGTCACATCTTCTAATGATGGTTAACATTTCTACAGAGTAATGTCAAAATCCATCCAGAAATAAGAAAGTTATTGACTGTGTTTAAGTTTCGGAAGGATGAACGGATGGACATGGGGCAACGCTATATGCCCTTCTACCATTCTTCGAATGGCGGGGGCATAATAAAATGCAACCTATCTCAGAAACCATTCAGATCCCCACCCCTAGAAGCCTCTGTTGGGTAGTGGTTATGCTACTCGCCTCGTAAACCAGGGTCCGCAGGATCGATCCCGGGCTTTTCCAGACTTTCGGATGATTCTTTCAACCGAGGTCCTGTCTCCTAATGACCTTAGCTGTTGGTGAGATGTAAAACTCGAACACTCACTCAGATCTCTACCCCTAAACCATATTATAAATATCCTGATGATAAGACACATTCAGTGACACTAACCGGTGGGTCCCGCGGGATATACCGGGGCCATGCCCCACCCCCTCCACTTCATAAAAGGCCCAATATCTTAGAAACCTTACAGATCCCCACCAGTTAACCACATATGTTCTTGTAACATTCAGTGGGCCTGCGTTGGTAGCTGATTCAGATGCTCCTCTGACTGGTGATCTCGATGCCTGCCGGGGTCGACAACATTCTTTCATGTAGATTGATCATGAAATCTTTTTACAGTCATTCTCTCCCTTCTGCTAATTCAAGAAGGGCAGTTGTCAGTTCCTGGCGAAAGAATGTGCACTGTACTGGTTAACACTTACGTATAAGCCTGCCCAAGAACAGTGTGGATAGCTGAACTGACCAGCTAAAAATGACCTAAATTGTGTTGACTGGGTCGTTAAATTCAAAAATAAACATAACACATTCAGTGACACCAACCTTCCACTTCACAAAAGGCCATAATAATCTGAGAAACATCACCCCTAATATATATATAGTCAAGTTCCTTATTGTAAGACACATTCAGTGACACCAGCATTGGGGTCCCCAGGGGTGCCCCCGGCCATGCCCCACCCCTTTACTTCATTAAAACCCATATATCTCAGAAACCATTTGGATCCCCACCCCTAAACCATATATATTCTTGTTCCTTATGATAAGACTCATTCAGTCACACCAACCTTGGGTCTCTTTGTGCTGGGACTATGCCCTGCCCTCTACTTCATAAAAGGCAATATATCTACGAAACCATTCAAATCAAATCCCTACCCCACAAGCCTATACATTGTGTATATTCTTGTTCCTTATAATTAGACACATTCAGACATTCCTCTACCCTCCACTTCTCATATATCAGAGACCGTTCAGATACAAGCCACTAAGCCATCTATATTCTTGGTCCTTATGATAAGACACATTCAGTGACAACAATCTTGGACTTTTCTGAGATCTGGCGGGGCCATGCTCCACCCCTTCCACTGCTTAAAAAAACTTATATCTCCAGACCTATACATAATCCCATCACTAAACAATGTATATTCTTGTTCCTTATGATACGACACATTCATTGATACAAAGCCCAAGCCCCTCTACTTCATAAAAGGCCTAATATTTCAGATACAGAGTATATGTCCACATGGGTGCTAATATGGGTATGGGGGTTCATTTGGGAGACTTTATAATTGGAATATTAAAATACATGGCTGCCATTGGGCAGTGCCCACCTGAGCTCTGATGAGCATTGTGGCCTATATATATGGGCCTCTTGTTTCCGTATTATCAGGGTGTGCATGTGCATTGGATATAATGTTAGATTATTTCGTGTCAATTTTTCCACATAATGAACTGAAGTGATTTTCTGACCGCAGATTTATAGACACTTGGTATTTACCCCTAAGCCCCTTGTTTGCAGAATTTTTTATGCAACATAATTATAAGGATGCACATGTGCTTTTGATGACATTCCTATATATATTTCTTATACATGAAAAAAAAACATTACTTTTGGGTGGGGATGGGGGCGTGGGTAATGGGCAGAGTGACTTCACCCAAGTTGGATCTAGAGCCGAAGCCTCTGGAGGGAGCTATGGTAATCAGCCACCATCATTGTCATGATGTCATAATCTGTAAATATCAGTCCATAGTCACGTTTGGGGAAAATATTTTAAAAATGTCTGAAACTAGAAGGCCCTGAAGCCCACTGGGTTTACATAGAATCATAATGGTGACAACTTTAAAAATTTTCTTGTCTGAAACAAGAAGGCCTAGATCCTTGATATTTAGTATGTAGCTTCATCTGTGTTCACAGTTGTCAAATTACAGCCTTGGGATCAAAAGTAGCCTTACCCCCGGGGTCACTTGTTTAACATAGACTAATAAAAATCAAAAATGAGTTCCTTTAAGAGCAATGAAAACATTCATAAGAAAGAAGATGGGTCATACTACGTAGTTTCGGCTAATAAAGCCTCATCAGTGACCCTGTAATGATCCGGCAACGAAAGCCAGAGGAAACATACTGCAAATTTGCGAATTTCGAACTGGCAGTCAATTCAAAGACTGCTATAAATCAAAATGGGGTCCAAATAATTAAAAACTTGTCTAGAATATGAATCTAAACCAATAATTTATTTCTGATTTCTCAGACTATTCACGCTGATCTCAAAGGACCAAAAGTAAAATATAAACTGCACTATGGATGATGTACGGGGAGACGTTTTACGGCCGCCACACGGCACAACACCAGCTGCAGTGAAGGCAAATAAAAATCAAAAATGAGTTCCTTTAAGAGCAATGAAAACATTCATAAGAAAGAAGATGGGTCATACTACGTAGTTTCGGCTAATAAAGCCTCATCAGTGACCCATATCTGTCTGATTTCTCATCCATTCTGGGTCTTATTTTCAATACACCACAAGCTCTATATAACATTGCTATTTGGGACCAAAGCACATTAAGCATCTTAGTAAACCAAACAAAATGTATAGAATGAGATTACTGTATGTTGAAAAAATGACCATTTAAAAATGATAAATAAATTTAATAATTTTAGGACCACAATTAGTTCTACAGATAGAACGTCAATGGCCCTATTTACATTTTTGTTTATACCAGACGTTTTCATTTTTATTTATACTTGGCCATGTGACGTTCTATCGATGCTGATGAAAAAGGGCGAATACTAATGTCTGGGAATTGTCCGGGAAATGTCCGGGAAAAGGGGGGTAGTGGTGCGCTATCTCTAATTTCTGCACTTCGGGCGGTCAGAAATGAATAAAATTAGTATCAAATAAAAATTTAAGCTCCATTCTAAAAGATTATTAAAAACTATTTTTCATTTTTAACATTTTAAGGGTCCATTACTGAAGTTAATTTGTCCGGGAAATTCCCGGATTGTGACTTGGATGTTGGGGTAGTGGTGCCTAAACCCCAATATCTCGACTTCGGGTGGTATGAAATTAATAAAAATAGTATCAAATAAAATTTTTAGCTCCATTCTAAAACATTAAAAATTATTTTTTATTTTTCATATAGTAGGGGTCCGTTTTTTAAGTGGATGTTGTGGGTGGTAGTGCCTTATCCCTAATATCTCCACTTCGGGTCGTCAGAATTTAATGAAAGTAGTATCAAATAATTATAAATAATGCATGTCGTGTGCTCATTATAAGCGCCTCACTGACGCGATTCTAATGAGTGCACACAACATGACTTTATTTTATAGAAGATCACAAGGATGTAATAAGTTATCTTAAATTACGGCTCAAGACCTACTTGGCAAACAGTGTAGAACTTGATCAAAGGTTTAACCCATATATGCCTAGCGTCCAATTGGTGGGACATTGGCAAACAGAGTAGATCTTGATCAAAGGTTTAACCCATATATGCCTAGAGTCTCATTTGTGGGACTTTGGCAAACAGTGTAGATCCAGATCAGATATTTAATCCATATATGCCTAGCATCCCATTTGTGGAACATTGGCAAACAGTGTAGACCCAAATGATCAGACGCTGCAAAACGTGGCGTCAGATCTGGGCCGCAAAATGCGGTTTCTGATCTGAGTCTACACTGTTTGCTTAAACAACGACGGGATTTAACCGCATACATTCTTGCTGGCTATGAATTAGGTGTACAGACTTTGAGTGATTTACGGACCATTATGAACAGACGTCTGCAAACTTGGCGTCTGATCTGGGCCATAAAATTTTGCATCCGATCTGGTTCTACACTGTTTGCTTAAACAACGACGAAATTGAGCCGCATCCATTTTTTGCTGGCGATGAATTAGGTGTACACACTTTGAGCGATTTCACGGGTCATTAATTTTCTAACGAGATTAAACATGTGTTAAGTTAATTGTTTTAACTCATAATAAGTTGACGTATGCTGTATACCGGGATTGAAATAGTAGAAAGTGACTTCCACAGAAGTTGTGTCCAGTTCATATTTTGAACGAATGCTGTTATGTTGTTTGTTTGAATTGGGATTAAAAATGTAGTTTAATATCATTTTTCTTTATTTCTGCTAAAAAAAAATCGAAAAGTAACCATACTGTACGTTTTAAGCAGAGCTGTAGATAATGTAAATTTAGCAACCCTTAAATGAAAAATCGATAAAACAAAAATAAATCCGATATTTTTTTCTATACGAACTCCACAGAACGGTGGGACGGTTTCAACGAGTACCCACAACCTATGTTTTTGAGCAGAAAATGGAACAAATCTATACCCCCGTTCAACAACCGAATTTCAATGATTGTGGGCATCTCGTGGTAGGGTTTTGTTTTTGCTCCGGAATCATTTAACACTGGAATAATATTCGACGTGTCAATAATGAGACAGCATTTAGTTGAATGTTTGGAAAATGAAAAAAAAATGTCAGCGTTTCCGAAAGAAAAAGATACATGCAGGCGTACATTTTAATTCTTCACTTGTAAAATCGTAAAAAAATCAGTCTGGTGCTTCTGTAAAATGCCTTAGTGTATTTATAATGGTCCGTAAAATCACTCAAAGTCCGTACACCTAATTCATCGCCAGCATTTTGCGGCCCAGATCAGACGCCACATTTTGCAGCTTCTGATCATTTGGGTCTACACTGTTTGCCAGTGTCCCACAAATGGGACGCTAGGCATATATGGGTTAAATATCTGATCTGGACCTACACTGTTTGCCAATGTCCCACAAATGGGACTCTAGGCATATATGGGTTAAACCTTTGATCAAGATCTACACTGTTTGCCAATGTCCCACCAATGGGATGCTAGGCATATATGGGTAAAACCTTTGATCAAGTTCTACACTGTTTGCCAAGTAGGTCTTGAGCCGTAATTAAAGATCACTTATTATATCTTTGTGATCTTTTATAACATAAAGTCATGTTGTGTGCACTCATTGAAATTGTCTCATTGAGGCGCTTATAATGAGCACACGACATGCATTATTATCATTATTTGATACTAATTTCATTATTATCTGACGACCCGAAGTGGAGATATTAGGGATAAGGCACCACCACCAACAACATCCAGGACACAATCCGGAAATTTCCCGGACAAATCAACTTAAAAACGGACCCCTAAAATATGAAAAATAAAAAATATTTTTATGCCCCCGCATCATATGATGCCGGGCGCATATAGTTTTTCGGTTTTCCGTACGTGCGTACATGTGTACGTCCGTCTGTACGTGTTTGTGTACGTACGTACGTGATCCCGTAACCTCAGGTTAAAGTTTTTGTAACAGGTAGAGCCTGAACTTTTAGAACTCATATTTTCCTAACCATTTGATGGCACTGGTTCATCTTTGGTATGATGATAGATATAGGTCCTAAGTTTTATTAAGCAATACCCCACCCATGCCTGTGACCTCAAGGTCAAGGTCACAGACTTAGAAATTTTCAATGTTAAAGACTCAGGTTAAGGTTTTTGTAACAGGTAGACATGAACATTTTAGAACTCATATTTTCCAAACCATTTGATGGAATTGGTTCATATTTGGTATGATTATAGATATAGGTCCTAAGTTTTATTAAGCAATACCCCCACCCATGCCTGTGACCTCAAGGTCAAGGTCACAGACTTAGAAATTTTCAATGTTAAAGACTCAGGTTAAGGTTTTTGTAACAGGCAGACTTGAACGTTTTTAGAACTCATATTTTCCTAACCATATGATGGAATTGGTTCATATTTGGTATGATTATAGATATAGGTCCAAAGTTTTATTAAGCAATACCCCCACCCATGCCTGTGACCTCAAGGTCAAGGTCACAGACTTAGAAATTTTCAATGTTAAAGACTCAGGTTAAGGTTTTTGTAACAGGTAGACATGAACATTTTAGAACTCATATTTTCCAAACCATTTGATGGAATTGGTTCATATTTGGTATGATTATAGATATAGGTCCTAAGTTTTATTAAGCAATACCCCCACCCATGCCTGTGACCTCAAGGTCAAGGTCACAGACTTAGAAATTTTCAATGTTAAAGACTCAGGTTAAGGTTTTTGTAACAGGTAGACACGAACATTTTAGAACTCATATTTTCCAAACCATATGATAGAATTGGTTCATATTTGGTATGATTATAGATATAGGTCCAAAGTTTTATTCAGCGATACCCCCACCCATGCCCATGGCCTCAAGATCAAGGTCATGGACTTAGAAATTTTCCATGTTAAAGACTCCAGTTAAGGTATTTGTACCTGGTAGAACCTTAACTTTTATGATGGCTTTGGTTCATATGATGATAGATATAGGTACAATGTTTTATTCAGCAATACCCCCACCCATGCCTATGACCTCAAGGTCAAGGTCACTGTGGCTATTTTTAGAAAAACTTTGTCATCGCTCTAGCGCCTGCATTTCTTCACTACTTTCAAAATAACTTCACACAAATGTTCCTTATGACAATACCTCGAATGAGTTTGACTTTCAAGGTCAAGGTCACTGTGGCTATTTGTAGAAAAACTTTTTCATCTCTCTAGCGACTACATTTCTCTACTGATTTCAGTATAACTTCACACATATGTTCCTTATGACAATACCTCGAGTGAGTTCGACTTTCAAGGTCAAGGTCACTGTGGCTATTTTTAGAAAAAGTTTGTCATTGCTCTAGCGCCTACATTTTTTTCACCAATTTCAATATAACTTCTCACAAATGTTCCTGATGACAAGGTCACATACTTAGAAAATTTTGTTGCAACATGGATTTTCGGGGTGAGGCGGGGCCCTTGGCGGGGGCATCTGTGTCGTCTGGACACATTTCTAGTTTATTAATATTTTAGTATGGAGCCAAAAATTGTATTTGATACTAATTTTTATTCATTTCTGACCACCTGAAGTCGAGATATTAGGGTTAATGCACCACTACCCCAACATCCAGGTCACGATCCGGGAATTTCCCGGACAAATTAACTTCAGAAATGGACCCTTAAAATGTTATAAATGAAAAATGATTTTTAGTAGTCTTTTATTAATTTTATTAATTTCTGACCACCCGAAGTGGAGATATTAGGGATAACGCACCACTACCCCACATTTCCCGGACAATTCCCGGAGTTCGGGTAGTCAATGAAAACAAAAAATGAAAATATCAGTATAAAAACGTAAAAAATAAAAGTCAGGCTACCCGAACTCTCATGTATGGGAGTAGGACCACAATATACATCATGTATCAATTTTAAATATTACCAACGGTTCCATTAAATTACTATTACTTATTACTGGACAATATACTTTCTATATATTTTTGCTGGTTGTCTGCAGCGAATTTTCGCTGGAGACAGCCGGCTGTCAATAGCCACTTCCTTTGTTTATTCAAATCACTTCTTGATTTGTGTACGCCGTTAACGTCGTACACGGAGCGTGGTTTACGCTAAATACCGGAACAAAATACCGCGAAATATCGCAGTTGGCGGTATTAATTTTAGAGTTTTTATCTGCTGGGAATAATTTTAATTGCCAAACAATACATTAATAATATAACAATAAAAGACTTTTTCCCCTTTGCTGGCTAAGGTTAAAAAAAATATTTTCTTTTTTTTTTTCTTTGTGATGTCTTGTTTGTCTCCATTACTATCATGCAGACTGAAACCGAGATGAATCTGGCTTTTATACAAGGAAGTGTCTACAGTGCCGGGTCCGTCACCCTAGACTCAAGCTAGAGTGCCGTGCCGTCACTCTAGCCTCAGCGGCTAAAGTGACGGTCCAGGCATTCTAGCCATTCCTATGTGGCCAGGCTAGAGTGCCTGTAATACAATAATTGATAACTTTTTAGGCCAGCATTAAGTAGTTTTAAATAATTGGTTTGTTTGTTTTGAGGAGAAATCTTAAGTGTATGATATGTTGGCGGTGATAATGTAAGACAATAGGATCTTTAAACTTTAAGATGTCTTTGAGGTCGTTCGACCACTCAGTCAGGTAACAGGTTGTTTGTAGCACAACATAATTATACCCCCGGCATACGAAGTATGCTATGGGGGTATATAGTTTTCGTGTTGCCGTCCCTCCCGCTCCATCCGTCCGTGTTTCCGTTCTTCCGTCTGTCCGTGCGTCCGTCCGTCCGTCCGTCCGTTAACATTTTGGTTAAAGTTTTGCGTTAAAGTTTCTAAGAGATAGTATCTTCTGAATCCTTTGAGAGATTTAGTTGATACTTACACTGAAGTTACATACTGGTCTAAAGATTTCATTGATGCATGTCCCACCCCCACAGTGACCTTGAGGTCAAGGTCAAAGACTTAGAAATTTTTACATCTTGGTTAAAGTTTCTAAGAGGTATCTTCTGAAGCCTTTGATAGATTTAGTTGATACTTACACTGAAGTTACACACTGGTCTAAAGATTTCAGTGATGCATGTCCCACCCTCCAAAATGACCTTGAAGTCAAGGTCACAGACTTAGAAATTTTACGTTCGGTTAAAGTTGTATGACAAAGTTTATAGATGCCTGTATGGTCTAACTCTAAGACAAATTCAATTGATACTTGCATTAATGCTGCATACCAGTTCAAAGATTTCATTGATGCATACCCCGACCTGCTGCTTCAGTAACATTGATGCCCCCACCCCTTCAGTAACTTTGATGCTCTCACTTCCTTGGTCCATTTACAAAGATTATGTTTGGTTTGGATTTTATAAGCACATTATAGATTCTTATAGCTTCTCGACTTCTTCATTCATGTTACATACAAGCTCGAAAGATATATCAGTGGGTGGCACTGGCCGGGGGTATGCGTGACCCACTGGTCACTTTCTCTAGTTAATTTTACAACCGCGACAAACACTGGTTTCAAATTCAATTATCGTTATGTACAATCAATAATATGGAAGATAATAATGATAATAATAAATTTATTTCCAATTAACGTAATTGCGAATACTTTCTTTCCATGGAGACATTAATGAGCCGCGTCGTGGGAATACGGGTTAATTGCATATGCGAACATCGGCGGCGCAGATCAGCCTGCGTATCCATGTAGTTTACAGACTAACATGCCATGCCAGAGAAATAAATTCCGTTTTATCTCAATTGATGGAAATAACAAAATAACAAAGAATTAATATATCACTGGCACTCTAGCCAGCCCAATTTTAGCAGTTTTTGATGTACACAGTTTCAAAATTACGGGAAGTGTTTTCCCTTGAGGCGGGTTGAAGTGGTTGATATACATAGTATACGTACCATCCTCCAATATGGTTGATAATTTTAGATATTATGTCAGGTAAATGTTTTCTTTCTTTAATTCATCCTCTGGCGGATTATAGCTATCAAATATTGCATTACCGGGTATAACCGGCACTCTAGCCTGGCCACATAGGAATGGCTAGAGAGCCGGGACCGTCACTTTAGCCACCGAGCCCGGCACTCTAGCCTCAGACAAGGTCTATGGGCTCAAGGTCCCCAAAACCCTGAATCCAGGATTGATATGTTTCTTTGTATTGGGGTTTAACGGCCAAGTCAAAACTGTTAAGCTCATTTTTGAGCCGGTCAGTTTACCTATTCACAGTTTGCCTGGGAAACTTTATCCGTAAGCAGTTAAACAGTACCATGCACATTCTTTCGCCAGAAACTGACAACTGCCCTTCTTTAACCAGCAGCCTTGAAGGAAGAGAATGACCGTAGAAAAGAAATTTATGATAAATCTCCACGAAAGAATGTTGCCGACCCAGGCAGGAATCCTGATTCTCCTGCATGCTCCTAATCACCAGTTAGAGGCACATCCGACTGAGCTATCAGGACCGGGCAATCCTGGATCAAACAAATGTTTTTTATTGTTTTCAAAATTTTAGTCCTGGGCCCCTAACTTTTTTGTCTGAGCCCCAAAGTTTGAAATGTTAGGGGCCCAGCTGGCCCCATGTGAAAAAAAATGTTAGCCCTTATCCCTGCCCACGCTTTTGCCTCGAAATGGCCCATTTGAGCAGAGCCAACTATAACATTCCTGATTTTCCTCTCGCACGCCCTCGCCATGTTAGGAAGTCATGTAGCAAATATGGTTGCATTCCAGCCAGTGGTTAAGGAGGAGATAGCGTGACGGACGGAGGCGTTCACAGTATCCCCCAAAGCTTTCTTTAAAAGCGTGGGGCTAATAAAAACCATCAATAAATGTAGTCACTAGAGCGATGACAAAGTTTTTTTATAAAAATAGCCACAGTGACCTTGACCATGAGGTCATGACCTTGAAAGTCAACTCATTCGAGATATTGTCATAAGGAACATTTGTGTGACGTTATATTGAACTCAATCAAGAAATGTAGGTGCTAGAGTGATGACAAAGTTTTTCTAAAAATAGGCACATTGACCATGACCTTGAAAGTCGAACTCGCTTAAGATATTGTCATAAGGAACATTTTTGTGAAGCTATATTCAAATTGAACAAGAAATGTAGGGGCTAGAGAAGACCGAAGTTTTTTCTAAAAATAGGCACATTGACCTTGACCTTGAAAGTCGAACTCGCTCAAGATATTGTCATAAGGAACATTTGTGTAAAGTTATATTGAAATCGGACAAGAAATGTATGCGCTAGAGCGATGACAAAGTTTTTCTAAAAATAAGCACAGTGACCTTGACCTTGAAAGTCAAACACACTCGCGATATTGTCAAAACGAACATTTGTATGAAATTATATTGAAATTGTTCAAGAAATGTAGGCGCTAGAGCGAATACAAAGTTTTTCTAAAAATAGCCACAGTGACCTTGACCTTGAAAGTCAATCATGCTCGAGATATTTTCATAAGGAACATTTGTGTGAAATTATATTGAAATCGGGCAAGAAATGTAGGCACTAGAGCGATAACAAAGTTTTTTCTAAAAATAGCCACAGTGACCTTGACCTTGAAAGTCAAACACACTCGAGATATTGTCATAAGGAACATTTGTGTGAAGTTATATTGAAATCGGACAAGAAATGTAAGCGCTAGAGCGATGACAAAGCATTTCTAAAAATAGCAAGTGACCTTGACCTTGGAAGTCAAACACACTTGAGATACAAGGACTGTTCAAATATGAATGCAAGTTGAACGTTTTCTCATGCAATAATGCGAAAATCACCTGGAAATAAATATCACTGCGTAGAAAAACATTTTACCTATACATTGATGCCAAACCTGTTAAAATCTGTGCATTTTAGCCACGTATGTCGTTCGATAAACACTGTCTACTCTGGTATACTAATACAAAACATGGTTGGAAGAAGGTCAGAGTACGCCGGTGAAATACGGTCCTATATTAAGAATCGTTGTATTCTTGGTATAAGGTGCAAAGACTTTTTTGATGAAATATGTTCGGTTTATGGGCATAATGAAATGTCTTTTCCGACAGATTTTCGTTGGTGTAAGAAATTCAGCTGTGGGCTAGGCCCAACAGAAGATGCACCACATGATCGTCGGCCGAAAAGAGCAACATCTGCCGAGATGGTTGCTAGAGTGAAAGAAATAGTTGCTACCGATGCACGATACACCACTAGGCAAATAGCTAGTATGGTTGACATCTCATTAGGAGCAGCTCATACAATTCTGAAACGGGATTTGAGTATGAGAAAGATCTGTGCTAAATGGATTCCCCATCTGTTGACAGATGAGCAGAAAAAGACATGCGTTCAGTGCGCCAAGAAGTTGCTTAAAAAGTTTCCAAATTACAATGCACGGTCTTTCGCTAATGTCGTCACAGGTGACAAGACATGGGTTCACTTTTTTTGAGCCAAAACGAAAGATTCAGAACAAAATATGGGCAACAAAGTATTGCAAAAGACCATGCATTGCAAAGCGGACCATGAGCGTCAAGAAGGTAATGTATGCCTTATTCTTTTCAAATCAGGACCCTGCTATTCAGGATGCTGTGCCTAAAGGCAAATCTGTAAATGCGAAGTTTTACAAGAAATAAGTAGAAATAAAACAAAGATCAGGAATTGATACAATTAACTAACTCCACCCATAAAAGACACCAAAGGGAAAGAAATACAAACATTAAGCGACCAGACCATAATGGAAACCTAAACAAAGGAAGGCCATAAGGACAGTTACTTTCCCACAAAATGGCCATATGGCCATCCAAAACCAAAAGACACAAGTGATACACACAGCAAGTAACAAACAACAACATAAATAAATCGCCACAGAATAGCCGCCTTGGAACGGTCAGTGGAAGATTTCCACTGGGGGGCTTAAATCGATTTTACGTGGCGACAATCCTCGCCCTTACTTCCGTCGCGATTTAGACAAATAATTTGTTCAGTCCGCATGAAGGCCTCCTAACTCATCAGTGCAACATCTCCGTGAACACAAAAATCAAAGAACCACAGAGGTGAGACAACGGTGAGGACTCGACGGCAAGAAACCACTGAAATGCTGGAGCAAAAGAAAACCAACAGTTAGACTCCGATTAGCCCGACCAGAGACCGAGCATCAGGCACCAACCAACATTATCTCTCTAATTTTCAATAAGCCTTTACGTTGGAGCCGTCATAGAATCTGAGGCCTGACCCACCGGCGTGCAATTAAAGAGGGAAGCAAAGTTGCCAACCGTGATTGGGTTAACTACCATGCATGCAGTCTGTCGTATAATATCCATGTTGTACCCAATCTTTTTATATCGAAGAATGATTTTACGAAATTGGGTGCTGAAGTCATTGCGGTTATATATTTTTCTGAATTTATATACTAAGTCACCATAAAATTCGGGTTCCGATAGACCTTGTTGCAGAAGAGATTTAAGTCCAATATTGAATTTTGAAATTAAATCAGAATGGCGTCTATAAAATTTTGAAAAGGCTTTGCGTAGTTTATGGTACCGATAACCCTGATTAAGGAGTTTAGCCGTTAATAATTTATTACGAGTGTTGAAGTCAGTTACATGACTACACACTCTAGCAAATCGAATTAATTGCGAAATATAAACGCCATAGGATGGCGCACGAGGAACATCACCATCCAAAAAAGGAAAATTTACAATCTCAAAATCAAAGTCATCGCGTTTATCATAAATTTTGCACGAAACAAATCCATCTACAATAGATAGATGTAAATCAAAAAACGGGGCCTCGGTATCAGAAGAATTTGCTTTATTTAACTGAAGTTCTAGGGGGTAAATCTGACTGATCAAACTATCAAAATAGGTATTATCAATATTTAATAAATCATCTAAATATCTAGAAGTAGAACTAAAAGCTTCAATAATTTCAGATTGGTTATCAATGGAAAGCGACAAAATGAAGTCTCTTTCATAACAATTCAAGAACAGATCAGCCACAAGAGGTGCGCAATTAGTACCCATCGGAATACCCACCATTTGTCTAAATAACTTAGCCCCCGCCCATAGGGGCTTGAAGAAATATATGGGCTGCATGATGCTTCCACGCAGAGCTGAATCCGGCCCGCACACTAGTACTGGTAAACCGCTTAGAGGATCTAAGCCTGTCCAGGAACCGGGGTGCGAGGCGGACCGTCCATGCTAATGAACCCTATTGGTTCTATTGGGTGACAGGGCTTGAGATGTCATTTCATCTCAGTGTCGGGTAAAAGTCCCACAAAATTGGAAGCAACGTCTCCAAAATGACCTTTACAGTGTTGACGGGGACGTTAAACCTCAAATCAACCAAATCAACCAACCGAAAGTTCTTCGAAAATTGAAGAAATATTCCAAAGAACGAAGACCCGCAACTTGTTTGGCCAATGTCAGATTGCTACATGACAATGCGTCATCGCACAAGGCGTTGATTGTGCAAGACTATCTGAAGCAGGAAAAGGTTGTTGAATTCCCTCACCCCCCGTATTCCCCTGACCTTGCCCCTTGTGACTTTTTAGCTCACCGTCACGTAGTGACGAGGTGAGCGTTTGGGATCACTTTTCGTCCGTCGTCCGTGCGTGCGTGCGTCCGTGCGTCCGTCCGTCCGTCCGTAAACAATTCTTTAAACGACATCTCCTCCTAAACCACTAATCGGATTTTGACCAAACTTCACAGGAATGATCCTTAGGTGGTCCCCTTTCAAAGTTGTTCAAATGGTTCGGGTCCGTTGCACATCTAGGTCATAGGAGCCAAAAACAGATTTTTTCACCAAAAACTTAAAAAATCTTCTTCTCTGAAACCACAAGGCCCAGGTCTTTGATATTTGGTATGAAGCTTCATCTGGTGGACCCCTACCAAGATTGTTCAAATTATAGTGCTGGGGCCAAAAATGCCCCCGCTCCATGGCCCTTTGGTTTTACATGGGCTTATATAGGGAAAATCTTTAAAAATCTTCTTCTCTGAAACCGTAAGGCCCAGGTCATTGATATTTGGTATGAAGCTTCATCTAGTGGACCCCTACCAAGATTGTTCAAATTATAGTGCTGGAGCCAAAAATGCCCCCGCTCCGGGGCCCTTTGGTTTTACATGGGCTTATATAGGGAAAACCTTTAAAAATCTTCTTCTCTGAAACCGCAAGGCCCAGGTCTTCGATATTTGGTATGAAGCTTCATCTAGTGGACCCCTACCAAGATTGTTCAAATTATAGTGCTTGGGCCAAAAATGCCCCCGCTCCAGGGCCCTTTGGTTTTACATGGGCTTATATAGGGAAGAGCTTTAAAAATCTTCTTCTCTGAAACCGTAAGGCCCAGGTCTTTGATATTTGGTATGAAGCTTCATCTAGTGGACCCCTACCAAGATTGTTCAAATTATAGTGCTGGGGTCAAATATGCCCCCGCTCCGGGGCCCTTTGGTTTTACATGGGCTTATATAGGGAAAACCATTAAAAATTTTCTTCTCTGAAACCGTAAGGCCCATGTCTTTGATATTTGGTATGAAGCTTCATCCCACACATCCATGGTCCTTCTTCCCCCCCCCCCCCCCTTACACACACACACACTCCGGGGCCCTTTGGTTTTAAATGGGCTTATATAGGGAAAATCTTTGAAAATCTTCTTCTCTGAAACCACAAGGCCCAGGTCTTTGCTATTTGGTATGAAGCTTCATCTAGTGGACTCCTACCAAGATTGTTCAAATTATAGTGCTTGGGCTAAAAATGCCACCGCCCCGGGGCCCCATGGTTTTACATGGGCTTATATGGGGAAAATCTTTAAAAATCTTCTTCTCGGAAACCCCAAGGGCCAGGTCTTTGCTATTTGGTATGAAGCTTCATCTAGTGGACCCCTACCAAGATTGTTCAAATTATAGTGCTAGGGCCAAAAATGCCCCCGCTCCAGGGCCCTTTGGTTTTACATGGGCTTATATAGGGAAGAGCTTTAAAAATCTTCTTCTCTGAAACCGTAAGGTCCAGGTCTTCGATATTTGGTATGAAGCTTCATCTGGTGGACCCCTACCAAGATTTTCAAATTATAGTGCTGGGGCCAAAAATGCCCCCGCTCCGGGGCCCTTTGGTTTTACATGGGCTTATATAGGGAAAATCTTTAAAAATCTTCTTCTCTGAAACCGTAAGGCCCAGGTCTTTGATATTTGGTATGAAGCTTCATCTAGTGGGCCCCTACCAAGATTGTTCAAATTATAGTGCTGGAGCCAAAAATGCCCCCGCTCCAGGGCCCTTTGGTTTTACATGGGCTTATATAGGGAAAATCTTTAAAAATCTTCTTCTCTGAAACCGCAAGGCCCAGGTCTTTGATATTTGGTATGAAGCTTCATCTAGTGGACCCCTACCAAGATTGTTCAAATTATAGTGCTGGGGCCAAAAATGCCCCCGCTCCAGGGCCCTTTGGTTTTACATGGGCTTATATAGGGAAGAGTTTTAAAAATCTTCTTCTCTGAAACCGTAAGGCCCAGGTCTTTGATATTTGGTATGAAGCTTCATCTAGTGGACCCCTACCAAGATTGTTCAAATTATAGTGCTGGGGTCAAATATGACCCCGCTCCGGGGCCCTTTGGTTTTACATGGGCTTATATAGGGAAAACCTTTAAAAAAATTCTTCTCTGAAACCGTAAGGCCCAGGTCTTTGCTATTTGGTATGAAGCTTCATCTAGTGGACTGCTACCAAGATTGTTCAAATTATAGTGCTTAGGCTAAAAATGCCACCGCCCCGGGGCCCTATGGTTTTACATCCATGGCTTACATGGGGAAAATCTTTAAAAATCTTCTTCTCGGAAACCCCAAGGGCCAGGTCTTTGTTATTTGGTATGAACCTTCATCTAGTGGACCCCTACCAAGATTGTTCAAATTATAGTGCTAGGGCCAAAACTGCCCCCGACCTGGGGCCCTTTGGTTTTACATAGACTTATATAGAGATATTCCTTAAAATCTTCTTCTGAAACAACAAGGCCATGGTCTTTGATATTTGGTGTGAAGCTTCCTCTAGTGGACCTCTATCAAAATGGTTTAAATTATAGCCCTGAGGCCAAAAATGCCCCCGCCCTGGAGCCATTTGGTTTTATATAGGCTTATGCAGGGAATATCTTTAATAAAAATCTTCTTCTCTGAAACCGCAAGGCCCAGGTCTTTGATATTTGGTATGTAGCATATCTAGTGGACCTTTGCCAAGATTGTTCAAATTATAGCCTTTGATGATATTTGGTATGAAGCTTCACCTTTTTAGACGTCTCTGAACATTATGCACATTATAGCCCTGGACTTAATAATGGCCCTCCCCGGGTCCCACTTGTTACTCTATGGATCAGGTGAGCGATCCAGGGCCATCATGGCTCTCTTGTTTTTTGTTCCCGCGGCTGAATAAATACCTTTCTGGTCGAAAATTTGTACAGCGCAAACACCTCGGTTCTGCAATATTCCAGTGCCTTCATTCATAGTTTACCTCGAAAAGACTACCAAAATGCATTCAATGATTGGGTCAGAAGACTGAAAGTTTGTATATCTGTTAAAGGGGAATACTTTGAGGGGACAAAATAAGTTTTTCATCGAAATCTATCACGGAATCATTTTTATGTGCTTAGTTGCATTCATATTTGAACAGTCCTCGTATAGTCGAAAGGAACATTTGCGTGAAATTATATTGAAATGGATCAAGAAATGTAGGCGCTAGAGCGATTACAAAGTTTTTCTAAAGATAGCCACAGTGACCTTGACCTTGAGGCTACGACCTTGAAAGTCAAACTTGCTCGAGATATTTTCATAAGGAACATTGGTGTGAAGTTATATTGAAATCGGTGAACAAATATAGGCGTTAGAGCGATGACGAAGTTTTTCTAAAAATAGCCACAGTGACCTTGACCTTTGGGCCATGACCTTGAAAGTCGAACTCGCTCGAGATATTGTCATAAGGAACATTTGTGTAAAATTATATTGAAATCTGTGAAGAAATGTAGACTCTAGGGCGATAGCGTGACTTTTACAGTGTACCGTGACCTTTTGACCACTTGGGATGGCACCTTTGGGCTGAACCAACTATAACGTCCCACTCGCGCGGCCTCACCATGTAAGGAAGTCGTGTAGCAAATATGGTTGCATTCCGGCCAGTGGTTAAGGAGATAGCGTGACTGACAGACGGACGTAGGCATTCACAATATCCCCGAACACTTTTTTAGCTCACCTGAGCCGAAGGCTCATGTGCGGTATTAGTATACCACGAGCCGGCGTCCGTCGTCGTCCGTCGTCCACACTTTCAAAGAAGTATATCTCCGGAACCAGTGGGCCAATCTTGATCAAATTTCATGTGAAGCATTATCAGGTAGGGGGAAAGGCTGCATACTGTTTTCGGGCAGATCGGATTGGAACTCTGGTTGCAATGGCAACAAATAGCTCCCATAGACTTAACATAGGAAAAAGTTTGTCATCACTCTAGCTCCGTCAATTTTTTAGCTCACCTGGGCCGAAGGCTCCAGGGGAGCTTATAGTATAGTGAGTCGTCCGTCGTCCGTCGTCCGTCGTCCGTCCACACTTTTGAGCAGCTATATCTCTGTATCCTGCAGGCTGATCTCAATCATTTCTCACCTGTAGTATGCCTCTGGTGGGGCATTGATGACATAAACTTTTTTTTGAAATCGCTCTAAAACTTTGGTTCCTATGGCAACCACAAGGTCCCATAGACTTACTATGGGAAAATGCTTGTCATCACCGTAGCGCCTTCAGTTTTGATCGGATCTTTCTGAAACTTATATGTTAGGTGACTGGGGATAAAAACTCGGATGAGTTCGAAAACCGGCCAAGTCGGCCCATTTATCATAGAGTTACGTCCCTTTGATTGCTGAAAATGCCCATTTTTGACCTTGTCATCACCGTAGCCCCTTCAGTTTTGATCGGATCTTTCTGAAACTTAAATGTTATGTGGCTGGGGATAAAACCTCGGATGAGTTCGAAAACCGGCCTAGTCCGCTGGTTTATCATAGAGTTACGTCCCTTTGATTGCTGAAAATGTCGATTTTTGACCTTGTCATCACCGTAGCCCCTTCAGTTTTGATCGGATCTTTCTGAAACTTATATGTAAGGTGGCTGTGGATAAAATCTCGGATGAGTTCGAAAACCGACCAAGTCGGCCCTTTTATCGTAGAGTAACATCCCTTTGATTGCTGAAAATGCTGATTTTCGACCTTGTCATCACTGTAGCCCTTTCAGTTTTGATTGAATCTTTCTGAAACTTATATGTAAAGGGGCTGGGGATAAAATCTCGGATGAGTTCGAAAACCAGCCAAGTTGGTCCATTTATCACATAGTAACGTCCCTTTGATTGCTGAAAATGCCGATTTTTTATCTTGTCATCACCGTAGCCCTTTGAGTTTTGATCGGATCTTTCTGAAACTTATATGCAAGGTGACTGGGGATAAAGCCTAGGATGAGTTCGCATACCGGCAAAGGTGGCCTATTTATCATAGAGTTAGGTCCCTTTGATTGCTGAAAATGTTGATTTTTGACCTTGTCAACACTGTAGCCCCTTCAGTTTTGATCGGATCTTTCTGAAACTTATATGTAAGGTGGCTGGGGATAAAACTTCGGATGCGTTCGAAAACCGGCCAAGTTGCCCCATTAACTATATAGTTATGTCCCTTTGATGGCTGAAAATGTCGATTTTTTACCTTGTCATCACCGTAGCCCCTTCAGTTTTGATCGAATCTTTCTGAAACCTATATGTAAGGTGACTGGAGATAAAACCTAGGATGAGTTTGAATACCGGCCAAGTTGGCCCATTTATCATTGATTTACGTCCCTTTGATTGCTGAAAATGCCGATTTTTGACCTTGTCATCACCATAGCCCCTTCAGTTTTGATTGGATCTTTCTGAAACTTATATGTAAGGTGGCTGGGGATAAAATCTTAGATGAGTTCGAAAACAGGCCTAGTCAGCCCATTTATCGTAGAGTTCTGTCCCTTTGATGGCTGAAAATGTTGATTTTTGACCTTGTCATTACCGTAGCCCCTTCAGTTTTGATCGGATTTTTCTGAAATTTATATGTAAGGTGGCTGGGGATGAAACCTCGGATGAGTTGGAAAACTGACCAAGTCGGCTCATTTATTTTAGAGTAACATCCGTTTGATTGCTAAAAATGCCAAATTTTGACCTTGTCATCACCGTAGCCCCTTCAGTTTTGATCGGATCTTTCTGTAAGGTGGCTGGGAATAAAACCTTAGGTGAGTTCAAATACCGGCCAAGTCGGCTCATTTATAGAGTGACGTGCCTTTGATTGCTGAAAATGCCTATTTTCGACATTGTTATCACTGCTCCCCCATTAGTTTTGAATGGATCTTCATGAAACTTACAAACAAGGAAGTCAGGCAGAAAGCTTGGAGGAGTTTGAAAACTCTTGTTTTTGAACTTGTCATCACCATAGCCACTTCAGTTTAGATCGGATCTTCTTAGCAAGTCAGGAATAAAAGCTTGAATGAGTTTGAAAACCGGTGAGGTCAGCCTGTTTATCATAGAGTTAAATTCTACTTGATTTTCAGAAAATGCCTACCCTGTCATCATCATGTCCTCCCATAAAGCCTTCAGTAAAGGTTGGCACTTCCTTAAACTTTGAATCTGTTAGCTCAGGTGAGCGATACAGGACCAAGCTAGCTTGGTCCTCTTGTTTCTGATTGTCTTCATTCTTGCAGATAACGAGGACAGGCATGAAATCTCGATCAAGTTCGATTTTGGGCTGAATCGGATTATTCACTCAGGAGTTACGTGCCCTTGAGCGTTGAAAAAATTGCCTATTGACTTAACATGGGGAGAATGTTGTCATCACCGTAGCTGCTTCAATTATTTTCAGATTGGCTTTATTCTTGCAGATAACCAGCACAGCCATGAAATCTCGGTCAAGTTCGATGACTGGCAGAATCGGATCATTCACTTAGAAGTTACCTGCCCTTGTGTGTTTTTGCATTAGGGTTAATGGGAATTAGGAAAAAGCTTGTCATCACTCTAGCTCCGTCAATTTTTTTCTGATCGACTTCATTCTTGCAGATAACGAGGACAGGCATGAAATCTCGATCAAGTTCGATTTTGGGCTGAATCGGATTATTCACTCAGGAGTTACGTGCCCTTGAGCGTTGAAAAAATTGCCTATTGACTTAACATGGGGAGAATGTTGTCATCACCGTAGCTGCTTCAATTATTTTCAGATTGGCTTTATTCTTGCAGATAACCAGCACAGCCATGAAATCTGGGTCAAGTTCTATAACTGGCAGAATCGGATCATTCACTTAGGAGTGACCTGCCCTTGTGTGTTTTTGCATTAGGGTTAATGGGAATTTCAAAAATGTATATCTTAAAGACTACTTGGCCAACTTTGATCAAATTTCATGTGTTGCATTATTGGGCAAGTGGAAAGGCTTCATTAGGTTTTCAGGCAGATCTGAGTGGAACTCTGGTTGCCTTGGCAACATCTAGCTCCCATAGACTTCACATAGGAAAAAGCTTGTCATCACTCTAGCTCCGTCAATTTTTAGCTCACCTGAGCCGAAGGCTCATGTGAGGTATTAGTATACCACGAGCCGGCGTCCGTCGTCCACTCTTTCAGCGAAGTATATCTCTGGAACCAGTGGGCCGGCCTTGATCAAATGACCTATGAACCATCATCAGGTAGGGGGAAAGGCTGTATTAGGTTTTCGTGCAGATCGGATGAGAACTTTGGTTGCCACAGCAACAAAGAGCTCCCATAGGCTTAACATTGGAAAAAGCTTGTCATCACTCTAGCTCCGTCAATTTTTTTCTGATCGACTTCATTCTTGCAGATAACGAGGACATGCATGAAATCTCGATCAAGTTCGATTTTGGGCTGAATCGGATTATTCACTCAGGAGTTACGTGCCCTTGAGCGTTCTTAACATAGGAAAAAGCTTGTCATCACTCTAGCTCCGTCAATTTTTTTCTGATCGACTTCATTCTTGCAGATAACGAGGACAGGCATGAAATCTCGATCAAGTTCGATTTTGGGCTGAATAGGATTATTCACTCAGGAGTTACGTGCCCTTGAGCGTTAAAAAATTGCCTATTGACTTAACATGGGGAGAATGTTGTCATCACCGTAGCTGCTTCAATTATTTTCAGATTGGCTTTATTCTTGCAGATAACCAGCACAGCCATGAAATCTGGGTCAAGTTCTATAACTGGCAGAATCGGATCATTCACTTAGGAGTGACCTGCCCTTGTGTGTTTTTGCATTAGGGTTAATGGGAATTTCAAAAATGTATATCTTAAAGACTACTTGGCCAACTTTGATCAAATTTCATGTGTCGCATTATTGGGCAAGTGGAAAGGCTTCATTAGGTTTTCAGGCAGATCTGAGTGGAACTCTGGTTGCCATGACAACATCTAGCTCCCATAGACTTCACATAGGAAAAAGCTTGTCATCACTCTAGCTCCGTCAATTTTTAGCTCACCTGAGCCGAAGGCTCATGTGAGGTATTAGTATACCACGAGCCGGCGTCCGTCGTCCACACTTTCAGCGAAGTATATCTCTGGAACCAGTGGGCCGGCCTTGATCAAATGACCTATGAACCATCATCAGGTAGGGGGAAAGGCTGTATTAGGTTTTCGTGCAGATCGGATGATAACTCTGGTTGCCACAGCAACAAAGAGCTCCCATAGGCTTAACATAGGAAAAAGCTTGTCATCACTCTAGCTCCGTCAATTTTTAGCTCACCTGGGCCGAAGGCTCCAGGGGAGCTTTTAGTATAACTGGTCATCCGTCGTCCGTCGTCTGTCCGTCACCACCTTTGACCAGTTATATCTCTGCAGCCTGCAGGCTGATCTCAATCATTTCTTATCTGTAGCATGCCTTGGGTGGGGCAACGAAGAAGTTAGCTTTTTATCAAAATTGATTGAAAACTTTGGTTGTTATGGCAATTCCAATTTCCCATAGACTTACAATGGAAAATGCTTGTCATCACCGTAGCACCTTCAGTTTTGATCGGATCTTTCTGAAACTTATATGTAAGGTGGCTGAGGATAAAAGCTCGGATGAGTTCGAAAACCGGCCAAGTCGGCCCATTAATGATAGAGTTACGTCCCTTTGATTGCTGAAAATGCCGATTTTTGACCTTGTCATCACAATAGCCCCTTCAGTTTTGATCGGATCTTTCTGAAACTTATATGTAAGGTTACTGGGGATAAAAGCTCGGATGAGTTCGAAAACCGGCCAATTCGGCCTATTGATTATAGAGTTACGTCCCTTTGATTGCTGAAAATGCAGATATTTGACCTTGTCATCACCGTAGCCCCTTCAGTTTTGTTCGGAACTTTCCGAAACTTATATGTAAGGTGGCTGGGGATAAAAACTTGGATGAATTCGAAAACCGGCCTAGTTGGTCCATTTATCACAGAGTAACGTCCCTTTGATTGCTGAAAATGACGATTTTTGACCTTGTCATCACCGTAGCCCTTTCAGTTTTGATCGGATCTTTCTGAAACATATATGTAAGATGGCTGGGGATAAAACCTTGGATGAGTTCGAATACCGGCCAAGTTGGCCCATTTATCATAGATTTACGTCCCTTTGATTGCTGAAAATGCCGATTTTTTACTTTGTCATCACCATAGCCCCTTCAGTTTTGATCGGATCTTTCTGAAACTTATATGTAAGGTGGCTGGGGGTAAAAACTTGGATGAGTTAGAAAACAGACCAAGTCGGCCCATTTATCTTAGAGTAACGTCCCTTTGACTGCTGAAAATGACGATTTTTGACCTTGTCATCACCGTAGCCCTTTCAGTTTTGATCGAATCTTTCTGAAACTTATATGTAACGTGGCTGGGGATAAAATCTCGGATGAGTTCGAAAACCGGCCAAGTTTGTCCATTTATCACAGAGAAACGTCCCTTTGATTGCTGAAAATGACGATTTTTAGCTCGTCTGTTTTTTGAAAAAAAACTTTCGAGCTATTGTCATCACTCTGGCGTCTGCGTAGTCGTCCTGCGTCGTCCTGCGTCGTTCCAAAAAAACTTAACCTTGGCTATAACTTAAAAAGTATTAGACCTAGCCTCATGAAACTTCATACACACACTCATCATCACAAGAGCTACATTTTGACCAAGGACCATAACAACATTGTTGATTTTGGCTGAATTATCTCCCCTTTTCCAATTTTTTCTGAAACACTTTTTTTGCTCTCATTTTAATACTATTCACAACAGAGCCTTCAAACTTCACATGAATGTTCCTTGGGACAAGACCTTTTCAGTGATACCACACTTTTTGATCTGTGACCTTGACCTTTGAACTTTGACCTATTTTTCGAAAATTTAACCGAAAACCTTAACCTTGACCATATTTCCAAAAGTATTTGGCCTACCTTCATGAAACTTCATACACATACTCACCATCACAAGAGCTACATTCCCTACAAGTTTTATAACTCCATCTTGCAATTTGATTGAATTATCTCCCCTTTTCTCTCCGTTTTTTTTTTAAATTGTTTTTGTCTCTTATTTCAATACTATTCACAACAGAGCCTTCCAACTTCACATGAATGTTCCTTGGGACAAGACCTTTTCAGTCATACCACGCTTTTTGACCTGTGACCTTGATCTTTGAACTTTGACCTATTTTTCGAAAAATTAACCAAAAAACTTAACCTTGACCATATTTCCAAAAGTATTTGGCCTACCTTCATGAAACTTCATACACATACTCACCATCACAAGAGCTACATTCCCTACAAGTTTTATAACTCCATCTTGCAATTTGATTTGACTTAGAACTTTTGTTTTCTAAAAGAAACTGCAGACGAGCGTTGGCACCCGCTTGCGGTGCTCTTGTTGACCTTGTCATCACAGTAGCCCTTTCAGTTTTGATCGGATCTTTCTGAAACTTATATTTAAGGTGGCTGGGGATAAAACCTTGGATGAGTTCGAATACGGGCCAAGGTGGCCTATTTATCATAGAGTTAGGTCCCTTTGATTGCTGAAAATGTTGATTTTTGACCTTGTTATCACTGTAGCCCCTTTAGTTTTGATCGGATCTTTCTGAAACTTATATGTAAGGTGGCTGGGTACAAAACCTCGAATGAGTTAGAAAACCAGCCAAGTCGCCCCATTTACTATATAGTTATGTCCCTTTGATGGATGAAAATGTCGATTTTTGACCTTGTCATCACCGTAGCCCCTTCAGTTTTGATTGGATCTTTCTGAAACTTATATGTAAGGTGACTGGGGATAAAACCTAGGATGGGTTCGAATACCGGCCAAGTTGGCCCATTTATCATAGATTTACGTCCCTTTGATTGCTGAAAATGCCGATTTTTGACCTTGTCATCACCATAGCCCCTTCAGTTTTGATCGGATCTTTCTGAAACTTATATGTAAGGTGGCTAGGGATAAAAACTTGGATGAGTTCGAAAACCGGCCAAGTTGGTCCATTTACCACAGAGAAACGTCTCTTTGATTGCTGAAAATCGCCCCATTTATCATAGATTTACGTCCCTTTGATTGCTGAAAATGACGATTTTTGACCTTGTCATCACCGTAGCCCTTTCAGTTTTGATCGGATCTTTCTGAAACTTATATGTAAGGTGGCTGGGGATAAAAATTTGGATGAGTTCGAAAACCGGCCAAGTTGGTCCATTTATCACAGAGTAACGTCCCTTTGATTGCTGAAAATGACCATTTTTTACCTTGTCATCACCGTAGCCCTTTCAGTTTTGATCGGATCTTTCTGAAACTTATATATAAGGTGGCTGGGGATAAAACCTTGGATGAGTTCGAATACTGGCCAAGGTGGCATATTGATCATAGATTTATGTCCCTTTGATTGCTGAAAATGCCGATTTTTGACCTGGTCATCACCATAGACCCTTCAGTTTTGATCGGATCTTTCTGAAACTTATATGTAAGGTGGCTGGGGATAAAATCTCGAATGAGTTAGAAAACAGGCCAAGTCAGCCCATTTATCATAGAGTTATGTCCCTTTGATGGCTGAAAATGTTGATTCTTGACATTGTCATCACCGTAGCCCCTTCAGTTTTGATCGGATTTTTCTGAAACTTATATATAAGGTGGCTTGGGATAAAACCTCGGATGAGTTCGAAAACTGGCCAAGTCGGCCCATTTATTTTAGAGTAACATCCCTTTGATTGCTAAAAATGCCAAATTTTGACCTTGTCATCACCGTAGCCCCTTCAGTTTTGATCGGATTGTTCTTAAACTTATATGTAAGGTGGCTGGAAATAAAACCTGGGATGAGTTTTAATACTGGTCAAGTCAGCACATTTATCATAGAGTTACATGCCTTTGATTGCTTAAAATGCCTATTTTAGACCTTGTTAGCACTGCTTTCCCCTTCAGTTTTGATCAGATCTTTGTGAAACTTACAAACAAATAAGTCAGGCAGAAAAGCTCGGAGGAGTTTGAACACTCGTGAGGTTTGCCTATTTGTCACAGAGTAACATGCGTTTGATTGCAGCAGTTAATTGCTTATTTTTTAACTTGTCATCACCATAACCCCATCTGTTTATATCGGATCTTCTTAGCAAGTCAGGAATAAAAGCTTGAATGAGTTTGAAAACTGGTGAGGTCAGCCTATTTATCATAGAGTTACATTCTACTTGGCACTCCTGAAACTTTGAATCTGTTAGCTCAGGTGAGCGATACAGGACCAGCTTGGTCCTCTTGTTTTCTGATCGACTTCATTCTTGCAGATAACGAGGACAGGCATGAAATCTCGATCAAGTTCGATTTTGGGTTGAATCGGATTATTCACTCAGGAGTTACGTGCCCTTGAGCGTTCTTAACATAGGAAAAAGCTTGTCATCACTCTAGCTCCGTCAATTTTTTTCTGATCGACTTCATTCTTGCAGATAACGAGGACAGGCATGAAATCTCGATCAAGTTCGATTTTGGGCTGAATCGGATTATTCACTCAGGAGTTACGTGCCCTTGAGCGTTGAAAAAATTGCCTATTGACTTAACATGGGGAGAATGTTGTCATCACCGTAGCTGCTTCAATTATTTTCAGATTGGCTTTATTCTTGCAGATAACCAGCACAGCCATGAAATCTCGGTCAAGTTCGATAACTGGCAGAATCGGATCATTCACTTAGGAGTTACCTGCCCTTGTGTGTTTTTGCATTAGGGTTAATGGGAATTTCAAAAATGTATATCTTAAAGACTACTTGGCCAACTTTGATCAAATTTCATGTGTTGCATTATTGGGCAAGTGGAAAGGCTTCATTAGCTTTTCAGGCAGATCTGAGTGGAAATCTGGTTGCCATGGCAACATCTAGCTCCCATAGACTTCACATAGGAAAAAGCTTGTCATCACTCTAGCTCCATCAATTTTTTTCTGATCGACTTCATTCTTGCAGATAACCAGTACAGGCATAAAATCTCGGTCAAGTTCGATTTTGGGCCGAATCGGATTATTTGCCTTGGAGTTACCTGCCCTTGAGCATAAAAAATACGTCGTGACCACGATAGCAACTTTATTTTTATTCAGATCAGCTTCAAACTTGCAGGTAACGTGGACAGGCATAAAATCTCAGTTAAGTTCGAATCGGAATATTGACCTCGGAGTTACATGACCTTGAGCGACAAAAAATTTGCCCATAGACTTAATTAGGGAAAATGTTGCGACTACGATAGCGACTTGAATTTTTTTCAGATCAGCTTCAAACTTGCAGGTAACGAGGACAGACATAAAATCTCGGTTAAGTTCGATTTTGGGCCGAATCGGATTATTTGCCTTGGAGTTACCTGCCCTTGAGCATAAAAAAATACGTTGTGACCACGATAGCAACTTTATTTTTATTCATATCAGCTTCAAACTTGCAGGTAACGAGGACAGGCATAAAATCTCGGTTAAGTTCAATTTTGGGCCGAATCGGAATATTGACCTCGGAGTTACGTGACCTTGAGCGACAAAAAATTTGCCCATAGACTTAATTAGGGAAAATGTTGCGACTACGATAGCGACTTGAATTTTTTTCAGATCAGCTTCAAACTTGCAGGTAACGAGGACAGACATAAAATCTCGGTTAAGTTCGATTTTGGGCCCAATCGGAATATTTGCCTTGGAGTTACCTGCCCTTGAGCATAAAAAAATATGTTGTGACCACGATAACAACTTTATTTTTATTCATATCAGCTTCAAACTTGCAGGTAACGAGGACAGGCATAAAATCTCGGTTAAGTTCGATTTTGGGCCGAATCGGAATATTGAACTCAGAGTTACGTGACCTTGAGAGACAAAAAAATTTGCCCATAGACTTAACGTAGGGAAAATGTTGTGACAGAAATAGCGACTTGAATTTTTAGCTCACCTGAGCCAAAGGCTCCAGTGAGCTGATAGTATACCAAGGCTCCGGAGTCCGTCGTCTGTCGTCCGTCCACCCGTCGTCCACACTTTCAATGAAGCATATCTCAGAAGGCAGTCGACCAATCTTGTTTAAATTTTATGTGTAGCACCATTGGGCAAGGGGAAAGGCTGCATTAGGTTTTGCAGGTAGTCTGGTTCATTTGTTCCTTCATTCTTCTTTCTCTCCATATAGAGATAATAGACCAATGTTAAGGTGGCCGACCTTAATTTCGGTTGCGCAACGTTCTGCGCATTGCCGTCAATCGGCACTGTAACGACATTCACTTTTGAAGTGGTATTTATATTTTCTTTTCGACCTCTAAAACGAAGTAAATTTTCTACGATTGACTGTATTTTCCATCACACATGGATAAAATACGCCAACAGTTATCATTTCTTGTCACTGTCAAAGCAGACAAAGTGAAAGTAGAAAAAATCGAGTTCAGAAAGATCGAATGTGTCGGTCACAATTGAGCCAATAAGGCAGCTCATTTACAATAGCAGAACTGTTTACCTTTTTTATTCGTCTTTTCTAGGGGATATCTTTTGCTCCTGAAGGCACCTTACTGACATTGAAAAGCCCGTCCGAAAGTATGTCATCTTTCCATAATGGCAGTTACAGTTAAATTTGTAAAGTGTATAGATCTAAGTATTAGATCAGAATCAGAATTGTTTACTGGTGACACGTCCTTAGTCAATCCCTCAACAGGACAACATGTTGAATACCATACTATATCTCCTTTAAAGTACAACCCATTTGCTATCCTGTTTGTTAACGCTTGCAACACACTAAAATGATAGTTCTTTGGATATACGTTTACACACGGCCTGTGTGTAAACTTTTAGTTTGCTGTGACGTAATCATATTTATGACGTCATGATAAACAGCCGATGGATTTAATCAAAGTCCGCATGCTACTGACTTTTTTTTTTTTTTTTTGTTGTTGATTTTGCTGGCTGAGAACTGACAAACTTGTATGCCCGTAGAATTAATCATTCTGTCTGCATATGCCTACTACTAAATTTTATTGTGGTCGAGAACTGCTGGCAGCTCTCTCTCTCTCTCTCTCTCTCTCTCTCTCTCTCTCTCTCTCTCTCTCTCTCTCTCTCTCTCTCTCTCCAGTAAGTCTCTTGGCTTTCTTTCTACTTATATACTGCGATCGGTCACATCTGATCAATCAATACTCGCAGGTGTACATTACAGACACACCATGGGCAGTTGTTCGAAACTAACGACGTCGTTAGTTAACGTATCGTTAAAACTTTGATCATTTGCATATGCAAAGCTGCTCACATGTTTTCAGCGAAAATACCAAAATTTTAGATATTGTACTTGCTAGATCACTTAACAATATGACCACTAACGAGCTCGTTGAGCTAACGATGCTTTGAACAACTGGCCCCTGGTATGCAGGATGAAAGCCTACACAGTAATCGTGTAATTACGGAAGGGGTCTTTAACCTGCACAGGGCATAACTCTCCCTCCACATCCCCAGTTAACATCCCGATCCACAGGACGGTGCACTATGTGGCATTATCCCTGCAAATGTGCCAATGGAGCGTGCTCGGACACCGAAATTTTATCGCCGCTGCCTGGGATCGAACCCGGGACCTCTAGCATCAGAGTGAGTGAGTGTTTGAGTTTTACGTCCCACCAACAGCTAAGGTCATACGGAGACGGGACCTCGGTTTAAAGACTCATCCGAAAGTCTGGAGAAGCCCGGGATCGATCCTGCGACCCCTGGTTTACAAGGCGAGCAGCGTAACCACTGCGCCACGAAGGCTTCTAACTCTAGCATCAGAGGCAAGTGCACTAACCACTGAGTTATCACGCTCGCACTCGGCATCACGAAAACACGCCTATCTAAGTTTAACCCCCTAAAACCACACTTTTATACAGTAAAACTGATGTTTACAGGAGTAAACATTATTCTTCTAATTTCTGTTACTCGTTTAACCAGAACTGACAATTATGCCCGCAGAAATATGAAAAAAAGCAGTTAAAAATTCTCGTTTTGTGGTGGTAAAATTTTGTTATATTTGAGTATTGTTTGTTTGTTTTGAGGTTAACGTCCCCGTCAACACTGTACAGGTCATTTTGGAAACATTGCTTCTAATTTCATGGGACTTTTACCCGACACTGAGATAAAATGAAATCTCAAGCCCTGTCGCCCAATGAAACCATTATGGTTTATAAGCATGGACGGTACGACTCGCACCGCTTTATCTGTGCAGGCTTAGATAGATTTCCCTAGTTTTATCGTACGTATTTCTGATAACGCATCATTGCATTTGAATAGCCTTTCAAATAGCCACCGATAACAGTTTATTTCTAGCAAATTACATTTATAATTACCTAGATTTATCAAATTTAAATGCATGCAGTCAAATACACTGGCCAATTTACGAGTTACATTGTAAAATGGACAGACAGACTGAAATTCGCAGCTAAATTAAATGCCGTGTAAGGCTTGGCATAGGTTGATGAATTGTGTGGCAAAAATGAACCTCTTATAAAGTCAAAGCCCACACTTTATCGGTGGGTCAAACTTATTAAAGCTGGTAAATAATCAACCAAAGATGATGCCCATGTTGGTAGGCCAAAGACCTCCATCACCATGGCAACCATCGTTGCTGAAAGAGACATCTTAATGCACTGGCTTATCAGAAGGCGGTGTACAAACCATTCTGACAAAGTACTGGCTGAGAAAGATTTGCGCTAGGTTGGTGCCCCATTTGCTCACTGAAAGGCGAAATTGTATTATGTTGGTGTTTCTTTCCCTTTGTTGTCTTGAATGGGAGGTGTTAGGTAATTTTATCGATACCTATTCATTGTTTTTACTTCTGTTTGGCAAATCATATGTAGATGCATGCCCTATCTGAGTGACACCTTTGTTTTAGTATACAATTAACTTAACAAAAAGAGATTTTGACCAAAAAAAGAGATATTTTGCATGAAAAGCTTACTCTTATAACGACCCCCATTTTGTATGAAAGACCTACTGTTTTTATTTGGTAGGTTTTGCAAATAATATTTAGATATAATACCTTTCTTAGCGATCATATCACTTATATAGCAGAAATTCCTATAATAATTTGAAAAATATATGTATATATGTTCATATGTTTCAGTTTATGTTTACTTTTGAAACGACCCACATTATCTTATTGGAAACCTGTCAACCTGTTTTCATTTCATAGTTTTGCGGATTACATATAGATACATCACCTATCATGTCTTAGCTCAGAAGCAACTATAATTTTTGTGATGTTTTCAAAAAAATAAGTTTTGCCTGTTATGATAACTTTTGAAACGACCCTTTTTGCTTGAAATAACACTATAACCGAATTCTTTCATCATATTGCTGCAGATAATAAGCATTAATATCATCTATTTGCGTGGAGTTATAATTTCTAGCAAAACAGTTATTTTAATGTCAGCGTTCTTCACGAAAAAAGGTATTTTGCCTGCAATTTTTACTTTTGAAACGGCCCTCATTCTCTTATATGGCCGGTGACCCCCCATTTTTATTTCATGTTTTTGAATGCCGTATGAATATATATAATTTAATTTAGTAAGTCCAAAATCTCTAGGGCAGAAGTCACTTTAATTTTCGCATTTGTGTCAAATTTTAGCGATTTCCCATTACAATCAATGCAAAATATGTGTAAAATGGCGTTACTTTTGGATTGACCCCCATTCTTTCCCAGTCTCGGTGACATGATATTTTTATGACTTTAATCTAAAGTTAAGTCCTTGCTGGATACTTTGTTATAATATAAGGAAATTCCCTAGGGCAGGTATCTCAGAAAAAAATTAAGGTCGGCCACCTTAAGTGGTATTTATATTTTCTTTTCGATCTCTAAAATGAAGTAAATTTTCTACGATTGACTGTATTTTCCATCACACATGGATAAAATACGCCAACAGTTATCATTTCTTGTCACTGTCAAAGCAGACAAAGTGAAAGTAGAAAAAATCGAGTTCAGAAACGATCGAATGTGTCGGTCACAATTGAGCCAATAAGGCAGCTCATTTACAATAGCAGAACTGTTTACCTTTTTTATTCGTCTTTTTCTCGGGGATATCTTTGGTTCCTTGTCATCTTTCCATCATGGCAGTTACAGTTAAATTTGTAAAGTGTATAGAATCTAAGTATTAGATCAGAATCAGAATTGTTTACTGGTGACACGCCCTTAATCAATCCCTCAACAGGACAACATGTTGAATGCCATACTATATCTCCTTTAAAGTACAATCCATTTGCTATCTTGTTTGTTTACGCTTGCAACACACTAAAATGATAGTTCTTTGGATATACGTTTACACACACCCTGTGTGTAAACTTTTAGTTTGCCGTGACGTCATATTTATGACGTCATGATAAACAGCCGATGGATTGAATCAAAGTCCGCATGCTACTGATTTTTTTTTTGTTGTTGTTGTTGATTTTGCTGGCTAAGAACTGACAAACTTGTATGCCCGTAGAATGAATCATTCTGTTCTGCATATGCCTACTCCTAAATTTTATTGTGGTCGAGAACTGCTGGCAGTCTCTCTCTCTCTCTCTCTCTCTCTCTCTCTCTCTCTCTCTCTCTCTCTCTCCAGTAAGTCTCTTGGCTTTCTTTCTACTTATATACTGCGATCGGTCACATCTGATCAATACTCGCAGGTGTACATTACAGACACACCAGGGGCAGTTGTTCGAAACTAACGACGTCGTTAGTTAACGTATCGTTAAAACTTTGATCATTTGCATATGCAAAGCTGCTCACATGTTTTCAGCGAAAATACCAAAATTTTAGATATTGTACTTGCAATGCTAGATCACTTAACAATATGACCACTAACGAGCTCGTTGAGCGAACGATGCTTTGAACAACTGGCCCCTGGTATGCAGGATGAAAGCCTACACAGTAATCGTGTAATTACGGTAGGGGTCTTTAACCTGCACAGGGCATAACTCTCCCTCCACATCCCCAGTTAACATCCCGATCCACAGGACGGTGCACTATGTGGCATTATCCCTGCAAATGATGCCAATGGAGCGTGCTCGGACACCGAAATTTTATCGCCGCTGCCTGGGATCAAACCCGGGACCTCTAGCATCAGAGGCAAGTGCACTTACCACTGAGTTATCACGCTCGCACTCGGCATCACGAAAACACGCCTATCTAAGTTTAACCCCCTAAAACCACACTTTTATACAGTAAAACTGATGTTTACAGGAGTAAACATTATTCTTCTAATTTCTGTTACTCGTTTAAGCAGAACTGACAATTATGCCCGCAGAAATATGAAAAAAAAAGCAGTTAAAAATTCTCGTTTTGTGGTGGTAAAATTTTGTTATATTTGAGTATTGTTTGTTTGTTTTGAGGTTAACGTCCCCGTCAACACTGTACAGGTCATTTTGGAAACATTGCTTCTAATTTCGTGGGACTTTTACCCGACACTGAGATAAAATGAAATCTCAAGCCCTGTCGCCCAATGAAACCAATATGGTTTATAAGCATGGACGGTACGACTCGCACCGCTTTATTTGTGCAGGCTTAGATAGGTTTCCCTAGTTTTATCGTACGTATTTCTGATAACGCATCATTGCATTTGAATAGCCTTTCAAATAACCACCGATAACAGTTTATTTCTAGCAAATTGCATTTATAATTACCTAGATTTATCAAATTTAAATGCATGCAGTCAAATACACTGTCCAATTTACGAGTTACATTGTAAAATGGACAGAAAGACTGAAATTCGCAGCTAAATTAAATGCCGTGTAAGGCTTGGCATATGTTGATGAATTGTGTGGCAAAAATGAACCTCTTATAAAGTCAAAGCGCACAATTTATCGGTGGGTCAAAGCTTTTAAAGCTGGTAAATAATCAATCAAAGATGATGCCCATGTTGGTAGGCCAAAGACCTCCATCACCATGGCAACCATCGCTGCTGAAAGAGACATCTTAATGCACTGGCTTATCAGAAGGCGGTGTACAAACCATTCTGACAAAGTACTGGGCTGAGAAAGATTTGCGCTAGGTTGGTGCCCCATTTGCTCACTGAAAGGCGAAATTTGTATTATGTTGGTGTTTCTTTCCCTTTGTTGTCTTGAATGGGAGGTGTAAGGTAATTTTATCGATACCTATTCATTGTTTTTACTTCTGTTTGGCAAATCATATGTAGATGCATGCCCTATCTGAGTGACACCTTTGTTTTAGTATACAATTAACTTAACAAAAAGAGATTTTGACCAAAAAAAAAAAAAAGATATTTTGCATGAAAAGCTTACTCTTATAACGACCCCCATTTTGTATGAACGACCTACTGTTTTTATTTGGTAGGTTTTGCAAATAATATTTAGATATAATACCTTTCTTAGTGATCATATCACTTATATAGCAGAAATTCCTATAATAATTTGAAAAATATATGTTTATATTTTTCAGTTTATGTTTACTTTTGAAACGACCCACATTATCTTATTGGAAACCTATCAACCTGTTTTCATTTCATAGTTTTGCGGATTACATATAGATACATCACCTATCATGTCTTAGCTCAGAAGCAACTATAATTTTTGTGATGTTTTCAAAAAAATAAGTTTTGCCTGTTATGATAACTTTTGAAACGACCCTTTTTGCTTGAAATAACACTATTACCGAATTCTTTCATCATATTGCGGCAGATAATAAGCATTAATAATATCTATTTGCGTGGAGTTATAATTTCTAGCAAAACAGTTATTTTAATGTCAGCGATCTTCACGAAAAAAGGTATTTTGCCTGCAATTTTTACTTTTGAAACGGCCCTCATTCTCTTATATGGCCGGTGACCCCCCATTTTTATTTCATGTTTTTGAATGCCGTATGAATATATATAATTTAATTTAGTAAGTCCAAAATCTCTAGGGCGGAAGTCTCTTAAATTTTCGCATTTGTGTCAAATTTTAGCGATTTCCCATTACAATCAATGCAAAATATGTGTAAAATGGCGTTACTTTTGGATTGACCCCCATTCTTTCCCAGTTCCGGTGACATGATATTTTTATGACTTTAATCTAAAGTTAAGTCCTTGCTGGATACTTTGTTGTAATATAAGGAAATTCTCTAGGGCAGGTATCTCAGAAAAAAATTAAGGTCGGCCTCCTTAAATTTTAATCAAAGATTTCTCAGGAACTATAAAAGCTAGAAGCATCAAATTTGGTATTCAATAGAATAATGATGACTTATTTTGTGTAAGACATTGGGCTTTCTCAGCTTATTTGTTCATCTGTTCTTTCATTCTTCTTTCTCTCCATTTTGACCAATGTTAAATTTTCGTCAAAGATTTCTCAGGAACTATAGAAGCTAGAAGTCTCAAACTTGGAATGCAATGCAATAATGATGACTTATATCCTGTAAGGGTCAATGGGCTGGATTCTATTAGCAGATTTAGTAGTCAAGTCTGTGAATTGTTAAAACTTAAGTTCCTCAGGTGAGCGGTTTAGGCTCATTGAGCCTCTTGTTTAAAGCGTGGGGATAATCACAACCTTAACCTCCCTACTGTAAACTTTATTGGGGAACCATCTGCGTAACAGCATCGTTTCCGTGTTGGGGGAGGGGCGGGGGTCGTAGAAATACCGGAACACACTGGTAATTACCGAACCACACTTAAAATTTTTTATATTATTAAAAAACGTATTTATGACTTAATTTCCGTTTTTTAGTGTGTATGATGTTGTTACTAATAATCTGACCTCACAACCTTTCTTTCTCTTTCTCTATATACTGCCTTTCGCCCTCGCAGGCATTCTACTAATTTCTAGGCAGGTGTGCGCTGTCGTGCTGAAATAAGGAGGAAAGGTTCTGGGACAACTCGGTATATAGCAAACTCGGCACATGACAAACTCGTCACATAACAAACTTTAGTCTTAATTTTAGGTGGTCTTAATAGCTGAATTTCACTGTATATAGACATTTTCAAAGTCTAAGTTTACAAGGTAGAAGTTTGTTTAGTCTCCAATCCACTGGTTGGGAAACAGCACTTCCAGTTCTGTACTCCACTGTAGATGTAGCACAAATTATTATCTGTAATTACTATTGTTGAAGAGCATCCTATCAAACTTAATAACCGTGATCAATTCCAAACATTCAACTGCTTCTTTTTCGGAAATGTATCTGCTTTGATCTTATTTCTGTTCATCAAATGAAGTTCATCAGCTAGGTTTTGTCGTAAGGGTAGGTAGTTTTAAACAGACAGTCTCCCAAAAATTGCAGGAAACTCCCAAAAAAGATAGCTTTTCTCACACCCCATGAGATTCAGGAAAAATGAAACTGCCGCTTTTGGAGATTCGCACTTGTATTTTCATCCAATCAGAATACATTAGGAACAACTCTTTTATCGCTTTCAGCAATCTACCTATCTCATAAAGGATTAGATATGCTCTTTAGCTGTTTCATTGTGATTTGTGAACTGGTGTTGGGGCTCTGCCAATGCCTGTGGCGTCACTGATTTATAAGGCTAGGTGACAGTTTGAAGCATCTTCACAAGGAAATGATTTTGAAAATATTTATTAGTCATTTATCAAAAAAAAAAAAAAAAAAAAATAAACAAAAAAGTGGTCAACAAGCTCTCAGAAAGCACCATTTTCCAACCTTTCTTGACGGCCCCCGCCCATCGGGGCTTAAAGAAATATATGGGCTGCATGATGCTTCCACGCAGAGCTGAATTCGACCCGCACACGAGTACTGGTAAACCACTTAGAGGATCTAAGCCTGCCCAGGCAATAGAGCTGGGGCGATATCATCGATATATCGTGATATTTTTGCTGGCAATACTGTATCGCGATACTAATTCTATGTATCGATACTTGCCGATACTTTTGCGTTATATCAACAAACGTCTGAAACACAAGAGACGCATATTTTCTGAGGTGCTTACGCCGACAAAAAAATGTGTATCCAAAAGGTGCTAACAGTTGATGTATCTACCAGGATACAGTATACAGTAACTAATGGAACCAACAGGTGTCTGGTCAAGTGACTCGAGTATGCACCCATGTGCTACATAAATTTTGTTGGTATTTTGAGTTATGCCATTCAGATTTATCCAAAACTGTTGCTTTCAAATATGTTTGTGTGGTTGATGGTGTGTGTCTTGTATGATGGGTCTGTGCAGTTAGATAGACCTGCAAAGTCATCATAATTACTGTTTTATTGTTGATACAAACGGTCGCTACTAACATATATATAAACAATGGATGCTGAATCAGACATTGAACGTGCCGGATCGGCATTTAAATCACTTGTATGGAAACATTTTGTTTTTGTCAAGTCTTTTATTTTATTTTATTGCATATAAATATAAGGACATGCTTAAAAAACCAATGTGTTGTTATTGAACAGGAAACCCTGTTTTCTACTCCTCAACAAAAGTCCAAATTTACTTTATAAAACATAGCAAATCTGTACAAAGCAAGTATTGTGATACTGTATTGCATCGCCTGTCTGGTATCGCACGATACAGTTTTTCTGGTGATACCGAGCTCTACCAGGCAAAGCAGTGCGAGTCGGTCTGTCCATGCTTATAAACCCTATTGGTTTCATTGGGCGACAGGGCGTGAGATGTCATTTCATCTCAATGTCGGGAAAAAGTCCCACAAAATTGGATGCAACGCCACCAAAATGACCTTTACAGTGTTGACTGGGACGTTAAACCTCAAATCAAACAAAAAAAACTCCATATCAAGAGCTATACACCACCAAGAACATGCTGGAATTTGGTTACTATTTTCAGGTGTATGCTGCCTATTGGTATGAGGCCGGCTATAAATGGGGACTTGTATGTCATGTTGTAAAAGCGGGGAGCCAACTGGACCATCAAGATATGCTGGACAAAGTAATTCTGCTCTCCCCTTAGAGGTAGTTAGTGAAGCCGTTCAACCACTGACTGAGAAACCTTTGACACTGTTGCCGGCTGGTGCTGATCATAGTGTTCTGACAGTGCATCCTGTTATCGTTACTGACAACAAAATGTTTACCCACTACCCAAAACTACCCCCAATTAAGAACAAGGCAAATGGCGATAGTAAGAGATTATCACTTATTTCGAGAGACTTTTCTGAAAATAAAGCTCAAGCACTGTTTGAGCAGTACAAGGATCCTGACTGTGACTGCATTCTGGCAGAAGGTGTTGAGAAATTCTGCGAAGACCTTGAAGTACGGCCAGATGAATTTATTGTTCTTGTGTTAGCTTGGAAATTAAATGCTGAAACTATGTGTTTATTTACACGTGAACAATTCATTAGTGGTTGTCGCAGCATTAGAGTTGATTCAGTCAAAGCCATCCAGTCTAAGTTCCCTGATCTATTAGCAGAGATACAGAACAAACAGACTTTCAAAGAACTGTATAAATGGACATACAAATTTGGCCTTGATCATGAATCTGGACAAAGAACTTTACCCACTGACATGGCTATGAGCTTATGGAAACTTGTATTTTCTCAAAGAGAACCTAAGATTTTACCCAGGTGGTTAAATTTTTTGCAGAAACACCAGAATATTCGTGGTGTCTCTCGAGATACCTGGGATATGTTTCTTAACTTTACTGAGCAGGTTGGAGACGATTTGAGCTCGTATGATGATACAGAGGCCTGGCCTAGTTTACTGGATGATTTTGTGGAATATGAGAATGATTGTCAGAACCAGAATGTTGAAATGGACTGAGTTTATGATTCACTTGCTAACAAACCTGTCATGCTTAAGCTCTTCTCTTCAGATATTACAATTTGTGATTGTCAGTACACATAACTTCTTAATAACACTGTTCATTATAACACAGTAAACAATTTAAAGATGGATAAAAAAATGTATAGATTATATTGAAAAATGACTATAATTTTTCCATTTTAGTTTAATTAGCTAGCACAGTTTTAGTATTTTGGAGCCCAACAATAGTGTTATAAATAGGTTTTTAATTATAATTACTTCAAGGCACAATTCTTCAAAGCTTATCAAGGCATCATTCAGTGTGACAAATCTTTATATCAACAGCTTGGCCCAGAACATGAAAATTATACCTACATATTTTTAAAGGCTAATTAAGTATAAACAAAACAAAATTGTTTATGTTTATGCCAAGAGAAAAATGCAAATTTATAGAAAGATGCAACAACTAAACAAAACATGTTATTAGCTCACTAGAGATCAAGTTGAGCTACTGTGATAGCTATGTGTCCATTGTCTGTGGTCCATCCATCCTTTGTCAACAATTTATTTACATTGCATCTCCCACTTAACCACAGAGCCATGCAGTTTCAATTAATTTCACACACAAATTTCTGCTACAACCCTGTACCAAAATTGTTAAAATGGTTCCACTCCATTGGACAAGATGACCACTAGAGCTAAAAATAGAAAAAATCTGAAAACAATGCGTCTCAATGCAATGCCTTGATTTACAATAAAATTCTGCTTGATTGCACAAGATGGCCACTGAAGCTAAAAATTTGAATTCTTTGAATGACATCTCTCAAGCCATTTGTGCAATTCCAAAATACAGGCGAACCTCGGTACCATAAACTACACAAAGCCTTTTCAAAATTTTATAGACGCCATTCTGATTTAATTCCAAAATTCAATATTGGACTTAAATCTCTTCTACAACAAGGTCTATCGGAACCCGAATTTTATGGTGACTTAGTATATAAATTCAGAAAAATATATAACCGCAATGACTTTAGCACCCAATTTCGTAAAATCATTCTTCGATATAAAAAAATTGGGTACAACATGGATATTATACGACAGACTGCATGCATGGTTGTTAACCCAATCACGGTTGGCAACTTTGCTTCCCTCTTTAATTGCACGCCGATGGGTCAGGCCTCAGATTCTATGACGGTTCCAACGTAAATGCTTATTGAGAATTAGAGAGATCTAATTCAAGGTAATGTTGGTTGGTGCCTGATGCTCTGTCTCTGGTCGGGCCCATCGGAGTCTAACTGTTGGTTTTCTTTTGCTCCAGCATTTCAGTGTTTTCTTGCTGTCGAGTCCTCACTGTTGTCTCACCTCTGTGGGTCTTTGATTATTTGTGGTCACGGAGATGTTGCACTGATGGGTTAGGAGGCCTTCATGCGGACTGAACAAATTATTTGTCTAAATCGCGACGGAAGTAAGGGCGAGGATTGTGGCCACGTAAAATCGATTTAAGCCCCCCAGTGGAAATCTTTCCACTGACCGTTCCAAGGCGGTTCTTCTGTGGCGATTTATTTATGTTGTTGTTTGTTACTTTCTGTGTGTATCACTTGTGTATTTTTTATTTTGGATGGCCATATGGCCATTTTGTGGGAAAGAAACTATCCTTATGGCCTTCCTTTGTTTAGGTTTCCATTATGGTCTGGTAGCTTAATGTTTGTGTTTCTTTCCCTTTGGTGTCTTTGATGGGTGGAGTAAGTTAATTGTATCGATTCCTGATCTTTGTTTAACTTCTACTTTGCATATCTGTATAGAACCACTTATGTCGAAGTGATTTTCCATTCCCGAGCATTTTCCCTATACCGGTATATTGATTGCATTTTGACCCCGTTTGTGTCGAACTTGATTAACATGAAGACTGTTATTTCGAAGAGATTTTCTATTCCCCAAAAGCAGTTTCCCATAATATGTACTACCGCTTGTGTCGAAGTCAAAATTTTTGGCCGAAAACTTGAACCGGCGTCATTAAAATGTGTTGTCAATCACCAACGGTCGCGAAAATTCCTAAGTTTGACAGTACAAAAGTCTTAATGTTTGTATTTCTTTCCCTTTGGTGTCTTTTATGGATGGAGTAAGTTAATTGTATCAATTCCTGATCTTTGTTTTACTTCTACTTTACAAATGAGTTGATAAATGAAAGGAATTTTAAATCAAAGAAATTTAAATTTCATTGATAGGTCAATATCCTTTAACTCCATTATTGCAAATAATGTCCGATTAATGAGTGTAATTGATGCCAACATACTGATCAGCTGTTGTGTAGACTAATTGACCTCGATTGTTTTGTAGTTATGCTGATTCTACATGGGTTCCCAGTGTCTACATGTATATTGATGACGTCACGATTTGCCTATCTTGAACTTCGGATAACTCGGAATTAGTATCTCCAGTTTCTTGGAATTTGACATAAAGGGGTTCGCCTGTAATTTCATAGAAATATCTCTTTCATGGACTTCTAGCAGAATTGCTCCAATGGTTCTTCTCCACTGAACAAAATGGCCGCTAGAAATATCTTTTAATGCCATCTTTTCTGGGGCCAGTGGCTCAATCTAAATAATTTCACAAAACCTATGTGATTGCCAAAATGATTCTGCTTTATGGAAAACAATGGCAGAAAAAGCTAAAAGAAAAAAAAGCTTCAGGAAATTGATCATCATCCTTATAAATACATTTTGACTCAGGTGAGAGATTTAGGTCCATCATGGACCTCTTGTTTAGATAGAAGTTAAGATTATTTTAGAAGTTAGGCAGCAGGCATGTGGAGGAAAACATTCACTGAAAAAGTCTTTAATTTCAGCCAGTTTGTTGCTATATAAGGCATTGTTGAGCAGATAGATGGCAGTCTTTTTTTTGTTATTTTCAGAGAAAATGAGGCTTGATATTCATGTGAATTATCTACCCTGAGCAGATGATGTACCTGTATTTCAAGCCAAATTCTCTGCAAAATAAGAAACAAATAAACTGTACTTTGAAAATGCCAGCTGCCAAATATGATTTGTGCTTGAAAGGCAGGATTAATAGTTAGTAAACTTTTGATTTTCCCAAAGGAGGCCCCTTACATGTTGAAGATAGAGGACTTCTCTTCAGTCAGCACTGACGGTTACATAATATTATGTAAAGAAATGATAGTCCTCAGTAATCAAGAATAAATGCATTTATTCTTGATTATTGATGACTATTATTTCATGTATGTAACAACAGTATAAATAAATAGTCATAGATGTTTACAGAAGCAAAGATAACCCTTGTCCTGCTGTATGAATTAATTTTGCCTCACCCATTTCTGACTATCAACCAATCAAATTACTTGATATAATGTGTTCATTCAATTCAATGAATGACAAACAGTATATACAAGATGCTGATCAGATGGCTTTTTCAGAAGCAGTCTGATTTGAATCTACAGTGTTTTTGAAATGGAATGGGTCCATTGAGCGTGTTCCATTACGAAAACACACCTACACAAATACATTGTAACCTTTATCGCCGAAAAAATGAAAATTTTAAGATGAAAAATTGTGATATTTTTCTCATTTCAGCTTAAAATATAACGAGTACCCACAATTTAAATTTTAGAGCAGAAATAAGAAAAATAAGGTTTACCCCTGTAAATCCCAGTTTTACTGTATAAAAGTGGGGTTCGAGGGTGTCAAAATTATATATGCATGCCGTGATGTCAGCAGAGTAAGGGTAAAAGTACATGTATATTCAAAAAGTTTGATTTTCTATTTGCTGTCGTTTTCCCATACCAGAGCTCACATGCTTTTTCTGCATATTTCCCATGTTGTAAAGATATTGTTTCTGTATCAAAGTTTAAAGTTGTTAGTCACCCATGTTTTTCAATTCCAAGTGTCCTACAGATATGAGCCATGGTAAATAAAATTGTATCTTCAGTCATGTGATTAGAAGCTGCCGTGGTGTAGTGGTTTTGCAGGGGTCGCAGGATCGATCCCGGGCTTCTCCAGACTTTCGGATGAGTCTTTAAACTGAGGTCCCGTCTCCGTATGACCTTAGCTGTTGGTGAGACGTAAAACTCAAACACTCACTCACTCACTCTCTCATGTGATCAAAGCAAAGACTTGGAAAAATGTTTAACTTGCTTGTTAGTTGTTAAAATCTTAACTGTGCTAGCCAATAACATCTAAAATAGTATTATTTTTGATAAAAAAATGAGAGCAGCTTTTGCATTTGCAAAAGCTACTCACATTTTTTCAGCAAAAATATTAGCATATTTGCCATATTAAATGATCAAAGTTTTAATGAAACGTTAACTAACAACATCGTTAGTTTTGAACAGATGGTCCCAGGAAAGAGGGTGAGGTTCCAGTTTTTCCAAGCATTGCTAGTATGATATGTAATACTCTGGTATTATTGCTGAAAACAATGAGGAGCTTTTGCAAAAGCTGCTCACATTTTTGCGGCAAAAATATTAGTGTATTTGCCATATATACTGCTCAAACATTTAACAATGTTACCTAACTACACTGTTTGCATTGATCAACTGGACCCTGAGTTCCAGAGTGTTCTAGAAATATTGTCTGACCAGAACTGATTTTAACCCTTGTCCTGCTGAGCCCAGATATGCCTTGTCTTTCAAACAATGAAGATCCAGATCAGATGGCTTCTCCATCTGATCAGGATCTACATTGTTTGCCATTCAGATTGTGAATTTGTTGCAATAATTTGCATCAAGTAATCGGATTGGCTGATATTCGGTAGTGGGTGTGGCATATTTAAATATTCAGCAGGACAAGGGTTAAAGGGAAAACTATTAAATACAGCATGAAATTCCTGGATATTTTCAACAGACAGGACAATTTTTGTCCTGCCTACTATCAGCATGGCACACTATAGGTGTCCATGTTAGCATTTTATCAATGGTTAAGAATATGTGATAACCCATTGCATGCGGGAAACCCCTAATGGGCAAACAGTAAAGGCCCAGATCAGATGCCACAGAAGGCGGCTTCTGATCTGGACCTGCACTGTTTGCTGACATGATTTTATGTCAAAAATAGAATATAAACGAAAAAAATAGGCCTGGTACTCCTTATATGATAAATGGACTTGTCCAACATATAGCAGTGGAAGAGTCCACGAGCATACAATGGGTTTAATCATATTTCAAGTCCATTTCTCAAGAACTACAATCACAATTGCAACCTAAACCTTTGGCAGAATTGTTTATATCTCCAGATAAGATGCATTTTTAATCCGAAAAGTACTGATATTTTTCCTATTCCTGCATGAAAACAAATGTTATGGATTCTCATTAGAAGCACCTCGTTGAGGCGCTTCTAATGAGTACCCAGAACATATGTTTTCATGCAGAGTCTGACTGACCTGTAAACATGTTTCGCAAACACTGACAGAAACATGTGCATCTGCACAGGCTGCTCAGTCTTCATTGTACACTGTTGAATGGATGCTCATTGAGTCATTGACCTAAAGCTTCATAATTATTCATCCCAGAAAAGCTGTGTTCAGACTGAGAGGCTATATAGGCCGAGTTGAGTCATTTGCGGGACATGTCTTAGGATACAGATTTGCTTGTCAGGACTTGTATTATGAATTATGTTGGAGCACTTCTGATTAAATACTTGAATCAGATGGCTTCTGTACAGAGACTGCAGTTGCATATGTTGATATAGGAGCTACCACTCATGGTCAATTCATAAATTTTATGAAAAAAAAAAAATGCAAGCGGCTCATTTCATTAATTTCATGTGCAATGACCACGGGTGTAAGATTCTGTTCATGATATGAGCCCCGCCAAGCGAATTTGTGTCTTCGAGCATTCCTTCATGACAAATTTTAACTGCGCATGCCCAGCCATTCAGAGGGGCCAGGGATATGGCTTTCTGTCTGAAGGTTCCTCTTGATTCACTGCTTGTATGAGCGAGCAGCGAAGGTTTTGGCGAGACTGCCCAGATGTGCAGGCTCACCTGAACCTTCGCTGCTCGCATAGGCGATAAGTACCAAAATCACTTGACAGGGCCCATATAATGGTTTTAAATGAGAAATTGTTCTTTAGGGGAATTTGAAGACTTTCAGGGGAGGCAACTCCTGCAATCGGGGTTAACTCTTAAAGGAAAGAATTTGCTCCTGAGGAGCAAATTCTTTACTTTAAGAGTAGACCCCTTTTTCAGTGGGACTGAGCCTATAGAAAAGTGAACAGGAAGTCCCTGAAGTTGCCTCACTTTAAAAAATGGTGGAAAAATCTGCCAGGTGTTCCCAGTCCCCTAAATGTTCAAAAGAATTTCAGTAGAAAACACAGGGTTGTCATGGAAGGCATAATGGAATTTATTATGCAACATTTATCGTGCATTAGTACATGTGTGGTCGTTTTATTAATCCTCTGAATAACAGCGATGTAATTATCACACTGGTAAAGGCAAGCACGCAGGGTAAGGAACAAACACACCGGATAAGGAAATTTTTCCGCTCAGGATAAAAAAGAAACTGGCGGAATGGGTATCACATGTGCAGGTTTGTTGTTGTTATAGATCTCATGTTATGGTTTCTAATCAATACGGCTGATCACATTAGCTTCATGGAAGACACATATTATTCACAAATTTATCTTCGATGGTCCGAATTCGACAGTTACATCCAGTCAAACGGAGAACCGGACACAGTGGAGCTACTTCACCGTGAAATATCATTATTTTACATGAAACGCTCTTCTGGGAAGATGGCATGCACTTTTCTGTTGGTTGTAGACAGACACATGATAAATCGGACTGTTGCAAAAACGATTTAAGGAAAATTTGAAATTAGAAGGCACACAGTGAGAAATCCTAGTTCAATTTTCAATACAACGCCCACGGGCTAGAAAATGGGTACAACGCATGTGATAAGACACAGAATTTTCCAGGGAAAATGGTTGTTGTATGGTCGTAGCACTAGGAAATGTCCATCTCAGATTAGGTTTTCCGATATTAATAATTAGTCCTACATAGTTTAAAGCACCAAATGTGAGCTTTAGGAAACGTTCAAAATTTTTGTGCATTGTCTTGGCATGTGCATTGCTCTGGTTCTAGCAATGTACTCCACCCCCCCCCCCCCCCCTCCCACACACACACACACACATACCCATACACTATGAATCTATGGCCGATTTGGCCCGGACGATTTGACCTAGGAGAATTCGGCCAAGGAGAATGTGGTCCGTAAAAATATTGGGTAGGACAACTTGGCAAGGCTAATATAATGTCCTGTTCAAATTGACATTTACATTTTTGGGGTTTGTTTTCAGTAATGCCTCTTGGTTTGTGTGTTTGTTTTAGAGTTTAACGGCACTGTCAACACTATTTTAGGTCATTTTTTGAGCTGGTCAGTTTACCTATCCACACTTTTCCTTGGCCGGCTTATACGTAAGCGGTTAACCAGTATACACTGTACATTCTTTCGCCAGTAACTGACAACTGCCCTTCTTGAATCAGCGGAAGGGAGAGAATGACCGTAGATAAGGTCTCATGATCAATTTCCACGAAAGAATGTTGCCGACCCCGGCAGGTGTCGAACCCGTGCCCTCCTGATCACCAGCAGACGCGAATCCGACTGAGCTACCAAGGCCGGCATAATCATTCAGTTACCAATACATGCACCTACTTTAATAGTTGCCTTGCCCATCAGAGCTTAAGAAATAGATGGGCTGCATGATGCTTCCACGCAGAGCTGAAACCGACCCACACACGAGTACTGGTAAACTGCTAAGCCTGCCCAGGCAAAGCGGTGCGAGTCGACCCGCCCATGCTTATAAACCCTATTTCATTGGGCGGCAGGGCTTGCGATGTCGTTTCATCTCAGTGTCGGGTAAAAGTCCCACAAAATTGGAAGCAACGTCTCCAAAATGACATTTACAGTGTTGACGGGGACGTTAAACCTCAAATCGAACAAACAATATTTGTCTTATATCCGACGACGAACTGCGTACAAAGGGCCTGTTAAGATATCCAATTATATCTGCACCGCCCCCCCCTCCCCCACCGGAATTTTTGTTTCATAAATGTTGTATGGTGACTGATAGCGAAAGGAAGTTATATGAAAAGACACAGCTTCAAAGAAAAACAAATCATAAAATGTTTGGTCATTCACAAATAAGGTATGTTTTTACCATGACTTTACCCCTACCCCCATCTGATTTTGACCAAAATTGCAAAATTTGTCACCTTTATGGCTTTCAAAATATAACAGCCTAGCCTTGCCTGTACATATTTTATATTTTGTATACAGATAAAGTTTTGATTTGTTAACATGTGGTGAAAAAAAAAAATGAAAGGTGGCCTCTGTGTTTATTTTTTCATAAATAAAATTTTGGTCATTGTCAGAAATGTCAACATAAAATTGCCATAACTCCGTTCATAGTAAAGCTAAATATATGTTGTTATTACTCATTTTCTTAGTTAGAAACCAAGGAATAATTTGATACCTGTTTCATTTTGATCCTGTAATTTTTTATTTTTCATATATCTCCATGATAACGCAAGTGGGTGGGGTAACAAGATACGACTCACTTAGTGTACAAACGATGAGCAGTGCTACCTGATATATTAATGCGCCAATTGAAACCGGGGTTCTAAGGGCACTTTCTATTATCTTTTTCTTTCGAAGGAGTATACTTTTATCACACTTTTCTTACTATTTTCGTCATAATTTATTAACTCAATACAGACACATCAAACGTCAAGTTATTCTGAAAATACTTGAAGACGAAACAACTCGTTTCTGTGTATGTTTCCATTAACGAAGCCTGTTAGCAAGTGAAACGTCGCACACTGAAGAGGATTTGAGTGAGGGTCAAAAAGAAGCTAAATCATATCAGGCCCTTTAATGACCATGTAATAGGTATGTCTCACGAATTTGGCGAAGTTATCTACCTTATTTTCAGCCAAAAGAACAAGCATACAATTTTCTACCAGAAATACTGCATGGACAAATACATCATTTCTCTAATTCATGATCGCGATGAACCCAATCCATCTATCTCCATAGGGGATGATTATATTGCTAGAACCACAGCAATGTGCATGCCAAGACAATTCACACAAACTTTGGATGATTCCTAAAGGTCACAGTTGGTGCTTTAAACTATATAGGACTATTTATTAATATCGGAAAACCTTATCTGGGATGGAAATTTACTAGTGCTACGACCATACAACAACCATTTTCCCCGGAAAATTTTGTGTCTTATCATATGCGTTGTACCCATTCCTTTGCCCGTGGGCGTTGTATTGAAAATTGAACTAGGATTTCTCACTGTGAGCCTTCTTATTTCAAATTTTCCTTAAATCGTATTTGCAACAATCCGAGTTGTCATGTGTATGTCTACAACCAACAAAACAGTGCATGCCATCTTCCCAGAAGAGCGTTTCATGTAAAATAATGATATTTTGCGGTGGAGTAGCTCCACTGTGTCCGGTTCTCCGTTTGACTGGATGTAACTGTCGAATTCGGACCATCGAATATAGATTTGTGAATAATATGTGTCTTCCGTGAAGCTAATGTGAGCAGCCGTATTGATTAGTAACCATAACACGAGATCCAGAACAACAACAAACCTGCACATGAGATACCCATTCCGCCATTTTCTTTTTTATCCTGAGCGGAAAAATTTCCTTATCCGGTGTGTTTGTTCCTTATCCTGCGCGCTTGACTTTACCAGTGTGTATTAAGAAACAATACATTTTAGCTGTGCCATGAGAAAATGTACAGTAAAATTCTGCTATTAAGACCACCTAAAATTAAGACTAATTCTGCTTTAAAAAGCGTATTTAGTAGGTTGCTGCTATTCTTCCTTTGTATTTTCTGCATACAGTATCCTTTGGTCAGAGACCACCTTTGGGACTGTTTTTGAACAGTCCCAAAGGTGGTCTTAATATAGGAATTTTACTGTATTTGGAGTCCTCCCATCTGTGATGACACAGATTAGCCTGTGCATCTGTGGAGACCGCCAGTAGCCACTGCTGTTTTCTCTGTCGATAAAGAAGAATATATTGAAGTTTGCTGGCACACCATGTTGTAGATTAATTAGTCTGATGATGTTGTTCACTGGTAAATCATGGAGTAATTGTAATATACACCACAAGCTCATTAATACACAGTTCGTTAAACAAATTTTCGGATATAACTCAGCTTGAAGATGGATCCCAAAAATGTAAAGATAATATACAAAAATGACCATGAATTGTCATTTTCTATATAACCTATACATTTTCTCTCAGTGTATGAATAGGGTTGTTTAGCTAACATGGATTTTTTTTTCAGATTCAAAAAATAGTGTTATAAGGAGGTTGTGATGTATGTTCATTTGACATGCATACATGTTATCATCTTTCTTACAGGGTGTTTTGAACACAGCTGAAGTTCACATTTTGGTCTGGTATAACCCATTGTATGCGGGGAAACCTCTAAAGTGGTACCTTGGCAAACAATGCATGCCCAGATCAGACGCTGCAGAATGCGGTGTCTGATCAGCACCTGCACTATTTGCTATGAGAATTTTCCATTAAAAATTGGCCTGACACCCCTTATATGACAAATGGACTTGTCCAACATATTGTAATGGAAGAATCCTCTAGTATACAATGGGATAAGTGGTAATTGATAATAACATTGGGCTGACCCAGGGCCTGACAAATCCCAAGTTTCAGCAATGTGCCTGGTAATCCATAGCATCTTCAACATCACGCAAATACGCCTATTTAATTTTGACCCCCCTTCAACCCCATGTTTATATTGTAAAACTCCGGTTTACAGGAGTAAACCTTATTTTTCTTATTTCAGCTCTAAAATATAGATTGTTGGTACTGGCTCCCAATGTGTGGATTCTCTAAAATATAGATTGTTGGTACTGGTTAGAACCGCCTCACCGAGGCGGTGGTAACGCGTACCCACAAATGCCACAATCTATATTTTGAGCAGAAATAAGCAATTTTTCATCTTAATTTTTTTTCAGCGGTAAAGTTTACAATGTACATGTATTTGTATAGGCATGTTTTCGTAATGAAAATGGCTCAGAACTACATGCTTTACATTATACGTAGCAAAAAAAAAAAAAAAAAAAACAACCAAAAAAAAACAACAACTAAAAGCTGCTGGCACATCCTCAATTTGGACTTTTCCTGGGCAACTGGGCAAAAGATTTGTCAGGCCTGACATATACTTCTCCCCAGACTTCTGCAGTCTTCTGCTGATCAGTGTCCACACAGACATTCTCTAGGCAACATTTCTACAGTCGAACTTGAATGGCTCGAACACCATTGGGACCTCGAAAATCTGTTCGAGACAGGGGTAGTTTGAGCCATTGAGGGAGACTGCTAGGAGGTATGCAATATACTTTTGGATATCTTTTCGGTGTTTTATAATGAAAATATATGTTGTGTGTACTCATTAGAATCGCCTCATCGAGGCGATTCTAATGAGTACACACAGCATACATTTGCAAGATAAAAGACGAAAATCTTCTAAATTACCCCCACTATTGCTTATGAGAGGATTTCCCTAGGGACTCAAGAATGGGTTCGACTCAGCCATGGTAAACGAGCCATCAGTGTTCGAGCAATCAAAGTTCTACTGTATATAAGTAACACATTGCTATGTGGCAAAGAAACCTTTTTACAATAATTTATGACATTTTTTGAGTATTTTGGTGGTGCCAATACATGTGTAATGGGAGTATTTCTGATACAAAATACTCTTCAATAACTGTGATAGTATAATCTGTTTTTAGTGTTTTTAGGGAATGGATACAACAGACATATTTTCTGCCATTTTTGTTGGTGCGATAACTGAGAACTGGTTTTTCCTCTGCGAATTTGAATGAAAATATTTTAGCACTTAAGTTGATTGGTTTAGTGTCAGAAATCGGTGCAGGAAAATGAATTTATTCCCAAGACAAGGGTTAAACCAGTTTTCAGCATTTGCATCAACCCTAGCATCAAGCTTATTAATGTTCTAGTCAGATTTGGCTGCTTGAGGCATGACATAGCCTCCAGTAGAATTCATGTCCACAAGGGCGTACTTTTGGGACTACAATCTTGCCTTCCTATAAATGCTGCCCCTTTGAAAAGGTGGTGTTCTCTTGAAGCATTTTTGGGTCAACTAAAAGTTACCTACCGCAGAAGTTTCCAGCTTGTGCTATATTGTCAATGTGACTATTGTTTACCATGTACAAAATCCAGGTACCTGTTATTGTTTTGCAACGTTAGTCTTCTCCTTGTGACATAAGCGCTGTGTAAAATGTAAAATCTGTACTGGGCTCGTGTACTGGGACATCGGCAGACAGTGTGGATCCAGATCAGATGCCGGACTGAACAGTCCCCTGTTCAGACCCATTTTCCCAGTCTCCACTCAAAGACAATCAACCCACCAGTGCTGTCAGTTAAAAGATAATCGATTATCAGTCCTGTCATTGCGATCGATAATCGATTAGTATTCACTAAGATTTTTGTCATTATTTTCCTGTCTGGCTTTCTGTCTGAGCATGACTCTTACCGTATGTTGCACTTTACCATATGTATATTTGAACAGACAGGCCTGAGCAGACCGTGTAGACCCAGATGAGACGCCGCATAATGCGTCTTATCAGGGTCTGCACTGTTTGCCACTCATCCAGCAATTTTACGCATAACTTTGGGTAGTAAAATGTACCTATCAAGTAATTGATAAAAAGCAAATCAGAAATGATAATCATTTTTGTGGAATTTATTGATCGATTAATAAAACATGAAAGAGTTGCCTCCCATTACGGTGTATTCATTCCCTTTTATTAGCAGTTCAGAAATATTAATTAGGAGTTCAGAAAATGAGTCTTGCAAGACTTTGTGCACCCAAGAATAATTGGGTGACCATACTGTTGAGTCATAGAACTCATTAACTTTTATGCTTTAACTCTTGTCAGCCTCGATAGCGTAGTGGTTAATACGTTCAACTCATGATCAGGAGGTTGTGCGTTCGAATCCAGCACCCGGTATCGCGGTGTGTCCTTCGGCAAGACACGTAATGACACTGCCTCACTCCACCCAGGTGTAAATGGGTAGCAGTGGTGTAATAGTCCCTTCCTCTCTCTCGCACACGTAATGAGTGTTCGAGAGCTATTAAATAAGCTTGAAGCTTCCATCGCAATCAAACTAAAATAAATTAGTATAAACTAACTCTTGTCCCGCTGAATAAATACATGTAACTTTAGCCACTCCCATTTCTGACTTTCATCCAATCTGATTATTTTATGTAATTTATTCCCACACATTCTCAAGCTGATGTCAAACTGTAGATCCTGATCAGATGGCCCAGAAGCCATCTGATCTGGATCTACACCGTTTGCAAAGGTAGGGGTTACTGTGTTCTGCAGGACAAGGGTTAAATGGTGCAAATAAGGAAAATCAAATATACGGTGTTTCACTAGATGGTAAATATGTTGTTTATATGCATGAAATGTTTTACAAAGGGATAACCTCCCTTTAAGTAGACACCCGCTTTTCTATTTACCTACCATATGAATCATTTCAGAATTGGGGATTACCCTCAAAGGAAAGAATTGGCTCCTTGCTCCCTTTGGGAGCGGATTCTTTCCTTTTAGAGCAGTCCCATTGAGAAGGGAGACAAAAAGTTTCTATTTCAGAGCTGCTATCTCTGAGTAGTTCAGGAAGACCATATCTGTTTACCTTTAAACTATTGCGTTTTTTTAATTTTAAGTATTATGTACCTTATAAGAGGTTATTTTTATGCATTCTAAATGTCTGAAAAATCACATAATTATAGCCCCGCTTTGAAAAAGTGGGGGCTATATTGGATTTGGCTTGTCCGGAATTCCGTCTGTCTGTCTGTCAGTCTGTCTGTCTGTCTTTCTGTCTGTCTGTCTGTAATATTTTGATAGTGGGTACCTTGTTACCGCAACTCCTCTTACAGTTCTAGGTCAATCCTTTTGAAACTTTACAGGTGTTATCATACAGGTTTGAAGATGTGCATATTCTTTTTTCATTATCCTTAAATAATTTTTTTCACTTATTTCACCTTTTTTAACTTAGACAATTTTTGAGAGCTACTAATGTTAAAATGTATAGGGAGTAGCTACCTTGTTACCGCAACTTCTCTTACAGTTCTAGGTCAATCCTTTTGAAACTTTACAGGTGTTTTCATATAGGTCTGAAGATGTGCATATTCTTTTTTCATTATCCTTAAATACTTTTTTTTCACTTATTTCACCTTTTTTAACTTAGACAATTTTTTGAGATCTACTAATGTTAAAATGTATAGGGAGTAGCTACCTTTTTACTGCAACTCCTCTTACAGTTCTAGGTCAATCCTTTTGAAAATTTACAGGTGTTATCATATAGGTCTGAAGATGTGCATATTCTTTTTTCATTATCCTTAAATACTTTTTTTTTTCACTTTTTTCACCTTTTTTAACTTAGACAATTTTTGAGATCTACTAATGTTAAAATGTATAGGGATTAGCTACCTTGTTACCGCAACTCCTCTTACATTTCTAAGTCAATCTGTTTGAAACTTCACAGGTGTTATCATATAGGTCTGAAGATGTGCATATTCTTTTTTCATTATCCTTAAACTATTTTTTTCACTTATTTCATCTTTTTTAACTTAGACAATTTTTGAGATCTACTAATGTTAAAATGTATAGGGAGTAGCTACCTTGTTACCGCAACTCCTCTTACAGTTCTATGTCAATCCTTTTGAAACTTTACAGGTGTTTTCATATAGGTCTGAAGATGTGCATATTCTTTTTTCATTATCCTTAAATAATTTTTTTCACTAATTTACCTTTTTTAACTTAGACAATTTTTGAGATCTGCTAATGTTAAAATGTATAGGAAGTAGCTACCTTGTTACCGCAACTCCTCTTACAGTTCTAGGTCAATCCTATTCAAAACTTTACAGGTGTTATCATATAGGTCTGAAGATGTGCATATTCTTTTTTCATTATCCTTAAATAATTTTTTTCACTTATTTCACCATTTTTAACTTAGACAATTTTTGAGATCTACTAATGTTAAAATGTATAGGGAGTAGCTAGCTACCTTGTTACCACAACTCCTCTTACAGTTCTAGGTCAATCCTTTTGAAACTTTACAGGTGTTATCATATAGGTATGAAGATGTGCATATTCTTTTTTCATTATCCTTAAATACTTTTTTTTACTTATTTCACCTTTTTTAACTTAGACAATTTTTGAGATCTACTGATGTTAAAATGTATAGGGAGTAGCTACCTTGTTACCGCAACTCCTCTTACAGTTCTAGGTCAATCCTATTGAAACTTTACAGGTGTTTTCATATAGGTCTGAAGATGTGCATATTCTTTTTTCATTATCCTTAAATAATTTTTTTTTCACTTATTTCACCTTTTTTAACTGAGACAATTTTTGAGATCTACTAATGTTAAAATGTATAGGGAGTAGCTACCTTGTTACCGCAACTCCTCTTACAGTTCTAGGTCAATCTGTTTGAAACTTCACAGGTGTTATCATATAGGTCTGAAGATGTGCATATTCTTTTTTCATTATCCTTATTAAATTTTTTTCACTTATTTCACCTTTTTTAACTTAGACAATTTTTTAGATCTACTAATGTTAAAATGTATAGGGAGTAGCTACCTTGTTACCGCAACTCCTCTTACAGTTCTAGGTCAATCCTTTTGAAACTTTACAGGTGTTATCATATAGGTCTGAAGATGTGCATATTCTTTTTTCATTATCCTTAAATAATTTTTTTCACTAATTTCACCTTTTTTAACTTAGACAATTTTTGAGATCTACTAATGTTAAAATGTATAGGGAGTAGCTACCTTGTTACCGCAACTCCTCTTACAGTTCTAGGTCAATCCTTTTGAAACTTTACAGGTGTTATCATATAGGTCTGAAGATGTGCATATTCTTTTTTCATTATCCTTAAATAATTTTTTCACTTATTTTTGAGATCTACTAATGTTAAAATGTATAGGGAGTAGCTACCTTGTTACCGCAACTCCTCTTACAGTTCTAGGTCAATCCTATTGAAACTTTACAGGTGTTATCATATAGGTATGAAGATGTGCATATTCTTTTTTCATTATCCTTAAATACTTTTTTTTACTTATTTCACCTTTTTTAACTTAGACAATTTTTGAGATCTACTGATGTTAAAATGTATAGGGAGTAGCTACCTTGTTACCGCAACTCCTCTTACAGTTCTAGGTCAATCCTATTGAAACTTTACAGGTGTTTTCATATAGGTCTGAAGATGTGCATATTCTTTTTTCATTATCCTTAAATAATTTTTTTTCACTTATTTCACCTTTTTTAACTGAGACAATTTTTGAGATCTACTAATGTTAAAATGTATAGGGAGTAGCTACCTTGTTACCGCAACTCCTCTTACAGTTCTAGGTCAATCTGTTTGAAACTTCACAGGTGTTATCATATAGGTCTGAAGATGTGCATATTCTTTTTGTCATTATCCTTATTTTTTTTTTTTTACTTATTTCACCTTTTTTAACTTAGACAATTTTTGAGATCTACTAATGTTAAAATGTATAGGGAGTAGCTACCTTGTTACCGCAACTCCTCTTACAGTTCTAGGTCAATCCTTTTATAACTTTACAGGTGTTATCATATAGGTCTGAAGATGTGCATATTCTTTTTTCATTATCCTTAAATAAATTTTTTCACTAATTTCACCTTTTTTAACTTAGACAATTTTTGAGATCTACTAATGTTAAAATGTATAGGGAGTAGCTACCTTGTTACCGCAACTCCTCTTACAGGTCTAGGTCAATCCTTTTGAAACTTTACAGGTGTTATCATATAGGTCTGAAGATGTGCATATTCTTTTTTCATTATCCTTAAATAATTTTTTTCACTTATTTTTGAGATCTACTAATGTTAAAATGTATAGGGAGTAGCTACCTTGTTACCGCAACTCCTCTTACAGTTCTAGGTCAATCCTATTGAAACTTTACAGGTGTTTTCGTATAGGTCTGAAGATCTGCATATTCTTTTTTCATTATCCTTAAATAATTTTTTTCACTTATTTCACCTTTCTTAACTTAGACAATTTTTGAGATCTACTTATGTTAAAATGTATAGGGAGTAGCTACCTTGTTACCGCAACTCCTCTTACAGTTCTAGGTCAATCCTTTTGAAACTTTACAGGTGTTTTCATATAGGTCTGAAGATGTGCATATTCTTTTTTCATTATCCTTAAATAATTTTTTTCACTAATTTACCTTTTTTAACTTAGACAATTTTTGAGATCTACTAATGTTAAAATGTATAGGGAGTAGCTACCTTGTTACCACAACTCCTCTTACAGTTCTAGGTCAATCCTATTCAAAACTTTACAGGTGTTATCATATAGGTCTGAAGATGTGCATATTCTTTTTTCATTATCCTTAAATAATTTTTTTCACTTATTTCACCATTTTTAACTTAGACAATTTTTGAGATCTACTAATGTTAAAATGTATAGGGAGTAGCTACCTTGTTACTGCAACTCCTCTTACAGTTCTAGGTCAATCCTTTTGAAACTTTACAGGTGTTATCATATAGGTCTGAAGATGTGCATATTCTTTTTTCATTATCCTTAAATACTTTTTTTCACTTATTTCACCTTTTTTAACTTAGACAATTTTTGAGATCTACTGATGTTAAAATGTATAGGGAGTAGCTACCTTGTTACCGCAACTCCTCTTACAGTTCTAGGTCAATCCTATTGAAACTTTACAGGTGTTTTCATATAGGTCTGAAGATGTGCATATTCTTTTTTCATTATCCTTAAATAATTTTTTTTCACTTATTTCACCTTTTTTAACAGACAATTTTTGAGATCTACTAATGTTAAAATGTATAGGGAGTAGCTACCTTGTTACCGCAACTCCTCTTACAGTTCTAGGTCAATCTGTTTGAAACTTCACAGGTGTTATCATAATAGGTCTGAAGATGTGCATATTCTTTATTCATTATCCTTATTAAATTTTTTTCACTTATTTCACCTTTTTTAACTTAGACAATTTTTTAGATCTACTAATGTTAAAATGTATAGGGAGTAGCTACCTTGTTACCGCAACTCCTCTTACAGTTCTAGGTCAATCCTTTTGAAACTTTACAGGTGTTATCATATAGGTCTGAAGATGTGCATATTCTTTTTTCATTATCCTTAAATAATTTTTTTCACTAATTTCACCTTTTTTAACTTAGACAATTTTTGAGATCTACTAATGTTAAAATGTATAGGGAGTAGCTACCTTGTTACCGCAACTCCTCTTACAGTTCTAGGTCAATCCTTTTGAAACTTTACAGGTGTTATCATATAGGTCTGAAGATGTGCATATTCTTTTTTCATTATCCTTAAATAATTTTTTTCACTTATTTTTGAGATCTACTAATGTTAAAATGTATAGGGAGTAGCTACCTTGTTACCGCAACTCCTCTTACAGTTCTAGGTCAATCCTATTGAAACTTTACAGGTGTTTTCATATAGGTCTGAAGATGTGCATATTCTTTTTTCATTATCCTTAAATATTTTTTTTTTCACTTATTTCACCTTTTTTAACTTAGACAATTTTTGAGATCTACTAATGTTAAAATGTATAGGGAGTAGCTACCTTGTTACCGCAACTCCTCTTACAGTTCTAGGTCAATCCTTTTGAAACTTTACAGGTGTTATCATATAGGTCTGAAGATGTGCATATTCTTTTTTCATTATCCTTAAATAATTTTTTTCACTAATTTCACCTTTTTTAACTTAGACAATTTTTGAGATCTACTAATGTTAAAATGTATAGGGAGTAGCTACCTTGTTACCGCAACTCCTCTTACAGTTCTAGGTCAATCCTTTTGAAACTTTACAGGTGTTATCATATAGGTCTGAAGATGTGCATATTCTTTTTTCATTATCCTTAAATAATTTTTTTCACTTATTTTTGAGATCTACTAATGTTAAAATGTATAGGGAGTAGCTACCTTGTTACCGCAACTCCTCTTACAGTTCTAGGTCAATCCTATTGAAACTTTACAGGTGTTTTCATATAGGTCTGAAGATGTGCATATTCTTTTTTCATTATCCTTAAATATTTTTTTTTTCACTTATTTTACCTTTTTTAACTTAGACAATTTTTGAGATCTACTAATGTTAAAATGTATAGGGAGTAGCTACCTTGTTACCGCAACTCCTCTTACAGTTCTAGGTCAATCTGTTTGAAACTTCACAGGTGTTATCATATAGGTCTGAAGATGTGCATATTCTTTTTGTCATTATCCTTATTTTTTTTTTTTTTTTTTTACTTATTTCACCTTTTTTAACTTAGACAATTTTTTAGATCTACTAATGTTAAAATGTATAGGGAGTAGCTACCTTGTTACCGCAACTCCTCTTACAGTTCTAGGTCAATCCTTTTATAACTTTACAGGTGTTATCATATAGGTCTGAAGATGTGCATATTCTTTTTTCATTATCCTTAAATAATTTTTTTCACTAATTTCACCTTTTTTAACTTAGACAATTTTTGAGATCTACTAATGTTAAAATGTATAGGGAGTAGCTACCTTGTTACCGCAACTCCTCTTACAGTTCTAGGTCAATCCTTTTGAACCTTTACAGGTGTTATCATATAGGTCTGAAGATGTGCATATTCTTTTTTCATTATCCTTAAATAATTTTTTTCACTTATTTTTGAGATCTACTAATGTTAAAATGTATAGGGAGTAGCTACCTTGTTACCGCAACTCCTCTTACAGTTCTAGGTCAATCCTATTGAAACTTTACAGGTGTTTTCATATAGGTCTGAAGATGTGCATATTCGTTTTTCATTATCCTTAAATAATCTTTTTCACTTATTTCACCTTTTTTAACTTAGACAATTTTTGAGATCTACTGATGTTAAAATGTATAGGGAGTAGCTACCTTGTTACCGCAACTCCTCTTACAGTTCTAGGTCAATCCTTTTGAAACTTTACAGGTGTTATCATATAGGTCTGAAGATGTGCATATTCTTTTTTCATTATCCTTCAATATTTTTTTTTTACTTATTTACAGGTGTTTTCATATAGGTCTGAAGATGTGCATATTCTTTTTTCATAATCCTTAAATATTTTTTTTCACTTATTTCACCTTTTTTAACTTAGACAATTTTTGAGATCTACTAATGTTAAAATGTATAGGGAGTAGCTACCTTGTTACCGCAACTCCTCTTACAGTTCTAGGTCAATCCTTTTGAAACTTTACAGGTGTTTTCATATAGGTCTGAAGATCTGCATATTCTTTTTTCATTATCCTTAAATAATTTTTTTCACTAATTTCACCTTTTTTAACTTAGACAATTTTTTAGATCTACTAATGTTAAAATGTATAGGGAGTAGCTGCCTTGTTACCGCAACTCCTCTTACAGTTCTAGGTCAATCCTTTTGAAACTTTACAGGTGTTATCATATGGGTCTGAAGATGTGCATCTTCTTTTTTTCATTATCCTTAAATATTTTTTTAGCTCACCTGACCGAAGGTCATGGTGAGCTTTTGTGACAGTAAGATGTCCGGCGTCGTCGTGCGTCGTCCGTCGTCCGTCGTCCGTCGTGCGTAAACTTTTTCTTGTGAACACACTAGAGGCCACAGTTTTGGTCCAATTATCATCAAACTTGCTCAGAATGATAATCATGACAATATCTCGGTCAAGTTCGAATTTGGGTCATGTCGGGTAAAAAAGTAGGTCAGTAGGTCAAATCATAGAAAAACCTTGTGAACACTCGAGAGGCCACAATTTTGGTCCAATCATCATCAAACTTGCTCAGAATGATCATTGTGACAATATTTTAGTGAAGTTTGAATATGGATCATGTCGGCTTAAAAAGTAGGTCAGCGGGTCAAATCATAGAAAAACCTTGTGAACACCCTAGAGGCCACAATTTTGGTCCAATCATAATCAAACTTGCTCAGAATGATCATCATGACAATATCTTGGTCAAGTTCGAATATGGGTCATGTCCGGTCAAAAAGTAGGTCAGTAGGTCAAATCATAGAAAAACCTTGTGAACACTCTGAAGGCCACTGTTTTGGTCCAATTATCATGAAACTTGCTCAGAATGACCATTGTGACAATATTTCAGTCCAGTTCGAATATGGGTCATATCGGGTTAAAAAGTAGGTCAGCGGGTCAAATCATATAAAAACCTTGTGAACACCCTAGGGGCCACAATTTTGGTCCAATCATAATCAAACTTGCTCAGAATGATCATCATGACAATATCTCGGTCAAGTTTGAATATGGGTCATGTCCGGTTGAAAAGTAGGTCAGTAGGTCAAATCATAGAAAAACCTTGTGAATACTCAGGAGGCCACAAGTTTGGTTAAATCATTAATCTTGCTCAGAATGGTCATTGTGACAATATCTTGGCTAAGTTTGAATAAAGGTCTTTTCGGGTCAAAAAGTAGGTCAGTAGGTCAAATTAAAGAAAAAACTTGTGAACACTCTAGTTTTACATAGACTTATATAGGGAAAATCTTTAAAAATCCTTTTCTCTGAAACCACAAGGCCTAGGTCTTTTATATTTGGTATGAAGCTTCATCTAAAAGACCCCTAACAAGATTATTCAAATGATAGTGCTGAGGCCAAAAATGTCCCCGCCCCCGGGCCCTTTGGTTTTACATAGGCTTATATAGGGAAAATCTTTAAAAATCTTCTGCTCTGAAGCTGCAAGGCCCAGGACTTTGATATTTGGTATTAAGCTTTATCTAGTGGACCCCTACCAAGATTGTTCAAATTATAGTGCTGGGGCAAAAAATGCCCCCGTTCCGGGGCCCTTTGGTTTTACATGGCCTTATATAGGGAAAATCTTTAAAAATCTTCTTCTCTGAAACCGCAAGGTCCAGGACTTTGATATTTAGAATGAAGCTTCATCCATTGGACCTCTACCAAGATTGTTCAAATTATCGCCCTTGGGCCAAAAATGCCCCCGCTCAGGGGCCCTTTGTTTTTACATAGACTTATATAGGGAAAATCTTTAAAAATCCTTTTCTCTGAAACCACAAGGCCTAGGTCTTTTATATTTGGTATGAAGCTTCATCTAAAAGACCCCTAACAAGATTATTCAAATGATAGTGCTGAGGCCAAAAATGTCCCCACCCCCGGGCCCTTTGGTTTTACATAGGCTTATATAGGGAAAATCTTTAAAAATCTTCTGCTCTGAAACTGCAAGGCCCAGGACTTTGATATTTGGTATTAAGCTTTATCTAGTGGACCCCTACCAAGATTGTTCAAATTATAGTGCTGGGGCAAAAAAAGCCTCCACCTGGGGCCCTTTGGTTTTACATAGGCTTATATAGGGAAAATCTTTAAAAATCTTCTTCTCTGAAACCGCAAGGCCCAGGACTTTGATATTTTGTATGAAGCTTCATCTAGTGGACCCCTACCAAGATTGTTCAAATTATAGCCCTTGGGCCAAAAATCCCCCTGCTCAGGGGCCCTTTGGTTTTACATAGACTTATATAGGGAAAATCTTTAAAAATCTTCTTCTCTGAAACCGCAAGGTCCAGGACTTTGATATTTAGAATGAAGCTTCATCCAATGGACCTCTACCAAGATTGTTCAAACTATCGCCCTTGGGCCAAAAATGCCCCCGCTCAGGGGCCCTTTGTTTTTACATAGACTTATATAGGGAAAATCTTTAAAAATCCTTTTCTCTGAAACCACAAGGCCTAGGTCTTTTATATTTGGTATGAAGCTTCATCTAAAAGACCCCTAACAAGATTATTCAAATGATAGTGCTGAGGCCAAAAATGTCCCCGCCGCCGGGCCCTTTGGTTTTACATAGGCTTATATAGGGAAAATCTTTAAAAATCTTCTGCTCTGAAACTGCAAGGCCCAGGACTTTGATATTTGGAATTAAGCTTTATCTAGTGGACCCCTACCAAGATTGTTCAAATTATAGTGCTGGGGCAAAAAAAGCCTCCGACTGGGACCCTTTGGTTTTACATGGCCTTATATAGGGAAAATCTTTAAAAATCTTCTTCTCTGAAACCGCAAGGCCCAGGACTTTGATATTTTGTATGAAGCTTCATCTAGTGGACCCCTACCAAGATTGTTCAAATTATAGCCCTTGGGCCAAAAATGCCCCCGCTCAGGGGCCCTTTGGTTTTACATAGACTTATATAGGGAAAATCTTTAAAAATCTTCTTCTCTGAAACCACAAGGCCTAGGTCTTTTATATTTGGTATGAAGCTTCTTCTAAAGGACCCCTACCAAGATGATTCAAATTATAGTGCTGGGGCCAAAAGTGGCCCCGTCCCGGGGCCCTTTGGTTTTACATAGACTTATATAGGGATAATCTTTAAAAATCTTCTCTGAAACCACAAGGCCCAGGACTTTGAAATTTGGTATGAAGTTGCATCTAATGGACCTCTACCAAGATTGTTAAAATTATAGCCCTGGGGCCAAAAATGCCCCCACTCTGGGGCCCTATGGTTTTACATAGACTTACATGGGGAAAATCTTCAAAAATCTTCTTCTCTGAAACCACAAGGCCTGGGTCTTTGATATTTGGTATGAAGCTGCATCTAGTGGACCTCTATCAAAATTATTCAAATTATAGCCCTGGTACCAAAAATGTCCCCGCTCCGGGGCCCTTTGGTTTTGCATAGACTTATATAGGGAAATCTTTAAAAATCTTCTCTGAAACTGCAAGGCCAAGGCCTTTGATATTTAGTATGGAGCTTTATCTAGTGGACCTCTACCAAGATTGTTCAAATTATAGCCCTGGGGCCACAAATGCCCCCACCCCGGGCCGGGGCCCTTTGTTTTTACATAGATTTATATAGCCCTGGGGCCATTTGGTTTTGCATAGGCTTATGTAGGGAATATCTTTAAAAAAAATCTTCTTCTCTTAAACTGCAAGGCCCAGGTCTTTGAAATTTGATGTGTAGCTTTATCTAGTGGACCTTTGCCAAGATTGTTCTAATTATAGCCTTTGTTGATGTTTGGTATGAAGCTTCACCTTTAAGACCTCCCTCAACATTATGCACATTAAAACCCTGGGGCCAATAATGGCCCTCTCTGGGGCCCACTTGTTACACTATGGATCAGGTGAGCGATCCAGGGCCATCATGGCCCTCTTGTTTCACTTATTTCACCTTTTTTAACTTAGACAATTTTTGAGATCTACTGATGTTAAAATGTAAAGGGAGTAGCTACCTTGTTACCACAACTCCTCTTACAGTTCTAGGTCAATCCTACTGAAACTTTACAGGTGTTTTCATATAGGTCTGAAGATGTGCATATTTTTTTTTCATTATCCTTGAATATTTGTTTTCACTTATTTCACCTTTTTTTAACTAAGACAATTGTTGAGATCTACTAATGTTAAAATGTATAGGGAGTAGCTACCTTGTGACCGCAACTTCTCTTACAGTTCTAGGTCAATCCTTTTAAACCTTTAAACGGTGTTTTCATATAGGTCTGAAGATGTGCATATTCTTTTTTCATTATCCTAAAATTATTTTTTTCCACTTATTTCACTTTTTACAATTTTTGAGATCTTCTAATGTTGAAATGTATAGAGAGTAGCTACCTTGTGAACGCAACTCCTCTTGCAGTTCTAGGCCGATCCTTTGAAACTTTTCAGGTGTTTTCAAAGAGGTCTTAAGATGTGCATGTGGTTTTTTTCATTATCTAAAACTTATTTTTTTACTTAGACTGTTTTTCAGATCTAATAACGCGAAAGGCGTAGGTACCTTGTTAGGGATTTAACCTTTAATTCATGAGTCTTTCTCCTCTGACAGGGCTATAGCGGGGCTATTGTCAGATCCTCTGACAGTTCTAGTTTATGTTTGGTCAAGACATGCATGTACATGTATTTTATACATTTAACCCTACAAGCACTGTGGAAAGCTCTAGAGCAGATGGCTATCTTTTTATCCCTATTTCCCTATATTATAGTAAGCATGCTTGACCTTTTTACAGAACAGTAAACTTAACCACAGCTGATGTTCAGGGAATGTATGGTGGTCGTAAAAAGTCTCCCTGCCTTTCATTATAATATGGGTTGTAGTTTCTAGTCCTTTGGGAACATTGATTCTACTGTAAAAGTTTTAAAATATTGAGGGTCCCTGATGAGGTCTAGTTGGCCAAAACTATCTAGTCTCATCATCATCAACAGGTTTTTATTAACGTGCAGGTACAGGGGCAACGTACACAGAAGTGGCCCCCCTTTCAGGTAGCTGGCTTGCTGCATGCATGGCAGATCTTACAGTCTGGCCCAGAAAAAACTTGAACAATCCTGTGTTTGTATACTTGCTTCCAAAAGATTACTTTTTTTACAGAACATTGGCATTTCATGTAGATGTAATGTCAAGTATTGCCAGAAAAATACTTGCAAATGTCATCTGCTATTAAAGAGTAGCTCTTGAAGGGTTAACCCTTGTCCTGCTGAATATTCATATATGCCACTCCCACTACTGATTATCAACCAATCAGATTATTTGATGCAAATTATTGCAACAAATTCACAATCTGACTGGCAAACAATGTAGATCCTGATAACATTTTACAGCAGTAAAAATAACCCAGTATATGGTACTTTATGTTGTGGTTCTATGTTAAGTGATGGAACATTGTATGTTTATGTACATTTATTATGTTATGGGGAATGGGAACACCTGGCAGATTTTTCTGCCATTTTTCAAAGGGAGACAACGTTCAGGACTTCCTGTTCGCTTTTCTATAAGCCCTGTCCCACTGAAAAAGTGGTCTACTCTGAGGAGCAAATTCTTTCCTATAAGAGTTGACCCCTATTGACATGGGAGACAAAAATATTGCAGGAGTTGCCGCCCCTGAAGGTGTTCCAGTTCCTTTTAAGATAAGATCTAGTAATAGAAAACCCATATTGTCATTCTGTTGCCTACAGTAAAGTGAATGGATACATGTTCAAGATTTTGTCATTATTTTTACACCACAATCTCTTTATACCGTATTTACCCTAAATATTCGGACACCTTAACTCCTTACCGTACTTGTTCTAAAAGTTGATCAAGTACAATTTATTACCCCCTATTTTGTGTCTAAGAATAGCTGGATGAGTGGCAAATGGTGTAGACCCTGATATGGGTCTACACTGTTTGCTTCGGCCTGTCTCGTCATTATAACATGATTTTGGACATAAGTTGGTGCAATCATGGATCCCAGAAATATATAGATTATACAGAAAAATTGTCATATATGTTGCAGCTGCTTTAAAAGTAAGAAAAGCATGTAACTTTACATTGGATTATGCTTCTGTCCATCTGATTGTACTTCTGTCCATTCATCCATCCGTTAATGTTTTATGATGTGTGTTTGGTGGGCATGTTATTCCTCTTAAAGTTTGGTACCAAATGTTTTGAAACTTCGCATGTGTCTTCTTCATTTTATGAGGAAGTGCAGGTGGTTTGGATATAATTGTTGGATAATTTTTATGCCCCCGGAATCTAAGATTCTGGGGGGCATATAGTTTTTGGTCTGTCCGTCTGTTTGTCTGTTTGTCCGTTTGTCCGTCTGCAAAAACTTTAACATTGGGCATAACTTTTGAATGGTAAGTGGTACAGCTTTCATACTTCACATGTGCATTCCTTGTCACAAGACCTTTCAAGAGGTACCATAAATTTTGACCTCGTGACCTTGGACCTTGACATTTGACCTTTCTGTCCGTCTGTTTGTCTGTTTGTCCGTTTGTCCGTCTGCAAAAACTTTAACATTGGGCATAACTTTTGAATGGTAAGTGGTACAGCTTTCATACTTCACATGTGCATTCCTTGTCACAAGACCTTTCAAGAGGTACCATAAATTTTGACCTCGTGACCTTGGACCTTGACATTTGACCTTCTTTTGGCCTCATTTTTAAAAACTTTAACATTGGCCATAACTTTTGATTGGTAAGTGATAGAGCTTTCATATTTCACATGTGCATTCCTTGTCACAAGACCTTTCTATTGGTACTATAATTTTTGACCTCATGACCTTGACCTTGGCATATGACCTACTTTTTTAAAAACTTTAACATTGGCCATAACTTTTGATTGGTAAGTGATAGAGCTTTCATATTTCACATGTGCATTCCTTGTCACAAGACCTTTCTATTGGTACTATAATTTTTGACCTCATGACCTTGACCTTGGCATATGACCTACTTTTTTAAAAACTTTAACATTGGGCATAAATTTTGATTGGTAAGTGATAGAGCTTTCATATTTCACATGTGCATTCCTTGTCACAAGACCTTTCTATTGGTACTATAATTTTTGACCTCATGACCTTGACCTTGGCATTTGACCTACTTTTTAAAAACTTTAACATTGGCCGTAACGTTTGATTGGTAAATGGTAGAGCTTTCATATTTCACGTGCATTCCTTGTCACAAGACCTTTCTAATGGTACCATAATTTTTGACCTCATGACCTTGACCTTGATGTTTGACCTACTTTTTAAAAACTTTAACATTGGCCATAACTTTTGATTGGTAAATGGTAGGGCTTTCATATTTCACATGTGCATTCCTTGTCACAAGACCTTTCTAGTGGTACCATAATTTTTGACCTTGTGACTTTGACCTTGATGTTTGACCTACTTTTTAAAAACTTTAATATAGTCCATAACTTTTGATTGGTAAGTGATAGACCTTTCATATTTCACATGTGTATTCTTTCTCACAAGACCTTTCCAGTGGTACCATAATTTTTTACCTCGTGACCTTGTGGCCTCAACCATGACATACTTTAGTGATGGGGCTTTCATATTGCACAGGCGCTGTCCGGGGGCATCGGTGTTTCACAAACACATCTTGTTTATCCTTTTTTCAACTTTCTGAACTTGTCTTTTTTCACCTCAGTATATAGACAGTGGGTACCTATTGTTTACAAAACTGCTCCTGCTGTTTTGTTCCAATTGTTTTGAAACTTTGTATATATTTTCTTCATGGCATCAGAATCAGAATTGTTACTGGTGACACGTCAAATGACATTCATACACCAGGACCTGTGATATGGGAAGTTAGTTCCTAGCTCTAACTAAAGAGGTAAATTTAGCTACACAATCATCAGCACCTTCAGCCGTCAAAATAATTGAATCGGGAAGGACATTCCAATCTCTAATGGTTCGGGGGAAAGTAGAAGTAAAACAAAGATCAGGAATCAATACAATTAACTCACATCACCCATCAAAGAAAGATTCTTTATAAATGTCAGTTCTTGCAATAAGGGTCTGAATTATCATTGAATGGTGCTTTCTACAGTGCCTAGCTGGGGGGAACAAGGTCATCCGTTGGAATGCTGGCAGCACCCTTTAGACCTTTATATAAGAGTATGAGCCTACTGTCTCTTCTCCTTTTCATGAGAGAATCCCATCTTAATTTTCCTAGAATATCAGTCATGCTCCAGGTTTCAAAGCAGTAATTGCTTGTTACAAATCTAGCAGCTCTATTCTGAACTTTTTCAATTTCTTCATTAAGGACCACTCCACTTGGGTCCCAGATGCAACTACCATATTCCAAGATTGGGCGAACTAGTCCCCTATATGCTGTCTCTTTCACATCCTGGGGACACTGATGAAGTTTCGCCTCAGGAAACCAAGTGTTATATTCGCCTTTGTGCACATTTTGCTAATGTGTGTATTCCATCTCAAATCGTGAGTGATTGTCACACCAAGGCATGAGGGTAGGCATGTGCTTTGGATGTTATTGTTACATCATTTTTGTCACCTTATCCACATAATGAACTTAGTCATTTTTGTCGCACCTGCTTGTAGCAGGTTGCAACATAGGCGTCCGCTTTTCCGTCCGTGTGTGCGTCCGTTTGTCCGTCCGTCTGTTAAAATTTACGTCAAAGTTCAACATTTACGTCAAAGTCCTTTATTAAGTCAACTACAAACCTCAGCTACCATCAAACCTTACATGAAACATCTCCATGACCTTGTGACTGTGTAGACACATTGACCTGGTGACTTTGACCTATATTTTGCGCTCCCGTGACTTTGACTATTGCGTCGAAGTTCGACATTATGTCGAAGTTTGTATTGTAATCAACTATAAGACTACACAACCATCAAACATTTCATGAAACATCAACCTGAGCTCCTGACTAGGCAAGCACCTTGACCCGGTGACTTTGACCTATATTTTGCGCTCCAGTGACTTTGACCATTACGTCGAAGTTCGATATTACGTCGAAGTTTGTATTGTAATCAACTGTAAGACTAAACAACCATCAAACCTTTCATGAAACATCACCCTGAGCTCCTGACCAGGCAAGCACCTTGACCAGGTGACCTTGACCTATATTTTACACTCCAGTGAGTTTGACACAATTTACATCAAAGTTCCAGATCTCCTCAAATAAAATGCCTACAACAATAAAATCTTGAATAGTGCTTCTCCTAGATGTATTGACTGCAGGTACCTTGACATGGTGACCTTGACCTATATTTTACTCTCCACTGACTTCGACACATTTTAGGTCAAAGTTCCAGATCTCCTCAAATAAAAGGCTCACAACCATCTAATCTTGCATAGTGCTTCTCCTAGATGTACTGACTCTGCAGGTACCTTGACCTGGTGACCTTGACCTATATTTTATGCTCCAGCGACTTTGACAAATTTTTACGTCGAAGTTCCAGATCTCTGCAAATAAAAGGCCAAGGACCATCAAATCTTGCATAATGCTGCTCCTAGGTGTACGGACTCTGCAGGTGATCTTGAGCTATATTTTACGCTCCAGTGACTTTGACACAATTTGCGTCAATGTTCCAGATCTCAAATAAAAGGCCTGCAACCACCAAATCTTGCATAGTGGTTCTCCTAGATGTACTGACTATGCAGGTACCTTGACTTGGTGACCTTGACCTATTTTTTTGCACTCCATTGACTTTAACACATTTTAGGTCAACATTCCATATCTTCTTAACTATAAGGCCTACAACCACCAGACCTTGCATAGTGCTTCTCCTACATTTACTGATTGCGGGTCCTTGACCTGGTGACCTTAACCTATATTATGCACTCCAGTGACTTTAACACATTTTACATCAATGTTCGATATGTCCCAAAATAAATGGCCTACAGCCACCAAACCTTGCATAGTGCTTCTCAATGTACAGATTTGGCACGTACCTTGACCTGGTGACCATGGCCTATATTTTTTGGTCTTGTGACTTTGACACATTTTACATAAACTATCAACTGCTAAGAATTAAGAATGAAATTTACTTAATAAATAACAACATTCTGATTGTGGCTTCTATGACTTTTGCCCCCAGCAGGTGCGACGCCGCCTTCTGCGGAATTCTTGTCTGACCTAAGATATACAGACAGCGGGTACCTCTTATGAGTGAAACTTTTCATACAGTTTGATCCAGTCATTTTGAAAGTTTGCATGCGCTTCTTTCCCATGGTATGAGGATGAGCATTTGGTCACACACTGTAGGATGTATAGTATCTTAGGTAGACTTGCCCAAGTCCCTACATTTACATTTTTTATTTTTAAATGAAAGCCCCTTTAAACAAAAAATATGTAAAAGTCTCTTTAGTCTTCATCTGTGAATGTAGGGACTTGTATACTCTGCAAAAGTTCCGACCAGCACAAAGCTGGCATGAAACACTATCTCCCACTTGTTGATAAGAGCATTTTAGCCTCTGCAGTTAATGTTTACTTAATAAATAACACCCACCTGTGTCTGTCAGTGAAAGAGAGGAAAATTCTAGTATTTTGGAGATTTTTGTTTTGTTTTGCTTGATTTGAGGTTTAATACCCCTGTCAACACTGTATAGGTCATTTTGGGGATGTTGCGTCCTTTGTGTTGGGACCTAAAACTTGTTCGAGACAGTGGTAGTTCCTGCCATCGATTTGGTTGGTTGATTTGAGGTTTAGCGTCCCCGTCAACACTGTAAAGGTCATTTTGGAGACGTTGCTTTCAATTTTGTGGGACTTTTATCCGACATTGAGATGAAATGACATCTCAAGCCCTGTCGCCCAATGAAACCAATAGGGTTTATTAGCATGGACGGTCCGCCTCGCACCGCGGTTCCTGGACAGGCTTAGATCCTCTAAACGGTTTACCAGTACTAGTGTGCGGGCCGGATTCAGCTCTGCGTGGAAGCATCATGCAGCCCATATCCTGCCATCGAGGGTTGAATTTACTGAGGATAATTTCGGCATTACTTTCAGTCCTTTATTTGATTAATATATTTTGTGTGTGCTCATTAGAATCAACTTGTGAGTACACACAAAATAATTTTTATGCCCCCGCATCGGATGATGCCGGGGGCATAGAGTTTTTCGGTTTTCCGTACGTGCGTCCGTGGGTACGTGCATACGTGCGTACGGTTTCCGAACGTACGAAAGTGTGTACGTACGTACGTAATCCTGTTAGACTCAGGTTAAGGTTTTTGTACAAGGTAGAACTTGAGCTCATTTTCCAACCATACAATAGATTTGGTTTATATTTAGTATGATGATAGATATAGGTCCAAAGTTTTATTCAGCAATACCCCCACCCATACCCTAGACCTCAAGGTCAAGGTCGTGGACTTTGAAATTTTTAACGTTTAAGACCCAGGTTAAGGTATTTGTACCAGGTAGAACTTGAGCTCATATTTTCCAAACCGTGCAATGAATTTGGTTCATATTCGGTATGATGATAGATATAGGACTGAAGTTTTATTCAGCAATACCCCCACCCATACCCATGACCTCAAGGTCAAGGTCATGGACTTGAAATTTTAATGTTTAAGACCCAGGTTAAGGTATTTGTACCAGGTAGAACTTGAGCTCATATTTTTATAACCATACAATGGATTTGGTTTATATTTACTATGATGATACATATAGGTCCAATGGTTTATTCAGCAATACCCCCACCCATACCCATGACCTCAAGGTCAAGGTCATAGAATTAGAAAATTTTTAATGTTTAAGACTTTGGTTAAGGTATTTGTACCACCAATTTCAATAAACTTCACACAAATGTTCCTTATAAAAATATCTCGTGCAGGTTCGACTTTTAAGGTCATGGCCTCAAGATCAAGGTCACAGAGGTTATTTTTAGAAAAACTTTGTCATTGCTCTAGCGCCTACATTTCTTCACTGATTTCAATATACGTTCACACAAATGTTCCTTATGACAATATCTTGAGCGAGTTCGACTTTCAAGGTCATCACCTCAAGGTCAAGGTCACAGTGGCTATTTTTATAAAAACTTTGTCATTGCTCTAGCGCCTACATTTCTTCACCAATTTCAATATAACTTCATACAAATGTTCCTTATGACAATATCTCAAGCTATTTTGACTTTCAAGTTCAAGGTCACTGTGGCTATTTTTAGAAAAACTTTGTCTTCGCTCTAGCGCTTACATTTCTTGACTAATTTCAATATAACTTCACACAAATGTTCCTTATGACAATATCTCTAGCGAGTTCAACTTTCAAGGTCAATGTCACTGTAGCTATTTTTAGAAAAACTTTGTCACCCCTCTAGCGCTTACATTTCTTCACCGATTTCAAAATAACTTCACACAAATGTTCCTTATGACAATATCTCGAGCGATTTCGACTTTTAACGTCAAGGTCACTATTGGTGGAACGCCGCAACTCGCACAGATTGGTATTTGCACCACTTAAAGATTAATGTGCTAAGCGGGGGCATCTGTGTACTTTGGACACATTTCTAGTTTCCAGATAAATTACGCCAAATAACCATAACTATCCCTAAATATTTGTCATATGGATACATGTATGTGTGAAGAATTTCTCAGGTACTCAAGAGCGAGTGCGAAAACAGTCATAGAAAACGAGCTATTGGTGTTCGAGCCATTGAGGTATCATTATACAGTCAAACCGGTCATAGTGGCCACCTCCATTTAGCAAGCAAACTGTCTTAAGCAAGCAATCATTCAAATCCCGAAAAAGGCGAATGCATTAATATCCACCTGTATTAAGCAAGCACCTGTCTTAAGCAAGCACATTTTGATCATTCCTGAGGTGCTTGCTTAACACAGGGTGGACTGTAATTGTTTTTGCACTTGTTTTTATAGAAAACAGGCAAACAGGCAGCATAATATCATTATCCAGGCATAATTAATTATTTAATAAGATGTGTAATTGCAGAATGTTTTCAACATAATCTTAACAGGAGAAACCATTGAGACAAGTGGCATTTACAAGGGGTTACATAATGTTCTTATTTCTGCTCAGTAGTATAGATTGTGGGTACTCTTTAGAACCGCCTCTAACAAGCAACCACAATCTATGTTTGAAGCAGAAATAAAGAAAAACGATACGAGGGCTACCCAAAATCTATGTTTTAGAGCAGAAATTACAAAATGACTAGCCTGGTAATTTGGTAAACCCTGCTTTACTCTATATAAAGTGGGGTTAACAAGGGTTTTCATTGCATGGACATGTTTAGGGGATGATCATGGTAATTGTGAATACTAGTGTCGTATGTCCATTAGAATCGCCTCATTGAGGTGGTTACACATAGATTGTGGGTACTCATTAGAACTGCCTCATTGAATCGGTTGTAACGAGTTCCCACAATCTATGTTTAGAGCAGAAATAAGAAAAATTCTGACTAACGTCATTGTTGGAGCCTTCTAATATAGCATAGGCATGTTATGGTAATGGTTTAAGAATAAAAGATTAAAACTGAAACTTCTTTTTTTTTTAAAACCCTTTGCCTTCATGTGGTTTTCCCCCACGAAATGTAAATAAATCATGATAACAAGCAGTGAAAAGTTATCTAAATAAACTTCTCACCCATATCTGACAATCATCTACAGGAAAAGTGAATGAGTTCTTTCAATATTTACAAGTCTGTTAATTTCACAATTTTCATAAAAGACGGTATTGCTATTTCATTGAAAATGTATTTATTTTTTATTTTTGTAAACAATTATTTTTACAATGGACACCTAATTAACAGACTTGGGCAAGTCTATATCTTAGGAACCATAATATGCTGAGGTTCTGAAATTTCATATGTGGATTATGTATGAAAAAGCAGCAAACCCATAGTTTTTTTTGGTCAGACATCTTGTTTTATACTTGTTATCTTTAGGAGCAAGGGTTGTGGGAATAGTGTTTCATAAACACCAGCTCCAGTTTTTTTTGTTGTTTATGATTTTTTTGTCCCATCTGCTTGTAGCAGGGTGCGACATAGGTGTCCGCTTTTCCGTCCGTGCGTCCGTCCGTCCGTCTGTTAACATTTACGTCGAAGTTCGACATTTTCGTCAAAGTTTTTTAGTAAGTCAACTACAAACCTCAGCTACCATCAAACCTTACATGAAACATCGCCATGACCTTGTGACTGTATAGGCACCTTGACCTGGTGACTTTGTCCTATATTTTGCGCTCCAGTAACTTTGACTATTACGTCGAAGTTCGACATTACGTAAAAAGTTGTATTGTAACCAACTATAAGACTACACAACCATCAAACATTTCATGAAACATCAACCTGAGCTCCTGACTAGGCAAGCACCTTGACCCGGTGACTTTAACCTATATTTTGCGCTCCAGTGACTTTGACCATTACTTTGAAGTTCGACATTACGTCGAAGTTTGTATTGTAATCAACTATAAAACTAGACAACCATCAAACCTTTCATGAAACATCACCCTGAGCTCTTGACTAGGCAAGCACCTTGACCCCATGACCTTGACCTGTATTTTACACTCCAGTGAGTTTGACACAAATTACGTCGATGTTCCAGATCTTCTCAAATAAAAGGTCTACAACAATTAAATTTTGAATAGTGCTTCTCCTTGATGTATTGACTCTGCAGGTACCTTGACATGGTAACCGTGACCTATATTTTTTTCGCTCCACTGACTTTGACACATTTTACGCCGAAGTTCCAGATCTCCTCAAATAAAAGGCCCGCAACCATCTGATCTTGCATAGTGCTTCTCCTAGATGGACTGACTCTGCAGGTACCTTGATACGGTGACCTTGACCTATATTTTATGCTCCAGCGACTTTGACAAGTTTTTACGTCGAAGGGCCAGATCTCTGCACATAAAAGGCCTACGACCATCAAATCTTGCATAATGCTGCTCCTGGATGTACTGACTCTGCAGGTACCTTGACCTGAATTTTATGACCCAGTGACTTTGACACAATTTGCGTCAATGTTCCAGATCTTCTCAAATAAAACGCATGCAGCCACCAAATCTTGCATAGTGGTTCTCCTAGCTGTACTGACTATGCAGGTACCTTGACTTGGTGACCTTGACTTATTTTTTGCACTCCATCGACTTTAACACATTTTAGGTCGACATTCCATATCTTCTTAACTATAAGGCCTACAACCACCAAACCTTGCATAGTGCTTCTCCTACATTTACTTACTCTGTGGGTACCTTGACCTGATGACAACTTATCTTATGCACTCCAGCAACTTTTACGTCAATGTTCAATATGTCCTAAAATAAATGGCCTACAGCCACCAAACTTTGCATAGTACTTCTCCTCATTGTACTGATTTGGCATTTACCTTGACCTTGTGACCATGGCCTATAATTTTTGGTCCAGTGACTTTGACACATTTTACATAAAGTATCAACTGCTATGAAATTTACTTAATTAATAACAACATTCTGATTGTGACTTCTATTACTTTTGCCCCCAGCAGGTGCGACGCCGCCTTCTGCGGAATTCTTGTTAGTATAAGCATGGTGCTTAGAGATTTATAGTCAAACTTAATAGCTTGAACAGTTTTGAGACCATGTCCAATATTTGTTCGAGAAAGGTAGCTCGAGCCAGGTGCATACTGTGTTTAAGTAGTCTATATGTGTATCCATTCATGTATATGTGCATACATGTAAATTGGTAAACGAACAAATGTAACATTTTTGAGTATATATAAACACATACATGTATATGTGTATGTGCATACATGTGTATGTACATTCACATGTACGCACATAAATGGGTGTGTATATATAATTATGTGTGTGTGCATGCATGTCTATGGCATACATGTGTATGTGCTTACATGCGTATTTGCATACATGCGTACATAAACTTATGATGCCCTGATACATCCCTCTTTGTTCAAAATCAGGTAAGCCCTGGTCCTGGTGAATAAATTATTTTTGCCACACCCATTACTGACTATCAACCACTCAAAATATATGCTTTGATGTATTCAAAATTTGCAAACAGAATGATCTACAGTTTAGATCCGGATCAGATGGCTTCTGCCATCGAATCTGGATCTAAACTGTTTGCAGAGGTAAGAGTTATTGTCGGGTATAGGTTTTTTACAACATTTTGTTACTGTATTATATTTGTAGTTGAAACGGCGATATTTGTAGAATTTTCAACTTCTGTTGCTGTAAAAGTTTGAAACTTTATATGTGTATTAAACCTTATCCTAGCTGCTATTCATGACAACCCCTATATACATTTGCAAACAGTGAATATCGAGATCAGATGGCTTCTGAAGAGGCCATCTGATCTGGATCTACACTGTTTGTCATTCATTTGCAAATTTAAACGAGTAAAATGTATCAAGTAATTATGTCTCCCCCGAAAAAAAATTTTTCGGAGAGACATGTTGTTTTTCCCCCGGGCGTTTGTCTGTCTGTCCGTCTGTCACACATTCGTGTCCGCTCTATAACTTGATAACCGTTCGAGCTATCTTCACAAAACTTCATAGTCATTAAGTCAGGAGCAAATCATTTCCTTTAAGAGTTGACCCCCTTACTCAGGAGCAAATTCTTTCCTTTAAGAGTTGATCCCTTTTGGCATGGGAGACAAACTTACTTGTCTACCCTGAAGGTGTTCCCATGCCCCGTAAGCCAACACTCTTTGCTGCTCACAATCATGTAAATAGAGACCTAGAGGTAGAAGTCTAGCCTTCTCGGCGGTCAATTATCGTTGAATCTACGTTGAAACAACCTTTGTAAATGCTGTTTCAATGTTGAGTCTACGATGTGTGTCTGTAGGGCTATTAGTTAACTTCCCATGTACACTCAAAGAATGACAGGAGGAGAATGCTAAGAATGCTAAGTGCCCTAATTTCCTTCTGTTGTCTCAAAATTGAGTTTTCCTTAAGGGTACTGGATACACCTAGCAGATTATTCCGCTATTTTTCAAAGGGGGCCAACTTTCAAGACTTCTTGTTCGCATTTCTATAAACTCTGTCCCAAGGAAAATGTGGTCCGTACTTTTAAAGGAAAGAATTTGCCCCAAATACTTTCCTTTAAGAGTTGACCCCTATTGACATGGGAGACAAACGGGTTGCCTCCACTGAAGGTGTATCCATTCCCCTTAAGAGTGATTTGCAGTTGTGTATGCTTAGCAAACTTCAATGACTTATTTCTTCAGGATTTTCCTCGAATAGTCTTTACGTCTTGTATGAACAAAGACATAGGCATGTAGAGCTCTATACGCATTTTGTATGTATCTGGTGAAAAATGTGGCTTCATTGAGAAATCACCTAAATACACTAGGGACAAAAAATAAGGGAACCCCCAGAAGCGAAACTTCAATGTCACAGGGAAGGTTTATATGCAAAGGGGATCAGTATCTGGTCCATGCACCTCGAGCATTGATGCATGCACGACATCTTCTGGGCATGCTAGTGATTGTGCGACGGATTATCTCCCTTGGTATCCGTCGCCATTCTTGCATTGCTTGGCCAAGCTGTTGCAGATTGTTACAATGCTGTGGTCTGTTGCGCACGCGGCGGCTCAAGACATCCCAAATGTAAACACAGGTATATACAGGTCAAGTTGGATTTCAGGTAAAGTCTGCCAATTATAATGAGAGTTATGGCCCTTTTTATGTCCCCGGTAGCAATAGCATTGCACTGTCTGTTTGTTTGTTTGTGCGTTTGTTGGTTTTTATGTGGACAACTTTAACGTTGGTCATAACTATTGAACCGTTTGAGATAGAGCATTCATATTTGGCATGAAGATTCCCTGTGACAAGAGCTTCAGTCATGCAAAAAAGTTGGGTCCCTGAGCTTAACCTTTGACCTACTGAAAACAAAAAAAAAATACATTGGTCATAACTTTTGTTTTGTTTGATTTGAGGTTTAACGTCCCCGTCAACACTGTAAAGGTCATTTTGGAGACGTTGCTTCCAACTTTGTGGGACTTTTACCCGACATTGAGATGAAATGACATCTCAAGCCCTGTCGCCCAATGGCATTTCATCTTAATGTTGGGTAAAAGTCCCACAAAATTGGAAGCTACGTCTCTAAAATGACCTATACGGTGTTGACGGGGACGTCAAAAAAAAAATAAATAAATCATCATCCATCGGCATCGTGCAGCGTAAACAATTTGCTTTAAAAGACTATATACTCCTCTGGGCCAATTTCATTCAAACTTCACAGTAATGTTGCCGAGGTGGCTCTCTACCAAAATAGATAAGATCATTCTGCCCCGAGCTAAAAATAGAAGAAAAAAACAATCTTTGAACGACTACTCCTCTCATACCCCTGGGCCAATTTCATTCAAAGTTCACAGAATTGTTGCTTAGGCGGTGTTCTATCAAACTAACTTTAACCATTACTCTCCAATGAGCAAAATGGCTGCCAGAGCAAAAAATAGAAAAACGTCAATAATTTGCTTAAAATGCTACGAGTAGTTTTCCTAAACCCTTGGGCCAATATGGCTTTGACGTCACAGAAATGTTGCTTAGATGGTCCTCTACCAACATAGCTAAAATCGTTCCGCTCCGATAAACAAGATTGCCACCAGAGCTAAAAGTAGAAAACTCTTTAGACGACTACTCCCTTTATACCCCGGGGCCAGTTTCATTCAAACTTCATAGGAATCTTGCTTAGGTGACCCTCTACCAAACTAGCTAAAACTGTTCCACACCAATTAGCAAAATGGCCGCCAGAACTAAAAATAGAAAAATGTTTAAATGACTATCCTCCCATACCCATGAGCCAATTTCATTCAAACAGAACTGTATAGGAATGTTGCTTAGGTGACCCTCTACCTAAACAGCTAAAATCGTTCCGCTATGATGAACAAGATGGCCACCAGAGCTAAAACAGAAATATCTTTAAACGATTACCGGTACTCTCTACCAAAATAGATAAAATCATTTTGCTCCGAGCTAAAAACAGAATAAAATCTTTTGATGACTACACCCCCTATATCTCTGGGACAACTTGATTCAAACGTAATAGGAATGCTGCTTAGGTGACCTTCTACCAAAACCGCTAAAACCGTTCTGTTCCAATAAGCAAAATGACAACCAGAGCTAAAAATATGTAAAAAAAAAATGCTTTAAAAGATATAGAGTACTCCTCCTAAACTCTTGGCCAATTCCATTTTAAGCTTCAACGTAATGTTGCCTGGGTGCATTTCTACCAAAATAGATAAAATCGGTCCGCTCTGATGAACAGGATGGCCATGTTTATGTTTCCATTTTGTGTCTCTGGTGGGAGCTGTGGGTTAATTGTATCGATTCCTGGTCATTGCCTTCACTTCTATTATAGATCACACAAATAGTAACATTTTCTCAAATAAGACTAAGATTGGTCATTAATTAATAGTCATGACAGACGAACTATTATTATGGATCGGTGCCAGGGCATCAGAAATCTCTGCTGGCTCAAAGTCACTGCCTCAAACAGGACTGCTGGCCCGGTCCCACTGCCTCAGACATAATTGCTGATTCGGTACCTAAGCCATAGACGTGCCTGGTCCCTCAGTGCCGCTGACTCAGACATTATGGCTGATTCGGTGCCTATGCTACAGACGTGGCTACTGGTTCGGTGCCACTGCCTCAGGCATGCCTGCGGACTCGGTTCCAGTGCCTCAGACATACCTGCAGGGTCGTTGCCACTGTCTCAGACATGCCCGCCGGCTCAGTGCCGCTGCCTCAGACCTAACTGATGGAACATTGCAAATTCTTCAGACGTAACGGGTTGCTCGATGTCACTGCGGCTGTCATACCTAATGACGTAGTGCCACTGCCACACAAATAATGTATGGCTTGGTTCAAAGACATCAGACATAACTGCTGATTCGGTGCCTAAACCACAGTTGTGCCTGCTGGCTCGGTCCCGCTGTCGCAGACACATCTGCTGATTCGGCGCCTTAACCACAGACGTGCATTCTGGCTCTGTACCGTAGCCTCAGACATAACTGCTGCTACGGTGGCTAAGCCGCAGACGTGTCTGCTGATACGGTGCAACTGCCTCAGGCATGGCTGTTGGCTCATTTCCACAGCCTCAGACATACCTGCAGGTTCGTTGTCTCTGGCTCAGATATGCCCGCTGGATCAGCGCCCCTGCCTCAGACGTACTTGGTTGCTCGATGCAACTGCGACCGGCATGTCTAATGACTTAGTGTTACTGCCACACAAATACTTCATAGATCGGTGGCAAGGCATCACACATGTCTGCTGGATCGAAGTCACTGCTCAGACAGGCCTGCTGGTTCGGTGCCACTGCCTCAGACATTACTGCTTATTCCGTACCTAAGCCACAGACGTGCCTGCTGGCTCGTTGCCGCTGCCTCAGACATAACTGCTGATTCGGTACCTAAGACACAGACGTGCCTCTGGCTTGGTGCCATTGCCCCAGGCATGCCGGCTGGCTCGGTTTCACTGCCTCGGATATACCTACAGTGTCGTTGCCAGTGGCTCAGATATGCCCCCTTGCTCAGTGCCACTTCCTCAGACTCAACTGATGCACCATTGCCACTTCCGAAGACGTACCTCACTCATTCTCAAATGAATTGGGATTTTAGCCGTTTAAAAAGTCAAATTATAAAGTAACTTAAATTCAGTCACCGATATGTTCACAATAAAGTATTAACATGTACCTATACTCAGTTAAACTTCCTTGATCAAGAAATGAAAAGTTATTTCACCCCAACAGTTAGAAATATGTCGGTATTTTGATAAATTTTATTGTGAGAAATGTTCGCTACAATCTATTTGTTCGTTACCCACTTCTTTAACATCACAAAAATCAAGAAACCGCAGTTCGCAATGACAGAAACGTTCGACCGGGTTATTAAGCGGGGACAAAATTGAACATATGGTCAGATATATGGTAAAAAATGAATAACAATTTTGAATAAAATTCAGGGTTGGTTAGAGAATACAGAAAAAGAAATAGTTTTCTGAAAACATACAACTTTCGTTTTGTTTTAAGAGAAGCACATGCTAGCTAGATCACTTACGACTATTGCATTTGAACACGTATTGAGTTGTAAATAAGGAACACAAGTAATATTACTTTAGATAAGCGATCAACATAAGCAATAAGTTTACATGAATTATATGTAAAAAGTCGCGGACATTACAGTGATTTTGTTTCTATAAGTCAAGTAGTCTACTATCGTGATTAACTGACAATATAGCTGTTAGTGTCATTTTCATTCAATTTTTGGATCTAACTAATGTAACAGTGCATGTTCAGTCATATGCTTTTAAAACATGGTGTCGCTGGTACGCAAAACAGCCTCGGAATATAATTTTATGTATAAAAATGCTCTCCTTACAGATAAACTGCGTTCTTAAGGCAACCGAAACATTAAAAGACATATCTCTCATATATAAACACACAACAATCGCATGACCTTGTGTTCTCAACAATCAAGTATGTAAAATTAATGATACAACTGCGAGAATTCAGTATCGAACATTACAATGCATTCCAGAGCAATGTTTTTCTGCACAAAAGTCTTCAAAATGTAACCAATTTGTCTACCAGCTTGAAGAAAGTAACACGCTTTGTAGAGTTTGTAAAAATATTAAAAGAAATGTAAACATATGCATGTCTGTAAATGGCAGCTATAATGGTCTCGGACATTACCATACACGGTAAAGGGACATCCTATGCCACTTTACCATTTCTACATGTAAAATTGAAAAGGAATCTGATGTTATATTTGTTGTATCTAGTTAACATAATCAAGAGTAAACCAGCATACCCTCAAATAAACATATTTATTTTAGGTTGGGATGTTCGATACAATTTGTAATGTTCGATACCATAGTTTTAGAAACATAAACTGCACTTACACTGTTTTTTAACATTCAAAATATGCATTTGGAAATACAAATTGGAGAGTTGAAGTGCCTTCTTAACATTGCATAATTCATATTGAAATATTCATTCTGGCAAATAATATTTGGGAAAAGATTATAAGCTATGGGACTCAAATCCAAAATAGAAAATAAGTAATAAATCTTGAATCAACATTGTTACTGTTTGCAGCTATTGGTAGAAATGTAGCAAACATGTATATCACTAAACGTGTTCATTTTACACAAATAAGGTTGCACAATTCAAAATAGTTAATTTATTTGCAGTCATTATCCCTGGACGGTCAACATAGCAAACCTGTCATGTTCGATACTAAATGTAGCGGACATTTCATCGTATACACCCACTGCTCATTGCAATAGAATAATGATCTTGCTAGCGTGCAAATGTTGCTCATTAATAATGATTTTTGGTGGAACCAAATTAATTGAACAATATTAATTGTGGCAAATAATACTTGAAAAAGATAAAAAGTTTCTATGCAGATATTTAAAAACAAAATATGACTTCTGTTTTCCCTTAACTGTGGTATTGTCTGCCGACTCCCCCACCCATCGAACGCCGGAAAAGGCAACCATGTCGTCTGCAGACACTTTCTACTGCGTAATCTGGTAATGGAAAACCGTGCCTCGTGAGAGCAATGTGATCAAGCTGTTAGACTAACAATTTTCGGTATTGAACATTACCGGTCTCGAACATTACAAAACACTGGAAATGAGGGAATTTCAACATCAAAATATTATTTTCGTTCCAGATGATGTATTTGTGTTAGTCACACATTGCGGGAGTTTAATTCAATCTAGCATTTTTTGTCGATACATACGTAATAAGCCTGGTATAATGATCGCGAACATTACATGAATTTTTGCAACAAATTCATGCACATTTTTGTATGGCAAGTAGTTTTAATTTCCTATTGTACTGGTAACATCAAACGACCTTATATGTTTATTAAAATACAGAATCTCCATTTGGTCATGTTTCTGTGTATAAAAACCTAAACGTTGTTTTGAAATATTAAGAAGAAAAACGTCGTCTCGTACATTACAATGCTTAATTAAATTTCGGCGACAGCCATAATGGGGGAAAAATACTTAGTTAGACTCCATGTGGTCCTACTATTGGTAGTTATTTCCCTACCCAGAATATGTAAATTTTATGGAAACCACATAACCCTTTCCTGTCTAGTGGAATTGCAAATATGTAAGTGTGCAAACAAAGAGAATTCGAAAAGCGACAGTCTCGAACATTACAAAACCAGGTTTTGCCGTGGCTCATTTTCCCTGAAAAGGTACTTTTCTACAGGAGGTTTATCATGATATCTTTGGAACCTGTTGTTCTGTCATATAAACATATGCATTGGGTAAAAAAGACTGCTTGGTTTCAGAAAATATACGGCGACTGCAATATCCCAATTCATTTGAGAATGAGTGACCTGCGTAATGACGTAGTGCCACTGCCAGACAAATACTTTATTGCTCGGTGCCAAGGCATTAGGCATGTCGGCTTGCTCAAAGTCACTGCCTCGGGCATGCCTGCTTGCTCGTTGCACCTGTCTCAGACAAAACTGCTTATTTGGTACCTAAACCACAGACGCGCCTGCTGGCTCGGTGCCGTTGCCTCCGGCATAACTGCTGATTCGCAGCCTAATTTAAGCCACATACGGAATCAAGACAATTCACCGACAAGGCAACTCACTGGCACAGTTTCTGGAGACAATTCACCTACACAATTGAAGACAATTCGCCCACACTTTTTGAAGACAATTCACCGACACATTTGTTCAACGACAATTGACTTGTGACTGATAATTACGATTGGTAGTGTAAGGTAATTAAAGATTATTATGGATAAGTGGTTTATTCTGTTCGACTGACCACACCTGTGAATGACCATGCAGACCTTTTCTGCCCGGCGAACTGTCTGAGAATCGATTATTATGTTAAGAAGGGGGAAAGGTTCATGTCATGACTTTTGGTCTGCATCATATACTGCCTAGGATGCAGCTGCTGACGGTACAGGCTCACCGTAAAACTGGAATAGGAATTAGGCTGCCTCATTGACTTGATGTCGTTTGGATTTAATTGTTTGTATGGGAGCTGTTTCAAAGTTTCATTGAGGCTAACCTGTAGCTTTTAGGATGTTGATTTATGCAATTGCAATATCCATGACTCAATCTACATGTATCCAGCTTCACTTTCCATTTGTTTAGTTTATTATAAAACGTAGAAAAAAAGTTTCCATATAGCAGATCTATATATTTTCCCCTAAATAAAATTTGAAAGTTCATTTATGTCAGTCATCCTACGCGGTTAAAAAAGGTCAATGTGTATTAGCAGAATCAGAATTGTTTACTTGTGACACGTCCTTAGACAATCCTTCACCAGCAGTATTAGTCTCTTGTCATAAATAATTGCAATAATGATAATAATAATAATAATAATAATAATAAAGTTATCCCACATCTATCTATCTCTATATAATCCTCAACCCTCTTCCGAGTGTTATTAGGATGGTTTCGCATGGTGTATCAGTAAGAAAAGTAAAAGTGTGATAGTGGAGAGTTAAAAGAATAAAAGGAAGGTGAAAGAAAGATGAAAGATTTTGGGTGTTAGTAAGGAGAGTTTAAAAGCAGGATAAAAACAGTATTACCTTAAGGGAGCCTGTGGTTGATCGAGCTGACTATTAACTTGAAAGAGTCAAGATCGCAAACCAGGACGAGATCAGCTGGTAGCCTGTTCCAAAGAACAACCGACATAGGGAAAATGTGTAATAATAAATCGAGGCAGATGTGTGAATCTGCCTGTGAGCCAGAGGGTGGTGACGCGTGTTTGTCGTTAGGCATTCGAACTGTGGCGGAACTGGTATAGTGACCAAACCGTAAACGATTTTATAAAACATTGTAAGGCGCGTATCGTAGTGTCTGAGCTCAAGTGACCGCCATCCAAGCTCACCCATCATGTCTGTAACACTGCTGTATGTGGAGAAATCATTTGTAACCCATCGGGCTGCCCTACGCTGCAACATTTCAATCTTATTGATATTTTCTTTTGTATAGGGGCTCCAAACGGCCGAGGCATATTCTACCTGTGGCCTAACCAAAGTGTTGTATGCCAGAGTTTTTATTTCCTGACTTTTTGTTCTAACATTCCTTTTGACGAAGGCGATGGTCCTGTTTGCACTGGCTGTAATATTTGCTATGTGTGAATTCCAGCTAACGTCTTTGCTGATGGTTAACCCAAAGTACTTGGCTGAGTCCACACTTTCTAGTTCCTGACCATGCATGAAGTATTGGGACTTAATTGGCGTTTTAGATCTAGAGACATGGAGTACCTGACACTTGCTGGGATTAAACTCCATGTCCCAGGTTCGCTCCCAATGCTGAAGTTTTTCAAGGTCAGACTGTAGCACTTGCGTATATGCTGGGCTGGACACAGCCAAGTAAACCGCGGTATCATCAGCAAAGAGCCTAACTTGTGACTGAATATTATCCGGTAAGTAATTTATGTGCAATAGAAAGAGGAGCGGGCCCAGGATTGACCCCTGGGGTACCCCCAGAGGTAACGGGTACCGCATTTGAGGACTCCCAATCTAGTACAACAGTTTGAGAACGCCCAATTAAGAAAGATTCAATCCATTTTAGTGTATTTCCGTTTATGCCAAAATTTAAAAGTTTATACAATAATTTTAGATGGTTAACTTTATCGAAGGCTTTACTGAAGTCCAAAAGTACAAAGTCGGTTTGTTTGCCCAAAGTCAGCTGTCTTGCACCTTGCACATGCCTTATTCTAATCAAAAACGTGGCAATACATCATTTTATTTTCAAAATAATGTTTTCTTTTTATCATCTGGGCTATGAATGCAATGTATAAATGTATCTGTGAATTGTCCTAAAGACGTGTCGGTGAATTGTCTTCAATCGTGTCGGTGAATTGTCTCAAAAACCGTGTAGTCCCGAACTGCATGACCTAATCAAAAGATTTTAGGTCATGAAACCACTAAACACGCCATTCGTAAAGAATACGGCGAAGACAGCCGAGTATTTCAAATGATAGTATATTCCGCTATCGACGTACCTGTTGTATTTTAGACACAATTTTCCAAATTTAACTTGAGTCATATGTGTAAAGCAATGCAAACTTATCTAAAGTTTATCAGTTTGCACTTTCATGTTATATATGTAGGACTATCAGTGCCGCTTACTTTCTTAAAATTGGGCAGTAAAACATAAGTGATAAATACAGAAAAAGATGCAAAATTATATGCAGTTATTAAACACGTATCTGATCAGTGTCTTCATTGTTAGCTTCCCAGCAGGCACGAGTCACTAGGGCAGCGACAAATCAACGTCGGTGCATGACTTTACCCCCCGATGTAGATATGACGTTGCTGAGGTAATGGCCAAGTATGACCGACTCAGTATATGAAGATAGATATGAAGATAGAACTATGGCCATAAATAAAGATAAGAACCATTCAATTATATCTCTCAGTCTTAGTATGCAAATCACAACAATCGTCGTCTGCATTGTTGTCTGTTGGTAACTTGCGAACATTGTGGAGCCAGATCAGACTGTTGCTTAAGAAGCAGATGCAGTCTGGTCAGGGACCACATTGTTTAGCACCTGGCATAAGATAGGTTTTCAGTCACACAGCTACGTGTGTATAAACATTCGCTGCATGGCTACAGAGGATTTCGTTTTTAAATCAGCTGCGCAAAGTATACACACAAAAATAATCCCGCCAATTGGCTGGGATAAATTTACTGGCAGCCTAACCTCAAAGCTCGCTTAAAGACACATTTTTCGATTACATAACATCCTAATGACCGTTTATTAAAGAAACCAGCATTGAGATAAAATACACTTGGGGTATTCAGTCTGTCATACAGGTAGAGGACCAAGAGAGGGTAATAAATTACCTAGGGATCTGACGTTGACAAATGACATCTATTCATTTACACCTAATTTGCATGGAAGAAACAACAGCACTTTTTTCCGATTTTATATTTGGTAGCCATTATTTATAATCATTACAGAAAATGCCAATTCAAATATATTGGTAAATTTTTTCCACCAAAAATGATTTTTTTTTTCAGATAAAATCCTGATAACTTTATTATTTCTGCTCTAAACATATATTGTGGGTACTCATTTGAACCACCTCGATGAAGCGCTCTGACGAGTACCGGCAATTTGGTTTTACAGTGTGACTGCTCGTTAGAACTGCTCCCATGATGTGGTTCTAATGAGGACACACAATATATGTTTTTGAGGAAAAAGGAACATACCATAAACCCCACTTTCTATAGAGAAAATGGGGATTAAAGGGGGTATTCATTATTTTCCTTATTTCTGCTCCAAGTCATAGGTTGTGGGTGCTCGTTAGAATCGTCTCATTGAGTCAAAGGTTGTGGGTACTCGTTTGAACCGCCTCAATGAGGCGGTTCTAACGAGCACCCACAACCTATGTTTGCATTATAAATAAGAAAAATAAATTTAATTGTGTTTGTTAATTTTGTTTTAAACTTGAAAAGGTGAAAAAATAAAATCTATTTTTTTTTCTCTTTTCTGATATGTTTGTGTCTAAAACAAAGAACATTTTATAGTTCCATCTTGACTTAAACTATAAGATGCTAATGGTTTAGACATTATATGATTTGTGTGTCACACACTTTCAACCAAAATAAATAAATAAATAAATAAATAAATAAATAAATAAATAAATAAATAAATAAATAAATAAAGGTTAATTGATTGATTAAATTTTGAGGTTAATCAATTCATTTACCTTGTTTGTTTACTTCTTTGCACTTTTGAGTAAAGGAAACAATGGATATCAATGCATTACTTTACTTTATACTAAAATAAAAAAGAAGTAATTTAAAACAATATTTTGTTGGAAACAATCTCTGTAAATTATACTATCACTCAAGTACCCTTATTGAGCCCCCTATAAAACAAGAAATCTGCTCATAATCACCTCATACTCACTTTGATAAGATAAGCCTTTGATGTGCACTATGGTCGGAAGGAAATGTTTATTGGAGATCATTTGACAGGCCACCCCTTTTATATAAGGAAAAAAAATGTGTCTTTAACAGCGCGAGCGAGGGGAGGTAACTACCAGACTACAAAACCGTGTGTCGGGCAATTGTCTTGTTCCCTTTCTCGATTCCGGGACGTTTCGCCCCCAAACCATTTCCTCCCCTAGTCGTTTCGCCCCAAAGACGTTTTCTCCATGGTCGTTTCCCCCCTAGTCGTTTCGCCCCTAGTCGTTTCGTCCTCCTAGTCGTTTCGCCCACTTTTTCACTGTAATACTAATTTTCACTGTTGAACTTTTATTAGTGGTGAGTAGAGGCAAATATTTAAGAAGCATCATTGCCCTGTCACGTCAGCCTAAGTAGCTGTATCTGTTCGTTAAGAGACTTCATTCATACTTGAACATTATGTCTCTGGTGGCGGGTGAAAGAGAGAAAGTGGGAAATATAGGAAAGAAAGAGAAATAGTGAATCAGAATCAGAATTGTTGCTGGTGACACGTCAAATGACATTCATACACCAGGACCTGTGATATGGGAAGTTAGTCCCTAGCTCTAACCAAATATGTAAACTTAGCTACACAATCCTCAGCACCTTCCGCCGTCGAAATAATAGAATCCGGAAGGGCATTCCAATCTCTAATGGTTCGGGGGAAGAACGATTCTTTATAAATATCCGTTCTTGCAGTAAGGGTCTGAAATGTCATTGAATGGTGCTTTCTACAGTGCCTAGCCGGGGGAACAAGGTCATCTGTTGGAATGCTGGCAGCACCATTTAGACCTTTGTATAAGAGTATGAGCCTACTGTCTCTTCTCCTTTTCTTGAGAGACTCCAATCTTAATTTCCCTAGAATTCCAGTCATGCTCCCAGTTTCAAAGCAGTAATTTCCAGTTACAAATCTAGCAGCTATATTCTGAACTTTTTCAATTTCTTCATTTAGGACCACTCCGCTTGGGTCCCAGATGCAACTACCATAATCCAAGATTGGGCGGACAAGTCCCCTGTATGCTGTCTCTTTCACATCCTGGGGACACTGATGAAGATTTCGCCTCAGGAATCCAAGAGTTCTACTCGCCTTGGTACATATATTGCTAATGTGTGTATTCCATCTCAAATCGTGAGTGATTGTCACACCAAGGTATTTAATGGAATTCACATTTTCGAGGACCGTTCCCTCTAAAGTGTAAGAAGCCTCAACTTTATTAGATCTCTTCCTTGTTATCGGCATAATATTGCATTTAACTGGCTGAAATCTCATGCTCCATTTTCGGGCCCAACATCCTAATCTATCTATGTCAGCCTGAAGTTTCAGTGAGTCATCTGTATCTCTAATTTTCCGGTAACAAACACAGTCATCTGCGAAAAGTCTTATTTCTGAGTCAATGTCAGTGGAAATATCATTGATGTACAGGGAGAACAATAGAGGACCAAGAACAGTCCCCTGTGGGACTCCAGACAAAACTGGCGCCCATACTGAAGATTCACCATTAACAACAACACGCTGTTTTCTGTAGCAAAGGAAGGAATCTATCCATTTAAGAGTCTTCCCTCCAATTCCATAACCAAATAATTTCGATTTAAGTAGTTCAAGAGGAGGGATGTCAAAAGCCTTCTCAAAGTCCAGAATAAATGTGTCCACCTGCCCCCCTTTGTCCAGGATTTTTGCCCAATCATTAATAACCGTGCTCAACTGAGTTTCGCAACTATCCCCTTTCCTAAATGCATGTTGTCTGTCTGACAAAAGTTTATGTTCATCCAAGTGGGCCATGATGTTTGAGCAGACTATGTGTTCAAGCAATTTACATAGAACACAGGTCATTGACACCGGACGATAATTACGAGCAAGAGCCCTGTCCCCTTTTTGAAAAGTGGACAGATGTTCGCTAGGAGCCATTCTTTGGGAATTTCACCCGTATCGAGAGATTGTTGGAAAAGATGAGCAAAAACTGGACCTAACTCGTTTGCTAGTTCCTTCAGGACTCTAGGATGAAGCTCATCAGGAATCTGCTCATTGCTCTTAAAGGAACTCATTTTTGATTTTTATTTTATATATTAAATATAGGAAAATAGTTTGGGGGTGAAACGACTAGGGTTTGGGGGCGAAACGACTAGGGTTAGGGGGCGAAACGACTAGGGGGCCAAGAAAGGGGGCGAAACGACTTGGGGGAAACGACCAGGGGGAAACGACCTGGGGGTGAAACGTCTTGTTACCCCTTTCACTTCCGGTTGAAGTGTGTTCGGCTTCCGGGTGAAGTGCGGGAAATGTAAAAACTACAAAATGTCAATAAATGATGTGTTTTCGAGAAAGTTGAGATTCTCGTATGTATAACTATTATTCTCATGGTGCGCCAGTGAGTAAAGGAGACAACATAAACGAATGATATCGTATTTATTGGTGAAATTATTATAGTTCCAGAAAATTATCCTCTTGATCAAGATGGAGGCCAAATTATCTATAGAAGCGTAAGCGAATTTCGCCAATAATCGAATTTCGCCAATTGTACATAAGATCGGTATTTTCGCGTGCGTGACGTCACAGGACATTACCAACTCAGGGAATCCTAAGGTCAAGTTTACCGCTATCTGTCACTCATGTCAAACTGAGAAGAAATGCCAGTCCGAGAGTTAATACATAATTTCCTACCTGTAGCAATGTATTTCCCGCCATTTTGCTATGCCATTTCGTATCTCACATTTTTACTTTATTTCTCACGAGATTTGTAAGCTGCCAAAACAATCGCTGGCGTCTGTTTACATTTTGACCTTTCCAGTATGGAACTGACATATCCGTATTTTAGTATTGGGGCTCTCAAAGGGGAAATTAATGATTCAACTATTTGGGGGTTCTTATTGGTGTTTAATGGAACACTGTAAATTTTCACAAGAGTTTTGAATGTAGGAGTGTATTTAATTATTTGCTCTTGATTGTACCTTTCCACCTTTGGCCAAAATAATAAATATGTGTCAAAGTATATACTTTCTTCTCTTCTTTTACTTTTTTTAAGTTACCTCCTGCATAGGGAACACCTGGTATTGGGGGCTCGAATTTTACTCCAAACTTTTAATGACAACAAAGATGGTGGAATTCCTTTGATATAAACATGATGATATTTTTTACATAATTTGACAAAAATGAATAGGTATCTGTTACATTCTGTTTGTCTTGCAAACCAAAGTTGCTCATATCACTCATGAAACACATTTCTAGTCTGATAAATATGATAGCGGATAATTTTACCCCCTCGGGTGCCCCTTTCATCAGGATTTCAAAAGTTGGCGAAATTCGCTTACTATTTTTCAAGATGGCGGATTTTGAGTGGTCTGAAATAGCGAAGGTTTTGGTGATAGACATCGCTATTTTAATGCCGTAAAAGCTTCCCTTGTGTTGGATCAGGTCAGTATTTTTTGATGAAAGGGTTTTCTATCAGATAAATATGGGATCATGCATACCGCACCAGTGTTTAGGGTTACGTTGGCGAAATTCGATTACCCCAGTATATATCCAAAAAAGATAACACTCACGAGACAACATATATCCGCAACTGCAAACCACATGTATGCACACTTGACAATGAACACAATGGCGCGACCTCTCTTTCTTCCTTTTCCTCTCTCTCTCTCTTTCTCTTCAGTAAGACAAATAAGAAACAAATAATACAGTTAGTAAATGGAATAACAGATTGACTTCATAAATATAGTCGGCATAAGTTTAATTTGTAGGTCCAATGTGGTCTTCGTACCTTTATAGTGGTCCAAAGTAGATAAAATTGGTATCAAAATAAACATGGGCATCTTATCTCCATAATGAGACCTAGTATCCTTTTCTAAACCATGTACTTTTTGCACCAGGGCAACTCAAATGCCACTAGGGTCAGTCACATTTTGATCTATCTGGATCGCGATATATTTTAGCAGTTTCTGACTTCGTTCACTGTGCCACAGATACGGAGAGTGAAAACCCGGCTTCAGTTATGAGGAGTAATCATTTGACTGTCATAAAATTGCTTTCTTACCAACATACATTGCAAACTCATATCATAAAACTGTGATTTCTAGACTTCAGTAGAACGACAGCCATTTTCACGCACTTGGTGACTTGTTTACATAAAGCGCCTCAATGACGTGGAATGACGTGCCAAAATTAAAGCGACCTCTGATAAAGGCGCGAAAATTAAGGGACGTAACTACGTAAAACGATGTTTTTTGTTCTTCGTTCTATTCTAGAGAAGACTGTAAAATCTTCTGAATGCGCGAGATAAGAGCATCCAAATTTTTTCCGTCACTTATTATAGTAAATTGTTATTAGCTTCCGATGAATACAGATTTTTTTACCTCAGCAGGATTGTCAGGATCGACTGGTTTTTGGTCGATTGTAAGAAGGACGGCGGTGTATCATTTTGAGAATGCTTACAGTAACTTACTCATTTGCATACCGCATGCTAAAACTATATTCAGCCAAGAAATTCCACAAACGTTCATTTTTCTGTTTAATATTTTGTATTTTATTATTTTTCAAACATTAACTTAGGAGTCATTCTTTAGTTGCATCTTACATCTTTATTTTAATAAATAAATCACGAGGAAGACAACAACAAAAAAGAGGCTCCATTGGGGGTATTTGGATACTGTTTGGAGTGTGTAAAAATATTACTTCGTGCCATTTATTCCGTTAATGCTCTCTAATGGACCTATGTCTATAAAGTGACAAAAATGCGGCCTCAAATGCAAAAATATCCAATTTAGCCCAGGCTGAAAGAATGACAGAATAACAGCTTGCTGGAAGACTGGTCTCATCTCTGAATAGGGATGAAACCACATTATTCAGGAAAATGATAAATTCATGGCAAATCTAAAAAATGTGGTCTCACTCCTATATAGAGAAGAAAATCTGGTCTCACCTCAAATAACATAATAAAAGTCTGGGCTGAAGGAATGTGGTCTCATCTCTATATAGGGATGAGACCACATTATTAAGGAAAATGATAAATTCATGGCAAATCTAAAAAATGTGGTCTCACTTCTATATAGAGAAGAAAATGTGGTCTCACCTTAAATCACATACTAAAATCCTGGGCTGAAGGAATGTGGTCTCATCTCTTTATAGGGATGAGACCACATTATTTAGGAAAATGATAAATTCATGGCAAATCTAAAAAATGTGGTCTCACTCCCTATATAGAACAGAAAATGTGGTCTCACCCTAAATAACATACAAAAAGCCTGGGCTGGGGCGAGACCACTATATTTAGGCTAATGATAAATTCATGGAGAAGAAAAAAGCCTGGGCTGAAGGATTGTGGTCTTAATAATTTGGTCACCCATTAAAAAAACTTAAGTTGATCCCTATTATTATTATTAGACACGCTACATACACGGAATGAATCTAATTTTGATAATAATTAGGGCCCAATTATTCTGTATGTTAATTAGGATATAACTGCGCATCCCTCTAAAATGAATCCAGAAATCCCATTGGTGGAAGTTAAAAATCTTGTTGTGCTTTAGAATGCTTACAGCACCCTTCGAAAATTTATGAATGAAAGGTCACGTTGTCTCTTAAATCCAAGTTAGTGGACGCTTGCATGTTCGTAACGCCCAGAGAGCTAAATTTTGCATTAGATTGTAAAATGTAGACATTTTAAAGAATTTACCGTCATCATCAGATGAACAGTATCTCTAGTTAAGTATTTGGTTAAAGATAAATTTGAAATCACAATGAAATATAGTTGCCAAGTCATGCAAATTAGAGAAAAACAGTTGCTACCCCCTTGCACTAGAAAGCAAAATGGCGGAGCAGATGCGGAAAAATTTCCATACCCTACCTCAGTTCATCCGATTCTAGCCAACCATCCTTCGGCCTAGGCTATCATTTTTCTTTGTGATATTAGAGATGAGATATTGAAGTTTGTTTTAAGACCTTATTTGGTGTGATTCACCTTCTTATAAGGCAGGGGACCACATTGGACCTACAAATTAAACTTTTACCATATAGTCATAGTTAACATATGTTAATAAACAGAAATCAGACCAATATATATATTTCAAGGCGCTACTATATATACTGACATCTTTCAAAACCACGACCGGAGTTAAGTATTAAGTTAGAACATAATCTTCCAAATATTTTGGAGGGCGAGAAATTCTCTGGGGTCTCTGATTAGTGAATTGAATTGGACGAGGTTCATGAGGACGTTCATTTTCTGGTGATACCTGAGGTTCAGCTGGAGATTGGGTATGTGGTACCTCATTTTCGTCGAAATGGGTGGAATCAGGAAGCGAAGGTGTCAAATGGACTGGGTCTGAAGAATGAGCTTCAGGATAAGAAAGGGTGTCCGGTACTTCCGTCTGAGGGGGTGGGGCAGGACTGGGTGGAATTGTCTCGACCTCATCATCACTGTCATAAGTCTCTAACAAATAGTGTTGATATGTTAATGCATTATCGACGGGAACACGATAGCATTCAGAAATCTTAACCTTGTATGACGAAGAGCGAAGTGAATTGCCTATGAACTTTTTTATAAAGCACCATTCGCCTTCGATCGAAACGACTAAGTACCTGTTGCGAGCACATGATTTGTCCCTATCACCATACAGGTAGACAAGATCGCCAACCTTTATGGGCTCAGACTTTACGATATTTTGGCTCTTGTGTTTGGAAGCCTCACTATGAGGATGATTTTGAATTCGGTTCCTGTATTGTTTAATAATTATCTCCCGGTCTGATAGGGGTAGTTGATCGTGAGTGTATTGGTTACGCTGGGTCCATATTTCGCGCGAAGACAAACCCGAAAAACGAATTCGGGAGTTCAGTCTAGCGATGGCAGTTGCAAGTTCTACACTACAGGTCGCGCATAAAAGCCAGTTTTCTTTTTCACTCCGAATGCAACTTTCAAAGTACTCCAAACCACTCCGCATATTTTCATCAAAACACTCGGAATGAGGAGACAAACCACTCCCAAACACTCCGCGAAATATCGAGTATACTCGGAGTTTTCCGAACGACTATACAGGTAATGTTTGGTCAATAATGCCCGGGGCTAATATTCCGAATGTCGGTAGAAATACTCCGAGTGGTTCAAGTTTATATTTATTCATATGATATTGGTTGTATATTTATTGTTATTATTATTATTATTATTTTACTGACAATTTTTCATTAGGTCGTTTTTCCTTCCCCTATCAAAATTTCACCTTTCTAACATGCCTCGCCAACTTTCGCGCAGTCTAACATGTATCATTTAACCCAATCTTTTTTCATGCCGGTTGGATTTTCAATTTGCACGTGCAACTAATATACACCAGCACGGAAACGGGACCCAAATGCAATATATTTTTTTTTCTTTTTTTGGTTTGATGTTCTGTTGAAGAATTCACTTCTTTCGACCAGATCGTTGTTTTAAAGGCTGGCGGAATCCAAATTTCAAGGAGAGGAAGGGAAAAAGGAAAACATCCGAATCAGCATCTACAGCAACCGTAGCCGAGCACGTGTCCGTCAGGTGGACAGGTCCGTGAGATGAACACCTAGCTTATATAAAGCAGTGGGGCTTACGAGGATTGGGGATATTCATTAGTTCTCTTATTTTTAGACAGAAGCTTACATGTACCGATTTATGGATCTCGTAAGGATCGGCTAATTGTGGCTGTTCTTACGAGCACCAGCAGTTTACATTTGAACTAGATTTGTAAAAACATTACGGAAGCACGCCTATTCAAATATATAGGATAATTTTACCACCAAATTGAAATTTTTCAGTGTAAAACGTGATACTTTTCTTATTTCTGCTCAAAATATGGATTATTGATACACATTGGAACCGCCTGATCGAGGCGGTTCTAACGAGTACCACTGGCTGTGTTATAGAGCAGAATAAAGAAAATAACGTTTACCCCTCTAAACCCCAGTTTTACTGTATAAAAGTGGGGTTAAAGGGGGTCAGAATTATTTAGACATGTTTTCGCGATGATACCGAACTATGTCATCCTAAAAAAACAACAAAAAAACGTTAGTTCTAGAGATAAGGAAGACGATGAGAGCCTCCCCTGCAAGAGCAATGATTTGGTCTCTCACCGCTGTTGGGTCTCACTCGGGCATGTAAAAAAACAACGGCTATCAGGTTCTTATCTGGGTACTCCAGTTTTCGCCCATCTCAGATTAGCATTTTGATAGAAATAAATGAAATAATCTTGAGAGGGCCGCGAAACACCCCCACCCCTTAGCTCACAGTCTTGTTATCGTCAAGACAAGTTATATGAGAAATGACTCTATTTTATCATATTCTATGTGATTTGTTGAGTAATAAATCACAGTTTGGAGGCATTTGTAAAGAAGACTAAACCACGATTGGTGTATCTACTTTAAAGTAACCGGCAGCTTGAACTGTGATTTTTTTTTTGCAATGGTTCACAAACTGGAGCTGATCTATTTGGATTCTAACACACTCATATTCGACAATACCATCAAATTCTCCCAACTTTTCGACTGTTTCTTCCTTTTCTTTCTACTAATACTGCGATCGGTCACATCTTACCATTACTCGCAGATGTACATTGCATACACACCAGTTTTGCAGGATGAAAGCCAACACAGTAATCATGTAATTACGGTAGGGGTCTTCAACCCGCACAGGGCATGACTCTCCCTGCACAGGGGGCCTCCAGATAACGTCCCGATCCGAAGGACGATGTCCTTTATGACATTCATCCCTGCAAATGATGCCAATGGAACATGTTCGGACATCGAAATTTTATCGCCGCTGCCGGGGATCGAACCTGGGACCTCTAGCATCAAATGCAAGTGCACTAACCACCGAGCTATCAAGGCACGTGATATGTTAAAAGGAATCCCGGCAAATTAAGTGATTCAGGGGGATGCGGATTCAATACCTGCCAGGAGTAGGTAGCTTTCTGTCGTGGAAATCGATCATTACAACTTTTCTATAGTCATTCTCTCCATTCCGCTGACGGCCCCCGCCATCGGGACTTGAATAAATAGATGGGCTGCAAGGTGTTTCCACGCAGAACTGAAACCAACCGCACACTAGTACTGGTTGACTGCTTAGAGGATCTAAGCCTGCCCAGGCAAAGCAGTGCGAGTCGGACCGTCCATGCTTGTAAACCGTATTGGTTTCATTGGACGACAGGGCTTGAGATGTCATTTCATCTCAATGTCGGGTAAAAGTCCCACAAAATTGGAAGCAACGTCTCCAAAATGACCTATAGAGCGTTAACTGGGACGTAAACATCAAATCAAACAAACAAACAAATCCATTCCGCTGAGTCAAGGGGCACTTGCCAGTTTCTGGTGAAAGAATTTGCACACTGCAGCCTATTAGTTAAACGCTTATGTAGCCAATAGGTCTGCACAGGAAGTGTTGACAGCTAAAAGAATGACCTAAAATAGTATTGACTGGACCGTCAAACTCTAATACAAAAAAAAAAAAAAGGAGTGACGTTCAACAACTGCGGCTGTTCGGTCACGCTCTTCTTCGCTGAGATTTATTGCACAATAAAACACTCAATTTCCATTGCCGTTATGGGCGTCATTTTTTAACTGATCAGTTTACCCATCAGCACTATTCCTGGGCAGTCTTTTACGGTAACGGTTAACCAGCACAGTGCGTATTCTTTCGCTAGAGAATGACAACTGCCCTTCTTGATAACAGCGGAAAGGAGAGAAAGGCCAGAACAAATTTCATGATCAGTCTCCACAACAGAATGTTGCCGACCCCGGCAAGTATCGGACCCACGTTCTCCAGATCCCAAGTCAGACGCGCATCCGAATGAGATACCGAGGCTGGCAATGGGCGTGATGTATTAGAATAAAATGATTATAGAAGAAATTGTGTTTGTTGGTTTTGAACATTCCAGGATGAGCAACGTAGCCATCAAAAATGTATGACCGGAAAGCCATACGGCGTAGTAACCTTCCAATGTGACCTTGACCTGGTGTCAGCAAGATTCATTTATGAACTCTGCACATGAGCTCACTGAGGGGGATAATTGATCAAAGTTTAATGAAAATCCTTTGAGGGGTCTAGGAGATATGGAACGGACACAAAATTCAAAGTTTCAAAGTCGTGACCTTCAAATGTGACCTTGACCTTGTGTCGGCATGGTTCATTTAATGGTTCTGCACATAAGCTCACTGAGGTAAAAGAATGGAGTAAAAGAGATATGGAACGGACACAAAAATCAAAGTTTCAAACTCTTGACCTTCAGCTATGACCTTGACCTTGAGTCGGCATGGTTCATTTATGGGTTCTGCACATGAGCTCACTCAAAAGAATATTTGACCAAAGTTTAATGAAAATCGTTCCAAGGGTAAAGGAGATATAAAACGGACAAAAAATACCAAGTTTCAAACTCATGACCTTCAACTGTGACCTTGACCTTGAGTCGGCATGGTTCGTTTTGGGTTCTGAACATCAGCTCACTGAGACTAACACTTGACCAAAGTTTAATGAAAATCTATCAAAGGGTAAAGGAGATATGGAGCGGACAAGAAAGTGTTACAGACAGACGGACGGACATTCCTATTATCCCGCCGCGAAGGACGGATAGACGAAAGACATTCCTATAATCCCCGCTCCGCTTCGCGGCGGGGGATTAAAAATTGTTGATTTCACAAATCCTGGTATTGATAGCCGCGCTATTCTAATCGCTGTGAGGTCAGAGTGTTGCGCAAATGGGTTAATTATCTCTAGAATCTGGACTGGAATCCTGTTGTCGGGTTTGAAGACCCAGATCAGACGCCGCATGAAATAGGAAGTAAAGAAATTTAAAATAATAATGATTTGCCACTATTACATACCTTTATCTGTAGTCAGTTAACGGACCCCTTAACATGAAATCTGTCATTGAGGAATAAATTATAATAGCCGGTGTATAGTTGTTAAGTTACTCGCCTCATAAACCAGGGGTTGTCGGATCAATCCCGGGCCTCTCCAGACTTTCGGATGCGTCTTTTAACCGAGGACCCGGCTCTGTATGACATTAGCTGTTGGTGGAACGAAAAACTAAAACAGACACATATGTAGACCGCATTCTTATACATTTTCCTTGTACATGAGCCGGCGCACGACAAAGACTTTTTTCTACTACAGAAGTATCGGATCAGCATTTGCATCTAGACAACATGTCCAGTCTTCGCTTGTTGCTCTTTGAATAGCCCATATAGTAGGCTTATTCGAACAGCAAAGGCTCTGATCAGACTACACGGATGCGCAGGCTGATCTGAGTCTTCATTGGTTACACGTCTTATCGAATTACGTGTTCCCCAGTCCATGCATCCACTTTGGTCAAAGTCTTCACTTGTTGCTCTTTGAATATCCCAGAGATCAGAATGCTCACAGGAACAGCAAATGCTCTGATCAGACTGCACAGATCAATTCTCAAACGAGCAATTATGTTTCCTGTAAGTGCCTTTTCACACGCAATAACTGTGCGCGTGCTCACTAGTATGACGTAGTATGGTTAATCTGAACGTGCTTTCATGGCGAACTGCGGAAAATCGTGGGAATCATGTGCTCAGTCGGAGACAGCGCATGGAAAAAAGCAATCTGTCACACTGGTTGTTCACGAGAAGCGAGGGATGTTTAACCCTTTTTGTACCAAATGGAATCTTCCAGCTTTTATATGGCAGGAGTCCATTTGAAAATTTAGGGGCGTCAGGTTGTGTTTTCTTCAAAATTGATTAGGAAAAGGGCTGAACTTTTTGCAAACAGTGTAGGCCCTGATCAGACGCCGCATTCTTTGGCGTCTGATCTGGGCCTGCACTGTTTGCCAGGGTACCCGCATAGGGGTTTCCAGTCTGAAATGGGTTAATGGAGAAATAATGAAAACAGCATTACAATAAGATGGTTTAATCGAGGCATTGATGATTTGGGAAAATGGCCCTGGAAGGGAGTTCAGACATTCGTTCGTTAATCCCTCAAATGCCTTAACTCTAAACAATGCTGACTCTAATCAGAGGCCCTTTATTTGGCTTCTGACCGGGATCTACCATGTTTGCCATTTCCAGACCAGATCGAGTCTACAGGTAAACCTTTACACACTACTCTGGCCTCACTGATACGAACAGCGCGGCTTTAATAAACCGCTACCTGGATTCCATGCAAATAAGTGACACTCATTTAAAATTGGTATCGTAAAGCTACTGCACTTCGTAAGTTTTGGTCGACTGTCAATCTACCGAAAACTTTCTATGGTGCTGTGTAATAATAAAAACCTTTTCCGAGATGGTATGCTACTCTTGAATTGGCCCCCGCCCATAGGAGCTTGAAGAAATATATGGGCTGCATGATGCTTTCACGCAGAGCTGAATCCGGCCCGCACACTAGTACTGGTGAAACGCTTAGAGGATCTAAGCCTGTCCAGGAACCGCGGTGCGAGGCGGACCGTCAATTGATGCTAATAAACCCTATTGGTTTCATTTGGCGACAGGGCTTGAGATGTCATTTCATCTCAATGTCGGGTAAAAGTCCCACAAAATTGGAAGCAACGTCTCCAAAATGACCTTTACAGTGTTGACGGGGACGTTAAACCACAAATCAATCGATCAATGCTACTCTTGAAGGAAAGAATTTGCTCCCGAAAGGCAAGTATTTTTTTTTTACTTTACGCACATGCGTAATATGTCTGATGAGCCTTTCGCCTATGAATACACTGGAAGTCGCTGGAATAACACACGCACCCACCTTTCATGGACGGTTTTTCCAGGTTGGCGTGCGAATCCATGCAGTCTGATCAATATTCAGCCTTCACAAGTGGTCGCAGTTCTACCCATGGTGAAATGATACACTTACCTTTGACAATTATGTTATTCTGGGTTTTTGTTTTGTTTGTTAGTTTGATTGAGGTTTAACGTCCCCGTCAACACTGTAAAGGTCATTTTGGAGACGTCGCTGCAAATTTTGTGGGTCGTTTTGTCTTTTACCCGACAATGAGATGAAGTGACTTCTTAAGCCCTGTTGCCCAATGAAACCAATAGGGTTTATATGCATGGACGGGCCGGCTCGCACCGCTTTGCATGGGCAGGCTTAGATCCTCTAAGCGGTTTACCAGTACTCGTGTGCGGGTCGGTTTCAGCTCTGCGTGGAAGCATCCTGCAGCCCATATTCATCAAGCCCCAATGGGCGGGGGCCGTCTTGGTCTTTGTAGTAGCACGGGTTTTATGTCGAGCGCTAACTAATGTACGATCTCAGTGTTTTGTTACATGCTGAACCTGAGGCCGGCTGCGAATTTATTTTCAGCAAAAGGGTATACAATTCCTTGGTCGAGTCTACTGATTAAAATAGGGGTGTGTTGTTGATTTTTTAATATACCCGTTTTTTTTTTTTTTTTTTGAAGAAAAAAAACATGGACATATTATTTTCGTCATTGTTGTTCGGCCGTCCGTCATAAGTGGCCGCAGTTCTATCCATGGTGAAATGAGCGAAAACACTTACCTTTGACAGTGCATGTTATTCTGGGTCTTTGTTCATGCCGAGCGCTAGCTCAATGGTTTCAATCTCAATGGTACGATCTCAATGGTTTGTTTTAAAACATGCTGAACATGAGACCGACGGTCAAAACCAGTCAGCTTCGGCTACGACATTTTATTTTTCAGCTAAAGGGTATACGATTCATTGGGTGGTGTCACTGGTTATTGTTTTTTGGGGGTATATTATTTTCGTCACTGGTGTTCGTCCGTCCGTCCGTCCTGACAACTGTCACAAACATTGTGAATGCAACTACTTTTTTTATTCATCACGCAAACATGCCTATATAGTTTTGACCCCCTTCAAATAAAAATCTAAAATGAGTTCAACCCCACTTTTATATAGCGAAGCAAAGGTTTACAGGGGTTAATCTTTATGTTCCCTATATAGATTGTGGGTACCCGTTACAACCGCCTCGTTGAGATTGTGCTAACGAGTACCCACAATCTATGTTTTGAGTAGAAATACGAAAAATTATCAGGATTTTATCTGAAAAAAAAAAATCCATTTTTGGAGGTAAAATTTTGCCGATGTATTTCAATAGGCGTGTTTTCGTAATGTCTTAGCCTATGGTGACCAAACTGGACTGTAAAACTCGCACGAACTGCAAAGACTCGGGACTTGTAGACCGGAAAAACCTGCGCGCTCATATTTCAAACGCCTCGGCGAGTCGATAAAGTAAGCCGTGTAGTGAGAAAGATTCTGACTGATCAGTGTTTGTAAATCAGACCCAGTACCTAGCGCCGGCCAAAGCCTGCACGCTCCTTTTGAAACGCCTCGGTGAGGTGATAGAGATAGCTGTGTAGCCAGAAAAGTTGTGACTGATCAGTCTATGAAAACCTAATCAGGTACTCGGATAAGGGACTGAACTGTTTACGCAAATAACAAAAATTATGTATGTTTTGTTTGTTTGTTTTGAGGGTTAACGTCCCCGTCAACACTGTATAGGTCATTTTGGAGACGTTGCTTCCAATTTTGTGGGACTCTTACCCGACATTGAGATGAAATGATATCTCAAGCCCTGGCGCCCAATGAAACCATTAGGGTTTATAATCATGGACGGTCCTACTCGCACTGCTTTGCCTGGGCAGGCTTAGATCCTCTAAGCGGTTTACCAGTAGCCGTGCGCGGTCGGATACAGCTCTGGGTGGAAGCATCATGCATCCCATTTATTTTTTTCATCCCTGATTGGCGGGGGCCCAAGAGGTTGTGGTGTATATAGATATCTAGAGCTTTGGGAACAATTCGCTATGTGCTCAAGAGCGATTTCGATTTGGCCATTATAAACAAGCAAGTACTCGTGTGCGGTCGGTTTCAGCTCTGCGTAGCCCATCTATTTCTTCAAGCCCCGATCGGCGGGGCGTAATAATGTATGCTAAAGTCATGACTGATCATTCTTGTGAACGTCACTTTAACCCATCAGACCCAGTTCTTGCACGAGCTGCAAAAACTCAAGATTAACCTGCAAATCCTGCCTAACCAACGAAGATCAGCCTTTCCGTATGCGCAGTTTGATTAGCATTTCCGTTTTGTATGCATCTGATCATGATCTACACGGTTTCAAAAAAAAAAAAAAAAAAAACATGCACACACACAAACAGGAGTTATTACAAGTTATGCTATATATATAAATGTCATGATTTTTATTATAAATAATGGAATCGCCTCGTTAAACACGAAGCTAAGTTCGAGCGAGCGCCAGCCAAATACAATAAGATTCACATGACCGGTAAAGACTCAGATTGGAGCCTGACTAGAGTTGATCAGCCTGCACAACCGCGAGGTCTGATTAGAGCCAATCATCGGGCATTCAGATTGGGGTAACGCTGGTCATGTCACAGATACGTTTACATGTATCGCAGCGACGAATAAACACTACAAAAAATGGAATCGCCTCGCTAACTGTAGTTTGAGCCATTAAGTCCTGAACGAGCAGTAAAGACCTCACAGCCTGTGCACCCGCTCAGCCTCATCTGGACCAGCCTGCGCATTCGCACAGTCTCATCTGCAGCATCTGAGGAATGAAAAGAGGGAAGTGAAAACATGCTAAGTTCTGCACCGAAAGGTCAAGCGGATTTTCTCTGGGAAAGCCGAGTTTCGCCCACCTTTGATTAACGATCGACATCTTGAAAGAGCCATATTACCACACTACACCTACCAAAAAAGATGGGTCAATTTAGGAGTGTTTACGAGATGCAATCTTGCATTTTCTAAACTCTATCTCTCTGTCTGTCCATTGGTCTATCTTGTCTGCCTGTGCCTATCTGTTTGCCTGTCGGTCGGTCGACCAATGTCCAAGACGGATGTCCAAATTTTGATCGAAAGGCAAAAAAACATGGAAACTTTAAAACATCTAATGCGACATCAAATAGAAACATCAAACAACACGCGACCAAACATCGGAAGACAAAACATCTTGAATGTCACACACGCAGACACACACACATACACAAAGACAAAACATCGAAAAAAAAATCGTCTTTTTTTTGTATACAGAAAACGGACCGGGAAAACACATGAGCATGTAAAAGATAAATTCTTCAACACTGATACACTGCGCCATTCAACCGTGTTTGTTTTAAACCTTTTCCCTTTTTCATTTCCAATAACTTTCGTTATTTTTTTTTTTTTTGTTCTTCTTCTTCTTTTATTTTCATAATTAATTATCAGTTGTACACACAGGTAATAATTAAATACACTCCGCGTAACTTTCGCATGGATTTCGCGGCAAAGATAGCCTGCGGCAAAGAGGTAAAGCTTCCGAAACACTCGGAATATGCTCCGCGAATCGCGAACGACGACGGTTCGCGGAGTGTTTGCGAGTAAAACACTCCGAATAATTTTCAGGTTCGGAATGTTTTAGAGGGCCAAAAGAATCATGCGAAATTAAGAAATTCGGAATAAAGAGTCTTTCGGCTGTTCTGCGCGACCTGTACTGTAGTTGGGTAACTGATCCCCCAAGTGGTTGCTGACGCAAAAGTTCATCTCTCAGCTCAGAAATGGCCTTTTCAGCAACGGGATTCTTATTGACGTTCTTAACTCTCCCTATTTCTAATGAGATATGCAACTGTTTTAGAACAGCGTCATTTTTTAGAGCAACAAAACCAGGTGCAGGATCAACTCTAATTACAGCATTTGGGCCGTTTAACGGATGGAGCTCTAGACATAAACGGGCCAAAGCATCACGCATGGTGTCATGTTTTTCATTCTCTATAATACAGGCAACAGTATAGGATGATAAGGTTTCTCGAAGTACAAGTATAAGTTGTCGATTCTGCTTCAGAACATCTTTAGCAAATGAAACACCGATTGTCTCAGGGGGGTCATCTGAGGATTGGGTGACGAGTGACTCCGGGAACTTTTGTAAGGAAGAACAAATATGACAAGAATCAGTGACTTGATCAATCGCTGAATTAATATCAAGTGCATAGAAGTGTCGCTTCATGACAAGTTGAAGCTGATGTTTGGACGGATGGTCTAGTTTAAGATGAAGTGCAGTAACTAATCCATGTAGGACGGAGCGAGGCACTATGATTAGTTCTTTCGAGGGTAGCAGTGGGTCATTACGTGGAACAACTAAAAGGCCATCTTTTGCAATAGAAGCTACAGCAAGGTAACGTTTCACGTCCTTGACATTAGTTATTTTTTTAGATGGACGGGTGCCCTGTTTCAAATGGGCATGTGTTCGACGAAGATCAGGACAGTCTGATTGAATGTCTAACCACGAGGAACGAGTGGTAAACGGTAACCTTGTCATGTTGTCAACTACGTCTTGTACAGTTACAGGACGAACAACAGAATCCTCAGTTGAAGTGATGAAGTTACAAACTTGACACCGAGGCTCATTGCATTCAGGTGCGGACCTGCTTGCAAAGTCTGAGGGAAGATTTGCTGAGCCAGAAAGATGCTTGACGTTTACTTGATATCGACTCACTGTGGACAGAAATGAAGAAACCCGAGGGCTTGCTGAGAATTCTCCGCGAGCCAATTTATCTATGGCCTGTACGCAGGGCCTACTGTCCGTTAACACACACGCTTTGAGCTTAGACTACGGACTGAAGTGTTTGACCGCCGCGGCGATACCGAGTGCTTCGACTTCGCAAGGAAGCCACGTAACTTGGTGTTTCCTTAATTTAGCGCTAAAGAATCCAGCCAACAGTAGTTTATCATTTCGTGAAACGTAAAATGTTGCTCCTATACCACGTTTTGAAACTGATGCATCAGTAACAATCCACAACTGATCATCTGGACGAGGCAAAGTTATGGACTTTCTACTTGCCAATGATTTCTGGGCATTGCGGAAAGACATAAGCAGCTCATCGGACCAAACTATGCGTTCTTGGGACTGCCTTCTTGCAACTGCACTGTCTAAATCGGATATAAGTTGAGAGCAATGGGGTACAACCCGACCAAGTACCTTATAAGCCCCAATAAAGGAACGAAGACCGTGAACAGTATCTGGAGGGGAACAGCTAGACAGTGTTGCAATGCGATGGGGACTAGCGGCTAATGTACCTTGGTTCCATATCCAACCTAAAATTGAGGTAGTACTCGGACAGATGACAGTTTTCGAAGGTGATAAACGAAGGTCAGACTTTTTTAAAGCCTGTAGAACTTTTGACCAATTGTTAAGGAGTTCTTCGGGTGTGTTGCCACCGCAATACAAATCATCTGCTAATTTGGCAACAAAGCCCTCTTGAAGGAAGTCACCTAATACACGACACATTAGCTCCTCGAGTGCGGTCTCTGATCCGGGCATGCCCATAGCGCACCGTGTGTATACTCTTACATCACGAAATGGGGTAGCAACCCCACAGTATTTCATAGAGGCCTTAGACAATGGGATCTGGTAAAATGCATTTGTTAAATCAGTTTGAATTACATATCGCCACTGCGCAATGGTGCGAAGCGTAGAATCAACATCCGGCATGAGTGAAGGTTGTGGCTTACTATATCGGCCAACATCAGTGAATGCCGTCACTAAGCGAAAACCACCAGACGGTTTAGTAACTAAAAAGGATGGGTTAAGGTACTCCGCGGTAATGCCGAGCTCTTCCGGACGCTGGAAAACGCCTTGACTTTGAAGAGCATCAAATCTTTGTTGTAACTCTACTAACTTATCACGAGAGTACTGAGGGACTTTCCCTTTTCGTTGAGGAGGTTGAGTAGGACCCATATTTATAGTAGCCTCAAAGGAGCCAAAGGCACCGTTATACTTTGCAATCTGTGGGTTAAACACGTCATCATACTCCTGCAGCATGCATTGAAATCTAGAGCGGATACCAGTACTCAAGATATTATCTGGATCAACTTTTACCAAATCGGAATGAAATGAAGAATTTTGATCATTCGCATTTGGGACAACAGCCACGGGGGAAACCTGGGCCTGTTTTAAATTGGGATCAGTTGTACTGCGCACTTGACAAAAATGTTCGTGTTTTTTGACTAACTGTCCTTCCTCTGAGTCATTTATTATGCGAACCTTGCCATTTACAGCTTCTATTATGTGGGGAGGGGGCCAATTGTGGGTATTTAAAGCACAATCTGGACGGGCCTCTATGGACAGGGTGCAATCAAGACCGAAATCCTCAGGAATGTCAATCTCGAAGAATTCCCCAGGCCAGATAACCGAGGTTGTTGGTGAACGAAGAACAACAGCTTGGGTACGGCGTACACGATTAAAGGAGGATTCTGGGGTTGAAGGGCCATAACAGACTATCTGTGAATCTCCAATGATGATCTGTTGTTTTGATGGTCTTAAGGAAATATCATTGGTGGTCATGAAAGGTATGCCAGCTAAGATGTCAATGTCAAGATCATTAACAACTAATGCTTCAAGCTTAAGTTCAACATTGTTTCTTGACAGCACTATGTGAGTTTCACCAGCAATTGATAGAGGAGTAACCCCATCAGCTTGTAAGGCTTTCTGATTAGTTTTTTGAATAGGTGCACTTATGTAATTAGCAACAGAGGTCTTTATCATAGAAATTTCAGCACCTGAATCCAGAATTAATTGAAGGGGAAAATGTTTGTAGAAAACTTTCATTTGGGGAGACTGCTTAGTGCTTATGCGGCGCATTGTGGACACTACACGTAAACTATATGTTGGAAGTTCTTCTATTGATACACTGTTATGAGGTATTACACAGTCATCACTATCGCTGTCATAATCTTGGATATCAGTAATCTCTCTGGTTAAACGTGTTTTGCTGAGATAAGCTTTGTCTGATTCAGGTAAATATTTACACTTGCTTAAAAAATGCTGGTATGGACGACCAGCTTGTTTACACAAAGGACATGATACACGTGTTTTGTTAAATTGTTTGGAATCAGACTTATGAATAATGGCACTAGAACTTTTAAAAGCAGCTCTTAAGACTTTTGATTCACTAGATGCGTGTATTTCTTCAAGTAAACTGTCAAGAGCTTGAGATATTTCCGGTTTAATTGAAGAAAGAGTTTGTGATCTAAGCTCTGTCCCGTAACGCTGTTTCACCAATGCAGGTAGATCTGGATGAACAAGTCTTAACCAGGTAAGAACAACAAAGTTTTCAAGAGTAGGGGACATATCCTCATCGTATTCAGGAACATCACCATGATGACGAATTGAACCATTCGATTTAAGCAGATTGTCTTCAACAAAGCTGTTTAATCTTTGATAGAGGTCCTCGGGACGTTCACCTGATTCTAAATGAATGTTATTAAAACCGAGAAAGTGAGAACCACTAGACTGGAATCCAAAATGTAAGCGAATGGCTTGCCAAATTTGATTTACTGATACTGAATTTTTCACTATTGTATTTCTAGAAATAATAGGGCAATAATTGGCTATCTGTCCCAGCATTAACTCTAAATGGGTCGATTTTTGCGCAGCGGTCCGTCTTGAAGCTTCTGGAATAGTGTCACCGTCATCAGCAAATCCACGTAGTGGTGTTGTGGAGCTCTTTTTTAACCATGAGGCGCCCTCCACAAGAAATGGTGCAAAATTTGGGTCTAGAGATAGTGTATATTGTAAATTTTGTCTCCAGGCCTCAAATGAGGTAATTGTCTCATTCTTGGTCAATGCCCACTGTTTTGGAGCACGGATAGCCATTTTCAGGAACACAAAGTAGTAACTGTGTAAACTACAAAGGTATAAATACGACTTTATCAACAGTTCTGCTCTTGAACCGCTTCGTTCAAACCAGGTTAGGTATCAATTGTCTCTGTTAGACTGAATAATCAACAAGAACTGGGTCTCTTGCAAGAAACGTAGGTAAAAACTTCGCTGCCACCACGCCAGTGAGTAAAGGAGACAACATAAACGAATGATATCGTATTTATTGGTGAAATTATTATAGTTCCAGAAAATTATCCTCTTGATCAAGATGGAGGCCAAATTATCTATATCCAAAAAAGATAACTCTCACGAGACAACATATATCCGCAACTGCAGACCACATGTATGCACACTTGACAATGAACACAATGGCTGTGAGTGAATGTCATGGGAGGTTTTTTTTTTTTTTTTTTTTTGGGTTTTACGGCCCTTTCAAGATTATTTCACTCATATCGAGCCGATCGTTAATCATAGGTGGGCGAAAACCGGAGTACCCGGAGAAAAACCACCTGACCTTCCGTTGCAGAACTTGGCGTCTCACACGTGACCCGAGCGAGGCTCGAACCCACGGCGGTGAGAGACCTAATGACTAAGAGTCAGCGCTCTTATCCATTAGGCCACGGAGGCCCGTATCATGGGAGGTATATGCACAGGCTGATCCAAGTCTTTTCCAGGCACATTTGCTCGACAACGCTTCAGTGACTCTTCAAATTTTTTTTTTGGTCAGGAATAAATTCAAGTTAATTTGGTGACAAGATAATTTTACACATATTACATGCTATACTATATTTCTCCGTCACATAAAAATATTCCCTCATCAGAGGAAACATACCAGACTGCGCATATGCTCAGGCTGATCCAGGGGTGTAAAATTCCACTCGCCCGCTCGCATTTACTTTTTCTTCATTTTTAGCACCTAAATGAAAAGTTTAGATGATAAGGACTAGTAAGTTTAAGGGAAATTTTACACCCCTGTGATCCTTTCTAGGCACACTTGCTTGATGACGCTTCAGTGCCTCTACAGATTTTTTTGGTCGGGAATAAAGTCCAGTAGAAAATTTTACATCTATGAGATGATCTACTATTTTTCTCCGTCACATAAAATTATACCCTCAGCAGGGAAAACATACTGGACTGCGCATATGCGCAGGCTGATCCAAATCTTTTCTAGGCACATATGCTCCACACTGGTAAAGGCAAGCGCGCAGGGTAAGGAACAAACACACCGGATAAGGAAATGTTTCCGATCAGGATAAAAAAGAAAATGGTGGAATGGGTATCACATGTGCAGGTTTGTTGTTGTTCTAGATCTCGTGTTATGGTTACTAATCAATACGGCTGCTCACATTAGCTTCACGGAAGACACATATTATTCACAAATTTATAATCGATGGTCCGAATTCGACATTTACATCCAGTCAAACGGAGAACCGGACACAGTGGAGCTACTCCACCGCGAAATCTCATTATTTTACATGAAACGCTCTTCTGGGAAGATGGCATGCACTTTTTTGTTGCTTGTAGACATACACATGATAACTCGGATTGTTGCAAATACGATTTAAGGAAAATTTGAAATTAGAAGGCCCACAGTCAGAAATCCTAGTTCAATTTTCAATACAACGCCCTTGGGCAAGGAAATGGGAACAACGCATATGATAAGACACAAAATTTTCCGGGGAAAATGGTTGTTGTATGGTCTTAGCACTAGTAAATTTCCATCTCAGATTAGGTTTTCCGATATTAATAATTAGTCCTACATAGTTTAAAGCACCAATTGTGACCTTTAGGAAACGTCCAAAGTTTGTGTGCATTGTCTTGGCATGCGCATTGCTGTGGTTCTAGGGATATAATCATTCCCCATGGGGGATAGATGCATTGGGTTCATCGCGATCATGAATTAGAGAAATGATGTATTTGTCCATGCAGTATTTCTGGTAGAAAATTGTATGCTTGTTCTTTTGGCCGAAAATAAGGTAGATAACTTCGCCAAATTCGTGAGACATACCTATTATCTATCTATCTATATATCCTGCAGCACCCTCTCGCGAGGATTATGTGCAGCTGCGCGCGTCAGAAAAAGAAAAGTGTGATAGAAGAAAAAGTATTAGATTTTGGGAGAATTGAAAGTAAAAACAGTGTTAGTAAAGTAGAGATTAAAAGCAGATAAAAACAATGTTTCACGGTTCATGGCATTGGGTGATGGAGGGTGCATATGGTCGATCTGAAAGAATCCAGATCGGAGCACAAAACAGCATGAGGAGGAAGGTGATTCCATTGTACCAGTAGTAGGGATTTGAATATAGTGCATAGTATGCATGTTTTTAGTAGTTCTGATTGGATGTCGGATGTATGTAGGGAGCGGAATCTCGACAAGGCTATATACTATCTTGTAGAACAATAGGAGGCGAGCATCTGCCCGCCTCTGTTCCAATGATCTCCATTCCAGGGTATTTAGCATCTGGGTCACACTACTATATGAAGAGTAGTCATGTTTGACCCATCTAGCTGCTCTTCTTTGGACTTGCTCGACCTTGTTTATATTTGACTGGGTATGTGGGCTCCACACAGGGGAGGCATACTCAAGCTGGGGCCTAACAAGGGTATTATAAGCTGTTTCACGTATGCCTTGATGTTTGGTGCGTATATTCCTACGTATGAAGCCCAGGGTCTGATTTGCTTTGGTGGTCACGTTATGAATGTGGGTGTTCCAAGTTAAATCACGGCTAAACTCAAGGCCCATGTACTTGGCATGATCAGCCTCCTGGAGGACTTCACCGTGGAGAATGTAATTGTGTCTAATGGGTTTTTTAGAACGGGAAATGTGTAGGACCTGGCATTTACCCGGGTTAAATTCCATTTCCCAGTTCTTTTCCCAAGTTTCAAGCTTTTGGAGGCCCCTTTGCAATAAGGTACAGTCAGCATCACTGCGGACAGCCAAATATATTGCCTTGTCATCTGCAAAAAGTCTGACCTGTGAGTGGATCTGCTCTGGTAGGTCATTGATGTATAAAAGAAACAGGATCGGTTCCAGTACTGATCCTTGGGGAACCCCAGATGTGACCGGAATTTGGGATGAGGTTTCCCCCTCTAGGGCTACACGTTGAGTACGGCCAAAAAGGAAAGCTTTGATCCAGTTTAGGGTGTGTGAGGTTATGCCATGTTGGTGCAGTTTGTGGAGTAATTTAATATGGCTAACCTTATCAAATGCTTTACTAAAATCCAGGAGTATCAGGTCAGTCTGGTGACCTGCTGATAGATTTCGTGCAAGCTCATCAACAAGTTGGATGAGCTGTGTTTCGCAGGACCTCCTTTCCCTAAATCCATGTTGAAGATCATACAAGATGTTATGTTTGTCGAGATGCTTAGTAAGGTTGGATGCAACAATATGCTCCATTAGCTTGCAGCAAATGCAAGTTAAGGAGATAGGCCTGTAGTTTGCAGGGTCACTTTTGTCACCCTTTTTGAACAAGGGAGAAACAATGGCTGTCTTCCAATCCGAGGGGATTTGGCCACTGGAAAGTGATTTCTGGAAAATGACCTGAAGCATGGGCGCTATTTGGTCTCTAAGGGATTTAAGGACTACTGGTTTAAGTGCATCTGGACCGGCGGCTTTGGTCGGGTTTAAGTTCGATAAGAGTTTAAGAATTCCTGTTGCTGATATGTTTATTGTAGGCATTTCCGGGAATTTGGGTAAATATTCTTCCGGAACAGATTCTTTATTAATGGTGCCATTTGCCAATCCATTCTTAAGAGCATTGTCAGAAAGCTGACTTAAACTCAATGGTGATAGGGGTGTGAAGGAGGACTGAAATTGTCTGTTGAGAGTATTTGTCGTATCTAAATTGGTTGTGGAATATTTGCCAGTTACAGGATCTAATAATGGACCTATACCTTGGGTGTCTTGCTTGCAATTTTTTATGAAAGAGAAGAGTTTTTTCGTGGAAAATTTGGCAGAACTAGCCTCAGAAGGTTCAGAGGCATTTTCAGATTTATCATTTAAACCAAGGACACCAGCCAGGTAGTTGTCATAAGCCTGTTTTATTCTTGCTTTGACTAGATGTCGCATGTTTACAAAATGCTTCCTGTCTTTGGGTCGTTTGGTAGATTTTTGCTTCTGATAAAGGGAGTCTCTTTTGCGAATTAAACGTTTTATACCTTGTGTGACCCAAGGAAGACTTTTTTTGGAGCCAAATTTCTTGCAGGGGACAAACTTTTGGAGGCCAGTATTGATAGAAGTTTTAAAAGAGATCCAAAGTTCTTCTACTGGCTTTGAGGAAGCATTTGCCAGGAATTCAGTCTTGACCTCCTCCATGTAGGTCTTGAATCCTTCCCAATTTGCTTTCCTATACAAAAAAATGGACCTAGGTACCTGCCGCGATTCAGCGGGCTTGGTAAGGACTTCGGATATGACCATATCGTGGTCAGCTATGCCAGGGAACACCTGGGTTTCCTTAACCAAGGTATAATTTGAGGTCAGAAATAGATCTAATACATTCCCCCCTCTAGTAGGCTGGGTAACAACTTGAACCAAGTTACAGTCATCAATCAATGAAATGAAATCTTCATAAAGTCTGGGGAAGTTACATCCAGGTTTGATTTCAGGGACAAAGTCATTGTTCCATGACAGTTTGGGGAAATTTAGGTCTCCAAGGACCCAAATATCACCATTTAGTGCCGTGGCCGAATTTAGAGAGCGCCTAAGTTCATCCAGACTGTACACATCATTTTCTTTGGGCCTGTAATACGCAGCAATGTACAGTGATTTGCATCCTTCAAGTTCAACCTTAACCCATAATATTTCGCAGTCAGTGTGTAGCTGCCTCTGCTCAGTTGCAAGCATGGAATTGCGAATCAGTATAAACACACCACCGCCTTGAGTTTCTGAAGATCTGTCACGCCTAAATGGAGTATATCCTATAGACTGAGGAAAATACTCACTATCCAAATGATTTCCACGTAACCAAGATTCGGTGCCAACAACAATATCAGGATCATGATGCTCAAGTAATGCATGGAACTCAGCTTTCTTTTTCACAAGCGACTGACAATTTAAGTTCAACACTTTAACAGTGCTCTTAGTTAGGAGGTGGCCAATCATGTTTGACGCACTTTTGACAGGTCTGATTTCTACGGTTGGGGAGGGTTCTTCGCTCAATACTGAAAAATGGTTTTCGGAAGTTACTGATGCAAAAGAGGTGTTTGTACTATGAGAGAAGTTTGTTTCAAAGCAATTCAGACATGTCCATGAGAAGGAAGTTTCAATAGAATAAGTATCATAAGTGTCCTCACCTATCCCTTGGCATCTGATTTGAAACCAAGAGCAACAATTATCACATTCAATGGCCATGTCATTGTCTAAAACCTCTACACCACAGCTCCCACAGGGGTACTCAGGGCCTGGGTTTAGTTCCACATCAGCTGAAAGTGACACAGTCAGCAGACAAAGATATGCTAAAGATGCTATTTTTGACGTTTTCATGGGTATTTTAGGAAGTTTACCCCACCTGTACCTCGCAAATAAGCTTCCAAAACAGCAGTTGCGATTCGGACTGAAGTTTTGTGCTGGAGCGTCAATAAACTTTAACTCTGAGTTGCCATCAGCCCCAAAGGCACTGTCGCCGATATTTGCGAACTGTGTGCCTACAGAGAGAAGCACCAGGATGCTAAATATTCCAAAAAACATGCCTGTTTTCCATCCACGAAAACTGGTTACAAAATGAAACTACTATTTCCGGTTTTCAGCCAAGGTCAAGGTCGAGTCTGTGAGGCGAAGACTCGATCAGTAAAACATCAATATTTGGTCAAACGGCGATTTCAATTCAAGTTTTATGAATGAAACTGCTCCTGAAATACAAAATCTTACCACTTCTTCCAACGAAACTATACCATGAACCCTGGAAAATTGCTTTTACAATAAAGTTTTGAGTGAGTTTGAGAACGGAGGATAGGTGTTAGCGACGCATGCGCAATATTTCCTATTAATGACCTATTACATGGTCATTAAAGGGCCTGATATGATTTGGCTTCTTTTTGACCCTCACTCAAATCCTCTTCAGTGTGCGACGTTTCACTTGCTAACAGGCTTCTTATGGAAACATACACAGAAACGAGTTGTTTCGTCTTCAAGTATTTTCAGAAAAACTTGACGTTTGATGTGTCTGTATTGAGTTAATAAATTATGACGAAAATAGTAAGAAAAGTGTAATAAAAGTATACCCCTTCGAAAGAAAAAGACTAGAAAGTGCCCTTAGAAACCCGGTTTCAACTGGCGCATTAATAAATCAGGTAGCACTGTTCATCGTTTGTACACTAAGTGAGTCGTATCTTGTTACCCCACCCACTTGCATTATCATGGAGATATACGAAAAATGAAACAGGTATTGAATTATTCCTTGGGTTCTAACTAAGAAAATGAGTAATAACAACATATATTTAGCTTTACTATAAACGGAGTTATGGCATTTTTATGTTGGCATTTCTGATAATGACCAAAAAATTATTTATGAAAAAAAAAAATAAACACAGAGTTCACCTTTCATTTTTTATATATTTTCACCACATGTTAACATATCAAATCTTTATCTGTATACAAAATATAAAAAATGTACAGGCAAGGCTAGGCTGTTATATTTTGAAAGCCATAAAGGTGACAAATTTGCAATTTTGGTCAAAATCAGCTGGGGGTAGGGGTAAAGTCATGGTAAAAACAATACCTTATTTGTGAATGACACAACATTTTATTGATCTGTTTTTCTTTGAAGCTGTATCTTTTCATATAACTTCCTTTGGCTATCAATTACCATACAACATTTATGAAACAAATATTCGGGGGGGGGGGGGGGGGAGGAGGAGGGGGGGAGGGGGCAGATGTAATTGGAGATCTTAACAGGCCCTTTGTACGCAGTTCGTCGTCAGATATAAGGCAAATATTGTTTGTTTGATTTGAGGTTTAACGTCCCCGTCAAACCTGTAAAGGTCATTTTGGAGACGTTGCTTCCAATTTTGTCGGATTTTTACCTGACACGGAGATGAAACGACATCGCAAGCCCTGCCGCCCAATGAAACCAATAGGGTTTATAAGCATGGGCGGGTCGACTCGCATCGCTTTGCCTGTGCAGGCTTGGAATGTGTGGTGGCGGTAAAACGTTTCCCTGCCCTACATCATAGTGTAGATTATATTTTCTTGTCCTTTGGGATCATTGATTCCATTGTGGAATTTTGAAAATATCTAAGGGTCACTGATGAGGCCTTATTGGCCGAAACTAGCTAGTCTGGCCCAGAAAACATGTACACTCCAAATTTTTCATTTCTGTGGTGTATTCCTTGCTTCCAAAGGATAACCCTTTTACAGAACATATTTAGATCCTCTAAGCAGTTTACCAGTACTCGTGTGTGGGTCTGTCAGCTCTGCGTGGAAGCATCATGCAGTCCATCTATTTCTTAAACCCCGACGGGCAAGGAAAATATTAAAGTATGTACATGTATTGGTAACTGAATGATTATGCCGGCCTCGGTAGCTCAGTCGGATTCACGTCTGCTGGTGATCAGGAGGGCACGGGTTGGACACCTGCCGGGGTCGGCAACATTCTTTCGTGGAGATTAATCATGAAACCTTTTCTACGGCCATTCTCTACCTTCCACTGATTCAAGAAGGGTAGTTGTCAATTTATTGCAGAAGAATGTGCACTGTACTGGTTAACCACTCACGTATAAGCCTGCCCAGGAAAAGTGTGGATAGGTAAACTGACCGGCTCAAAAATGACCTTAAATAGTATTGACAGTGTCATTAAACACTAAAACAAACAAACAAACCAAGAGGCATTACTGAAAACAAACCCAAAACATTTATATGTCAATTTTCACAGGACATTATATTAGCCTGGCCAAGTTGTCCTACCCAATATTTTTTCGGACCACATTCTCCTTGGCAGAATTCTCCTATGTCAAATCGTCCGGGCCAAATCGTCCTAGATTCATAGTGTTTGTGTGTGGGGGATGAGGGGGGGGGGGAAGTACATTGCTAGAACCAGAGCAATGCACATGCCAAGACAATGCAAAAAAACTCTGAATGTTTCCTAAAGATCACAACTGGTGCTTTAAACTATGTAGGACTAATTATTAATATCAGAAAACCTAATCTGAGATGGAAATTTCCTAGTGCTACGACCATACAACAACCATTTTTCTCGGACAATTTTGTGTCTTATCATATGCGTTGTACCCATTCCCTTGCCCGTGGGCGTTGTATTGAAAATTGAACTAGGATTTCTCACTGTGTGCCTTCTAATATCAAATTTTCCTTATATCGTATTTGTTACAGTCCGATTTATCATGTGTATGTCTACAACCAACAAAAAAAGGCATACCATCTTCCCAGAAGAGCGTTTCATGTAAAATAATTAGATTTCGCGGTGGAGTAGCTCCACTGTGTCCGGTTCTCCGTTTGACTGGATGTAACTGTCGAATTCGAACCATCGAAGATATATTTGTGACTAATATGTGTCTTTCGTGAAGCTAATGTGAGCAGCCGTATTGATTAGTAACCATAACACGAGATCTAGAACAACAACAAACCTGCACATGTGATACCCATTCCGCCATTTTCTTTTTTATCCTGATCGGAAACATTTCCTTATCCGGTGTGTTTGTTCCTTACCCTGCGCGCTTGCCTTTACCAGTGTGATGCTCGCTGCCTTTTCAGATTTTTTGGGGTCGGGAATAAAGTCAAGTTAATTTGGTGACAAGAAAATTTTGCATGTATGAAACGATCAACTATATTTCTCTGTCAAATAAAATTATACCCTCAGCGGAGAAAACATACCGGACTGCGCATATGCGCAGACTGATCCAAGTCTTTTCTAAGCACACTTGCTCGATGGCGCTTCAGTGCCTCTTGTCGAGAATAAAGTCAAAATACATGTATGTGATAATCTACTCTTGATATTTCTCTGTCACATAAAATTTCTAGAAAATGTATTAGTATAAAGCCATCCCAACTGCTTGTTAGTTTGTATTGCGGTTAAACGGCCCAGTCAATACTATTTAGATCATTTTTGAGCCAGTCAGTTCATTTATCCACACATTTCCTGGGCAGGCTGATATGTAAGCGGTTAACCAGTACAGTGCACATTCTGTTGCCAGTAATTGATAACTGTCCTTCTTGAATCAGAGGAAGGGAGATAATGAACATATAAATATTTCGTGATCAATCTCCACGAAAAAATGTTGCCAACGCCGTCAGGTATCAAACCCGCACCGTCCTGATCCCCAGTCAGACACAATTCCAACTGAGCTACTAAGGCTGGCCCCAACTGCTTGTGATCAGGTTTCAGTTCAGTATTTTTTCTTATTTCTGCAGAAATTCTGCTCAAAAACATAGATTGCGGGTACTCGTTAAAACTGTCTCATCCTGATCTGATCCTGCCCAGGCAAAGTGGTGCAAGTAGGACCGCCCATGCTTATAAAACCTATTGGTTTCAATGGGCAAAGGGGCTTGAGATGTCAATTTATCTCATTGTCGGGTACAAGTTCCACAAAATTTGAAGCAACAGTGTTGAAGGGGACGTCAAGCATATGCGCTGTAGTTACTTCCCTTGTATTGATATTTGTATTCAAACTGTCTTCTATGTTGTGATAAAAACCAATTTATGAATAGAAAAACATTTTATCTATTTCTTCGACTGACTGAATAAATAAATATATATTGAGCTTCTGTCTCAGTGACATGTCTATGGCCCCGCCCATCGGGGCTTGAAGAAATATATGGGCTGCATGATGCTTCCATGCAGAGCTGAAGCTGACCTGCACATGAGCACTGTTAAACCTCTTAGAGGATCTAAGCCTGCCCAAGCAAAAGGTGCGAGTCTGACCGTCCATGCTTGTAAACCCTATTGGTTTCATTGGGCGGCAGGGTTTGAGATGCCAGTTCATCACAAAGTCTGGTAAAAGTCCCACAAAATTGGGAGCGACGTCTCCAAAATGACAGTTACAGTGTTGACGGGGACTTAAAACCTCAAATAAAAAAAAAAAACAAAAAAAACAACATGTCTACATGTATATTCTGATAAGAACCTCTTTATAAAGAGAAAAGTATATTTTCTCTATTTCTGCGACAGAATAAATAAATATTGAGCTACTGTTTCACTGACGCCACTGCTACAAGACATAGATTGTGGGTAGTCGTTAGAACTCGTTAGAGGCGGATCTAATGAGCACCCACATCTTATATGTTTTGAGCAGTTATAAGAAAACTATCAAGGAATTTCAACAGAAAAGTAGCCTTTTCGGAGATGTGAAAAATGTACTATGCTGCACGGGTGACTTATCATAATGGGTTCGCCCCGCCCATGGGGGCTTGGAAAAATAGATTGGACTGCATGATGCTTCCACGCAGAGCTGAATCTGACCACACACGGGTGCTGGGAAACCGTTTAGAAGGACTAAGCCTGCCCAGGCAAAGCGGTGAAAGTCAGATCGTCCGATGCATGTAGACCTTCTGGTTTCATTGGGCGGCAGGGCTTGAGATGTCATTTCATCTCAATGTTGGGTAAAAGTCCCACAAAATTGGAAGCAACGTCTCCAAAATGACCTTTACAGGTTTGACGGGGTTGTTAAACCTCAAATCAAACAAACAATATTTGCCTTATATCTGACGACGAACTGCGTACAAAGGGCCTGTTAAGATCTCCAAAATGACCTAAATAATGTTGACGGGGACATTAAACACCAATCCAAAGAAACAAAAGTCATAATGGGTAAGCCCGGGTTTCCCTATATAAAATGGGCGTTCATATGTAGGAAAATCACATGAATCCTGGTTAAACCCGCTTTTATATAAATTTATAAAATGAGACAACATTTACAGTTTTTGAGCCTGAGTTTATTTGAAAAATCTCTTGGCGGTAAATGCAGTGAACCCCCTTCTTCAGTTATAACGAGTACTCACAGTCTATGTTTATGAGCAGAGAGAGAAAAAATAAACATGAAGGAAAGTCACAGATACCCACATAAATTCACTTTTTTGCTTAAAAAATGAAGTGACCTTCTTGTCACTTCTTGTCAAAAAACTCGACCAATTGCACTATAAGTATAAAGAAAGAAAGAAAATGACATTTGTACACCAGGACCTGTGATGGGAAGTTAGTTTGTCCCTAGCTCTCACCAAAGAGGTAAACTTACATGTACACATGTAGCTACATAATCCTCAGCACCTTCAGCAGCAAGGTTCTGAAATGCCATTGAATGATGATTTCTACAGTGCCTAGCTGGGGAAACAAGGTCATCTGCTGGGATGCTGGCAGCACCCGTTAGACCTTTGTATAAAAGCATGACCCTACTGTATTTTCTTCTTTTCTTGAGAGACTCCCATACTTGACGCAGAGAAGTGAAAAAGTACCTGTGTACCGTACGAATAATGGATTTGGGGGATCTATTTAGTGATTATGGGATGTAATATTTTCGTTTCTTTGTGCGACATACATGCCTTTCTTAACCCTTTACCACTCAGGGATTTTGTGAATTTCGCTGATTTTCACAGTGTTGCACCTGACAGCAACTTCAACTAGCCATTGTTTCATAATGGATGGTCTGTTTTACACCAAACTCGGTATGAATGTTCATTGGACAGTAGCCTTTCAAATGCAACCTTTCATGACTTGATCTTTTTTGTCATGGTAAAGAGGGGGCATCTCAAAGTTGGCAAAAAGTGTGTTTTCATGAATTTTTGACCAGATTTTAATCTTCACACAGCTGCCAAGGCAACAATTAAGGTGTTTGGCACTGGCCATTTTCACTGTTTGCAGCATGTTTTATCAGCATCAGTTTTCAGGCATTTTTGACCCCAGACACCCTCAGATATAAATCTAAGCGGCCGGTTGGGCCATAAACCCAAAAATTTTCGGGATGTGAGGGGGGCGCTGCCCCCTTCAATCCCCCCAGAATGTTATTAGTGGGGAGGCGCGCGAAAAAACAGGTCACATTTTGCCCAACAAATCCTAAAGCAAACATAACTATCCAGGGGTAGAAATGCAGATTTAAGGTGCTTCTGGGGCTTAAAATGGGGGGGGGGGGTGGGGGACTGGGGGTGCAGACACGTAAAAACACTTATCTGAGTGGTAAAGGGTTAAACAATATAGAGGCTTTTTAAAGCTTGCATTTCTTGTCTAAAACATAAGCTTTCACATCTTTTTGTTTCGCGTAACAGTGTTGTGATGTTTTGGTCTCGGAAGATCGTGATATACCCTCGAAGTGGTCGATGAGAAGAGATGTTTCCTTTTCTTAAAAATGGTCCTTTTCCTGGGCAACATCAACAATTATGTCCCCCCACCCGAAAGGGAGGGGGACATATTGGTTTTGGTGTGGATCCTGTCGGCGTTGGCGTTGCCTCTTGTCTGCACTCTATCTCCTGAATGGAAGGATGGATTTTGATTTAACTTACACAGATACACCATTGGGAGGGGGAAAAGTACTGATTAGATTTTGGTGACCTTGGTCAATTTTTCAAGGTCACTGTGCTCAAAACATTGTCGAATTTTAGGCCTACAAAGCTTGTCTGCACTCTATCTCCTGAACCAATGGATGGATTTTGTTCAAACTTGGTACATAAAGTAAGTGGGATAGTCTCTAGAACTGATTAGATTTTGGTGACCTTGACCTAATTTTCAAGGTCACCAAGGGACTAAGACTGTTAAAAATAAGCTTGTATGCACTCTATCTCCTGAACCAATGGATGGATTTGGTTCAAACGTGGTACATAAAGTAAGTGGGATAGTCTCTAGAACTGATTAGATTTTGGTGACCTTGACCTAATTTTCAAGGTCACCACGGGACTTAGACTGTTAAAAATAAACTTGTCTGCGCTCTTTCTCCTGACCCGATGGATGGATTTGGTTCAAACTTGGTACTTGGTAAGTGGGACAGTCTCTAGAATTGATGAGATTTTGGTGACCTTGGCCTAATTTTCAAGGTCACCGGGACTTAGATTGTTAAAAATAAGCTTGTCTGCATTAGATTTTGGTGACCTTGACCTAATTTTCAAGGATTAGATTTTGGTGACCTTGACCTAATTTTCAAGGTCACCACGGGACTTAGACTGTTAAAAATAAACTTGTCTGCGCTCTATCTCCTAACCCGATGGCTGGATTTGGTTCAAACTTGGTACATAAGGTAAGTGGGACAGTCTCTAGAATTGATGAGATTTTGGTGACCTTGACCTAATTTTCAAGGTCACCACGGGACTTAGATTGTTAAAAATATGCTTGTCTGCACTCTATCTCCTGAACCAATGGATGAATTTGGTTCAGACTTGGTACATAAGATAAATGGGATGGTCTCAAGGACTGATTAGATTTTGGTGACCTTGATCCAATTTTCAAGGACACCACGGGTCTAAGGCTGTTAAAAATAAGCTTGCCTGTGCGCTTTCTCCTGAACCAATGGATGGATTTGGTTTAAACTTGGTACATAAGATAAGTGGGGTAGTCTCTAGAATGATTAGATTTTGGTGACCTTGACCTAATTTTCAGGGACTTAGACTGTTGATGCTCTGGGCTTCAAACTGGTGGGGGGACATATGTTTTCCTCTGAAAACACTGTTCTAGTTCACTCTTTTCTTCAGCCATTTTGTTTCTTGGGGAATTATGGGATTAAAATCTTAATTGCAGCTTAATGCCAAGTTAAACTCTCATTAGTAAAGCTGGCATTAAAATTGTTTAATATGCAACAGACAATTAATGCCAACGTAACTAATAGAGTTCTTTAAATTTAATGCCAACTTAAAGTTTAATGACAGCTTAAGTTAAGGAAGTTTTATGCAGCAGGGCCCTGGACGTCAACTGGGGTCCCCCTTTGCAGGCAGAACAATCCCCTGGGTGTTCAAAAATCCCTGCCATAAATACATGACTACTGTGTACGCTTTCATACTGCAAATCTGGAGTAATAATGTACACCTGCGAGTGATGGTCACATGTAACTGATAGTTGTATCAGATAGTAGAAATAAATGGGGTGTTTGGCTCAGGCAGAGGCACAGGAGCTTGAAGTTTGCTCAGAATAGAAGTGAAGGCAATGATCAGGAATCAATACAATTAACCCACAGCTCCAATCAGAGACACCGAAGGGAAAGAAACAGGAACATGAAACAACCAGACCCCAATGGAAACACCAACAGCGGAGAGCCAAAAGGACAGTTACTTTCCCACAAAATGACCAATTGGCATTCCAAATCAAAATAATATAAGCGATACACACACTTGAAGACAAGCTATAAAAAATAAACCGCGACAGAAGAACCGCCTTGGAACATTGTTTGCCTTCGGCTTGCCATATTTTGTTTGTTTGATTTGAGGTTTAACGTCCCCGTCAACACTGTAAAGGTCATTTTGGAGAAGTTGCTTCCAATTTTGTGGGACTTTTACCAGACATTGAGATGTCATGACATCTCAAGCCCTGTCGCACGGCTTGCCATATACATGTAGAATACTCAGTCGGGGCAGTTATGAGTCATAACTGCCCAGACTGACTATTCTATATGGAAAGCCGAAGGCAAACAACTTATGACATTTATTTCTCACGGAACTTCAAGCTCCTGTGCCTGGCCAATGATGATATTTTCATGTTGTATTCATTATAGACACAGACAAGTAACAAAGAGGCCATTTGTTCTGTCTTATTCGTTATCTGACAACACATCCAGAAAAATAAGGGAAAAAGAGACATCTGGTGACAACAGAGTATCACAACAAAAACCAAAGGTAACTGAATTGTTTGGTGTCCCTTTGTTGGTTTGAATTGAGGTTTAACATCCCTGTCAACTCTATTTAGGTCATTTTGGAGATACTGCTTCCAATTTTGTGGGACTTTTACCAGACATTGAGATGAAATGACATCTCAAGCCAGTGGTTCATGGTTCAGTGATTTTGCCTATTATCTTGAATATTATTTGATGGAGAAACGTCATACCTGGAATATTTATACCATGTGACCCCATGATCGACCTCAAAATATATCTAGGTCAGTGTTACCTATATTTCATGGTTCAGTGATTTTGCCTATTTTCTTGAATACAATTTGATGGAGAAATGTCATACGTGGATTATTAGTTCTATGTGACCGAATGATTGATCTCAAAGTATATATATCTAAGTCAGTGTGACCTATATTTCATGGTTCAGTGATTTTGTCTATTATCTTACTATTTGCTATAGAAAAGTTATACCTGGGATGTTACTTTAACGCAACCAGATGATCAGTCTCAAAATATATGTAGGTCACTGTGACCTATATTTCATGGTTCAGTGACTTTGCCTTATCTTCAGTCCTATTCAATGGAAAAACATCTTCTCCCAGGCGAATGGTCCAATTTTTTCATAAAAGTTTCACAGGAGTGCTTGGGTAACCCTCTACCAAAACTGCTTAAATGGTTTTACTCCAAAATGGCCACCAGAGCTAAAAATAGAAAAACCATTAACCGACATCTCCTTGGATAATGGTCCGATTTCAAAATATTTCACAGATATGTTCCTTGGGTGACCCCCTACCAGAATTACTAAAATGGTTCTAATCTGATTCTAGAGCTAAAAATAGAAAAACCCTTAAATGACATCTCCTCCTAGGCTAATGGTCTGATTTCAAAATAATTTCACAGAAATGATCCTTTGTTGACCCTCTTCCAATTGTTAAAACTGTTCCACTTCACTGAACAAAATAGCCACCAGAGTTAAAAATAGAAGAACTTTAAAGGGCATCTGCTAGATCCAATTTCAAAATTATCTCACTTTGTTGACCCTCTACCATTATTGCTGAAGTGTTTCCACTTCACTGAAAAAAATGGCTGCCACAGTAAATGACATATCCTCCAAGGTTAACAACGCAATTTCAAACCCATTTCACAGAAATGTTTCTCTTTTATTTTTGTACCAAAATTGATTAAACAGTATGCCTCAGCTAAGGTTTGTACCATCTCAAAGTAGGTATTATTGTACTGATGATTGCTTAAATTATTGGAATGGGTTTGCTCTGCTGAACGAAATGTCCATATCACTGCAGAGGTGAAAATAGAAAAATCTTCAAAGAACATCTTCTCCTAGGCCAATGGCTCTGTTTCAAAATAACTAGACAGAAATGTTTCTTGGGTGTCCACTCTACCAAAACTGCTTAAGCGGTACTCAGAAAGCTAAATAATGACTGTGTGTGTACGCAGGGTGATGGCTGAGCGCATATTCATGAAGACCCCTTTTTTTTGGCAACCAACATGATTGTACATCAGTGAACAACATCAAAGCTCTACATTAGTTATCATTGATATGTCATCATGTCGTTATTAGCATAATGTCATTTCATATTTTTCATGTGTGACGTAATATTGCAAAGGCTGATTGATATATTGTGAGCCTCATATTGAAGGAGGTACACTAGAATGTTCTTCTTAAGTATACAGTTATTCACAAGGATGTGTAACCTGATAATCTAGATCAGGACTCCAGCTTTTTATGTGGGAAAACAACTTTTTACATGTACATGTACCTGTGAATCCAACTTTTCACAAGGAAGGAGTCATGGATCCTGTTTTCAAAATCCTAGTTAGAGCTCTGAAATTTATGAAACTCACCAAAACTCGTGTGTGATCCAAAACTGTGTTTCATAAATTTCATGTGGAATATCCACTCCTGTGTGATCCTCCATTTATTCAACTGCAGGTCATTACTCCAAAGAACAGACACAAGTACAATGATCTTAGTCAGTCAAGCCCTTTAGTTCCTCTTGATGAAGTGGAAGGTGAGTAGGCTGTGATACTTTATTAATCATTAGCCCAGTTTGTAGCTGAAATCCCAAAACAGGTAATTGGACCAACACCCCTAAATTTTGAAATGGACTTGTGCTATTTGTAAGGTGGAAGATTCCATTTGGTACAAAATGGGTTGAAGCACCAGTCACAAATGTAACACAATTTATTTTCAGTTTTACATAAGAGCCAGTACTCACAGTAAACACAATTTTTAGGATCCAAAACAGAAACTGTTACCTAGTTACACCACCATATTATATCCAAACCAAAATGAACAGATTATATACAAAAATAACCTTTTCTTCTCATTTTTAGCCCGCCTGAAGGATGTCTATTTAGAGCTGTTGCACAACCCCCGGCATTTGCGTTGGGAGTCAGCATCTGCATTTAAGTAAAAGATTTTTAAGAGCTTTGATGGATTTGGTTCGTATTTTGTGTGATGATAGATACAGATCCAAAGTTTTATTCAGCAATATCCATGCCTATGGCATGGCCTCAAGGCCAGGGTTGTGGGTTCACATTTGATATGATGATAGATCTAGGTCCAAAGTTTCAGTCAGCAGCCCCACCCATGACGTCAAGGTCAAAGACTTAGAAATTTTTAATGCTAAAGTGTTTTAACAGTTCATATTTTCCAAACCATATGATGGATTTAGTTCATATTGGATATGATGATATATATGAGTCCAAAGTTTTATTCAGCTATTCCCCAACTCATGCCCTCATGGACATAGAAGTTTTTAAGAGATCACATTTTCCAAATTGTATGACGGATTTGGCTCATATTTGGTATTATGATAAGATAATGATCTAAAGTTTCATTCAGCTAGTCCCCAACTCGTGCCCTCATGGACATAGACCTTTTATGGTAGATTTTTTTCCCCCAACCATATGGTGGATTTGGTTCATATTTGGAATGATGATAGTTATAGGTCCAAACTTTTATTCAGCAATACTTGCACCCATGACCTCAAGGTCAAGGTCACAGTCTTAGAATTTGTTTATGTTAAACTTTTTAAAAGCTCATATTTTCCAAATCATACGAGGGTCCTTCAAAAAGTTTTGTCACTAATAGGTTTCCTTAGTTTTATCATATGTATTTCTGATAATGCTTCATTGTACTTGAATATCCTTTCAAATAGCCACCGATTACAGTTTATTTCATGCAAATTGCTTTTATATTGACCGAGAATTGAAATACATGCAGTCATATACACTTGCCTATACACTTGCCAATTTACGAGTTACATTGTAAAATGGACAGAAAGGCTGAAATTTGCAGCTCCTTTAAATGCGGTGTTAGGCTTGACATAGGTTCAAGTCAGATATTTGATGAATTGTTAGGCATTTATAGACCTCTTGCCATTTCAATGTGCACAGTTTATCGGTTGGTCAAAGCTTTTATAGCCATTAAATCATAGGTCAAAGATGATGCCCATGTTGGTGGGCCCAAGACCTCCATAACCAAGGCAACCATCGCTGTTGTAAAGGCAGCGGTTGAAGAAGATGCAGGTCTGTCATTGAAAGAGATAGCCAAATGCACTGGCATATCAGCAGGCATTGTGCATACCATTCTGACAAAGTGCTTGGGCTTGAGAAAGATTTGCGCTAGGTGGGTTCCCCATTTGCTCACTGAGGAGCAAAAGAAGCAACGCCTTAAATGCGCCCAACAGCTCTTGCACCCAACAGCTCTTGAAAAAATAAAAAAACTTTGACACCCCAGTTATTTCTACCTTGCTAACAGGTGACAAAACCTGGGTGCACATGTTTGAGCCTCAGAGAAGAGCTGATAACAAACAGTGGAAGGCACCCCTGTATTGCCAAGAGAACCATCAGCTCCAAGAAAATGTTGTATGCAATCTTCTTCAATTCTAGTGGGCCAGTGGTTCAAGTGGCTTGTCCTTCATACAATCACTGGGCAATTCTATAAGAATGTTGTACTAAAGAAAGTCAAGGCATTCTACAATAAGAAGGGTCCAATCAGAGGTTGGTCAGGAGTGCACCTGATCCATAACATTGACTCCTCTCACAAGTCTTGAGGTTGTGAGGTCGTTTTGGCTGCTGAAAAGGTCGAGGTTGTAAATCATCCTGCCTATTTTCCTGACCTGAGCCTGTGTGATTTTTTCTTGTTTCCAAGGCACAAGAAAATGCTTTCTGGAAAGAATTATAAGTCCAGAAGTGCACTTGGCAGTGCAATTTATCAGTGCCTACAGCAGGTACCCAAAGAAGACTACCAAGCAGCTTTTAGAAAGTGGATCTGAAGGTTACAAAAATGCGTTTCGGCAGAGGGGGATTAGGGTGGGGGGTATTTTTAGGGCCTGCAATAGGGAAAAAAAATTAAATGGAGCATTTTGGAAATAAAACCCCAGTGACAAAACTTTTCGTTTGAAGGACCCACATATTATGGATTTGACTCATATTTGGTCCAGGTCCAAAGTTTTTTTTCAGCAGTTCCAAGCCCATGGCCTCAAGGTCAAGGTCACAGACTTAGAAATTGTATGTTTAAGGTTTTTTAGAACTCATAATTTCCTAACTATGCAATGGATTTGGTTCATATTTGATATTATAAAACCATGTTATACAGTAATGAACAGTGTTTTAAAGAGACTTTGGTGTATTTTGTTGTCAAGGACAATAAGGCTAGACATTTCAATAGAATTATCTGCTTAGCAGAAGCTCAAATGATATTCTCCACATTACCCTTTTATTTACCACCACTGATTAACAGCCTGCTCAATATTATGTGAAGTTATCTTGAAAAGGACATTAAATCCAAATAAAAGACGAGGTTGCCAAATAAAAAAAGATGCAATGTAGTAAGGATAATTAACCCATTTTGTACCAGAAACCCCAAAACAGGTACCCTGGCAAACAGTGCAGGCCCAGATCAGATGCTGCAGAATGCGGTATTTGATCAGGGCCTCCACTGTTGGCTAAAAGTTCAATCTTTTTCCAAAATAATTTTGAAGAAACCACAACCTGACACACCTAAATTTTGAAATGGACACCTGCTATATGTAAGGAGGAAGAGTCCATCAGGTACAAAAAGGGTTAAGTGATAATTTCTATATTTTTAAATAAAAGATGTGTGCGTAAATACTTGTTAAAATCCTTTTGTTACAGACTGCAATTCCTCTCTTTAGTTATCTACCTTTCACCACTGTGACAACTGCGTCAGCAGTCATGGAGTCAACTCTCTGGCCCAGAGGTTAGAACATTGGACTTTTACCCGAGCGGCCCGGGTTCGAATCCCAACAAAGGCAGAGATTTGTTTCTAGCTATGCTTCTTTCCTCTGTTAAGACTTTCATGTCGTAAGACTTTATACTCGTTTCGGCCCCTGCCAATCGGGGCTTGAAGAAATAGAAGGGCTGCATGATGCTTTCATGCAGAGCTGAAACCGACTGCACATGAGTACTGGTAAACCGCTTAGAGGATCTAAGCCTTCCCAGGCAAATAGGTGCAAGTCGGACCGTCCATGCTTATAAACCCTATTGGTTTCATTGGGCGACAGGGCTTGAGATGTCATTTCATCTCCGTGTCGGGTAAAAGTCCCACAAAATTGGAAGTAACGTCTCCAAAATGACCTATACAGTGTTGACGGTGGTGTTAAACCTCAAATCAAACAAAACAAATATACTCGTATTTAATTAACTAAATTCCTTTACTTTTGTTATGAGCATTGACTGAAAAGCTCCTTTGCTCAGTCCTGATTGTTTACCTGAGCCAGAGACATTTAGATTTAGTCTAAGGGGTGAGGGGTCAGCATAGGCTCCCACATGCAAGGTGTGACTGTTGAGGACAAAATAGCTATACTATTTTGATACTCAAGTACAAATTCCGATACAGTCACAGTATTTTTTTTTTCATATAGTTAGCCTGCCCTTTCACTCTCCAGTTTCTGCAGTGGTCTCTCCCTTCTTTCAATTTTGACACATCAATTCTTGTTAAAAGGTGTTTTGGTCAAAACCATTAAAAGGATGTCAAACAGTGTAGATGTGTAGATCTTGATGAGACAGCTGATGAGATAGGTTTGAACTTGTACCTGTCTACAGGGTTGAAAGGGTTTATGAAATGGATACAACTTTAGGGATGACAGTTCCTTCAGAAATATATTTGTCTATCTTATCAATAGGGGGTTTACTTTTACAGGAAAGAATTTGCTCCTTGCTCCTTAGGAGCAAATTCTTTCTTGTAAAAGTAGACCCATTTTTCGGAATGATTACAGGAAGCCAGAAAAATGTTGTTTTCCTTGTTAAAATAGCTGAAAATATATAAGGTGTATACTTTCTCCTATAAATAAATGTGGTGTTTTCTCTTTATGTCCCCGGTAGCGATAGCAGGACATATTGTTTTTGCCCTGTCTGTTTGTTGGTTTGTATGTGGACAACTTTAACGTTGGTCATAACTTTGGAACCGTTGAAGGTAGAGTTTTCATATATGGCATAAAGGTTCATTGTGACAAGAGCTTCACATTCATGCAAAAAAAATGACCTGTGACCTTGACCTTTGACCTACTTAAAAGAATAAAATAGCATTGGTCATAACTTTTGAACCGCTTGAGATACAGCCTTCATATTTGGCATGTCTGTTCCTTGTGACAAAAACTTTACGTTCATGCAAAAACATTGGACCTGTGACCTTGACCTTTGACCTACTTTAAATAAAAAAATAACGTTTTGGTCATAACTTTTTAACCATTTGGGATACAGCCTTCATATTTTGCATGTAGGTTCCTTGTTACAAGAGCTTTACATTCGCACTAAAAATTTTGGACTATGACCCTGACCTTTGACCTATATAAAAGAAAAAGCTAACATTGGTCATAACTTTTGAACCGTTTCAGATACAGCCTTCATAGTTGGCATGTACATTCCTTGTAACAAGAGCTTTACATTCATGCAAAAAATTTTGACCTGTGACCCTGACCTTTAAACATTTTGGTCAACTTTCCAACCGTTCGGGATAGGGCCTTCATATTTGGCATGTAGATTACCATGACCTTGACCTTTGACCTACTTAAAAGAACAAATAGAATTGTCCATAACTTTTGAATAGTTTAAGATAGAGCCTTCATATTTGTCATATAGGTTCCTTGTGACAAGAGCTTTACATTCATGCAAAATTTTTTGACCTGTGACCTTGACATATGACCTACTTTAAAGAAAAAAATATTATTATTCATAACTTTCGAAACGTTTAAGATAGAGCCTTCATATTTGGCATGTAAGTTCCTTGTGCTAAGGGCTTCCCATCCAAAATATCTTGACCTTAATTTTGAACTGTGACCAACTTTGCAAAAAAAGACCATGCCCGGGGACATGTTCGTGTTTAACAAACACATCTTGTTTTTTTGTTTTTTTTTTTTTACAGAAAATGATTCACCAAACTATCAGACTGAAAAGATCCTTAAGAACAGTATGTCCAAGGTAGGTCTTACATATCGTAGGCAGTTTTTGTAAAATCTGTTGAACCACAATGCAAAACTGGTAAAATCATTTCAGCTTGTCTGCATGAAAGTTCAGGAGAGCTATTGTTATGACCCAGATGTTGGGGTCAGTATCCACATCATACCTGTTTTAAAGTTTTACACCAAGTTTTTAGTCAACAGTTCATATCTTATTAACCACTTGCCAGAATCATTTCATATTTTCAAATATAATCATATAATATGATAAACTTTTATGTCATAATAATACAAAACCCCAGGATCAGGTCCGCCTTGGTGAGGTCTGGGATCAAGAATTAGGTCACACTTCAAAGTTTTACAGGTTTTTGAAAGTTCATATCTCATCAACCACTGTCCAAAATCATTCCATATTTGGATTATAATCATGTTAAAAAGTAAACTTGGCCCCTGTGACCTAGACCATGTGGTTTGGTGTTTTGAGATGTCTTATTATACTGGTGTATTATTATTCCAAACACCAAACCACATGGTCAAGGTCATAGGGGCCAAGAATTAGGTCACAATCACTTAAAAGTTTTACACCAAAGTTTTGAAAAGTTTGTACCACAGCAGCCCACTGACCTGAACCCACTGTTGTTTGGAATATGGTTAGAAAATAGGGTAATACAAGTGATCTTGGTCACGAGAAAAGCTATTTTCCAACAAAAAAGGTACCTGCACAATGACATAGTCTGATTAGCTCCTTAATGGTCACTGCTTGGACAGCACAATCATAGCAACAGATAAGGTAGGTATTTTATGATAATTGAAGGATAGCTTTCCTTATTTCTCCAAATAAACCTATGTTGTGGGTATTCATTAGAACCGCCTCATTGAGGCGGTTCTAATGAATACCTACAACATAGGTTTTTATGGAGAATTGACCAAAACTACACATCAATTGTCACAAAACACAAACCTTATCTGTTACTATGACAATTCCTCAAGTTTCTATATCTAAAATTCCAACACTCTTGCTAGTCTGAGTAGCTGAGCAGGTTGCAAACCCAGAAGACAGGTTTTTTTGTGACAGGGTCAGAAGTAACGCTACTGTAGCCATAATACAATGTTGCATATCTATATGCTATTATCATAAACTTGTCAAGTTTAATCACATACTGATTTTATTTTTGTCTTTATTGTTTGTTTGTTTTGGAGTTTCATGGCCCAGTCAACACTATTTAGGTCATTTTTGAGCTGGTCAGTTTACCTATCCACACTTTTCCTGGGCAGGCTTATACGTAAGCGGTTAACCAGTACTACAGTGCACATTCTTTCGCCAGAAACTGACAGCTGCCCTTCTTGAAATAGCGGAAGGCAGAATGACCATAGAAAAGATTTCATGATCAATCGCCACGAAAGAATGTTGCTGACTCCGGCAGGTATCAAACCTGTGTCCTCTTGATCACCAGTCAGAGGCGCATCCGACAGAAATATCGAGGCCGGCCCAAAAGTGATTTTATTGAAACTTCAATTGAAGCTGTTGTCTTGCAGGCAAATGTTACTGGTAGTAAAAACAAAGGAAAAAGGAAGTCTCCATTAAAACAGCAGAAAGCAAAAAATTCCCAGAATTCAGTGAAGATGATGACACCACCTCCTCCTGTGGAGGTATCGGTAAGCAAGAATAGAATATGAGCCAGAGCAGGACAAAATCTGCAAGAAGTCTTGAGCGACCAGTGAAGACTCAGATCAGCCTGCGCATTTGCACAGTGTGATCAGAGTTCGCTGATCACATGTACCTATTACAGGCTAATATTTATGCCAAGAGACATAAGCATAATGTCTTGTCATAGTGGATGGGTGGGCAGGTTGATTTGAGTCTGTACTGGTCACACCGGTCTTATTGTACTTTGTAGGTTTGTTATTCGCCGGCTTATGATTTGGCACACAATAAAACCTGTCAAATGACATACAACCAGCCAAGACTCTGATCATCCTGAGCTTCCTTCCAGTCTCATAGCTCCAGATAAGGAGGAATATTGAGGATAATTAACCCTTTTTGTACCAAATGGAATCTTCCTCCTTCTATACAGCAGGAGTTCATTTCAAAATTTAGGGGTGTCAGGTTGTGTTTTCATGAAAATTTATTTGGAAAATGACTGAACTTTTAGCAAACATTGGAGGCCCTGATCAGATGTCACGTTCTGCTGCGTCTGATCTGGGCCTGCACTGTTTGCCAGGGTACCCGTTTTGGGGTTTCTGGTACAAAATGGGTTAAGGGATAATTTTCCTTATTTCTTGTTACAAAAATAGGTTTTGTCACAGTGAGGCAATTCTAACAAGTACCCACAACATAAGTTTTAATGAAGAATAAGAAAAAAACTATTCCTAACTTATCTTCGGTACTCCTTCCAACCTGGAGCAGTGGAATGATCAGTCCTCATTGCCTGTTGTAGATGATGTGCTGTTTCCAGGTTATCAAGCGAAGATATGGGGTTGGTTGCCTTGAGGCACACACTAGTCTGCATCTTTGCTTATTTTACGATTTACTGTGTTTAAGGCTCTTACATTTATGATTTGATTTACTCATATGACAAGTTGTCAAATTTCCTTAGTTTATATAGTACCAAAAACACTGCACATACATGTACTTTGCTTATTGAAGATTTCAGCAATGTTCTAGGAAGTTTGTTTCCTTTTGATGAAGCAACTTTCTTGGGCAACAATAACTGGGTTGGCAACGTCCTTTCCTTGAGATCTTTTTTACGTTCATTTTCTCCTTTCAGCTGATTATACCCCCGGCATACAAAGTATGTCAGGGGGTATATGGTATTCGTCTTTCCGTCCATTTGTTGGTTGGTTGTTTCTTTCGTACTTTGTCTGTCCCGCCGTTCGTCAACCTTTACGTCAAAGTTTTGCGTTAAACCTTTTTGACAGCTCATATCTCTGTAACCACATGTTAAATGCTCTTCATATTTGGTAATGGATATCTCTGTAGCATTACCTTTCATATGGAATATCTAAGCCCCTGGGTCAAGCCCCTGGGTGGGCTGTCTGTCTGTCTGTCTGTTCATCTACTTTTACGTCAAAGTTTTGTGTTAAACCTTTTTCATTGCTGATATCTCTGTAACCACACGTTAGATTCTCTTCATGTTTGGTAAAGGATATCTCTATACCATTACCTTTCCTATGGAATATCTAAGCCCCTGGGTCTAGCCCCTGGGTGGGCTGTCTGTCTGCCTGTCTGTTCATCTACTTTTACATCAAAGTTTTGCGTTAAACCTTTTTCATTGCTGATATCTCTGTAACCACATGTTAGATTCTCTTCATGTTTGGTAAAGGATATCTCTATACCATTACCTTTCATATGGAATATCTAAGCCCCTGGGTCAAGCCCCTGGGTGGGCTGTCTGTCTGTTCATCTACTTTTACGTCAAAGTTTTGTGTTAAACCTTTTTCATTGCTGATATCTCTGTAAACACATGTTAGATTCTCTTCATGTTTGGTAAAGGATATCTCTATACCATTACCTTTCATATGGAATATCTAAGCCCCTGGGTGGGCTGTCTGTCTCTCTGTCTGTTCATCTACTTTTACATCAAAGTTTTGTGTTAAACCTTTTTCATTGCTGATATCTCTGTAACCACATGTTAGATTCTCTTCATGTTTGGTAAAGGATATCTCTATAGCATTACCTTTCATATGGAATATCTAAACCCCTGGGTCAAGCCCCTGGGTGGGCTGTCTGTCTCTCTGTCTGTTCATCTACTTTTACGTCAAAGTTTTGTGTTAAACCTTTTTCATTGCTGATATCTCTGTAAACACATGTTAGATTCTCTTCATGTTTGGTAAAGGATATCTCTTTAGCATTACCTTTCATATGGAATATCTAAGCCCCTGGGTCAAGCCCCTAGTTGGGCTGTCTGTCTCTCTGTCTGTTCATCTACTTTTACGTCAAAGTTTTGTTTTAAACCTTTTTCATTGCTGATATCTCTGTAACCACATGTTAGATTCTCTTCATGTTTGGTAAAGGATATCTCTTTAGCATTACCTTTCATATGGAATATCTAAGCCCCTGGGTCAAGCCCCTAGGTTGGCTGGCCGTCCGTTTGTCAACTTTTACGTCAAAGTTTTGTGTTAAACCTTTTTGATTGCTCATATCTCTGTCACCATATGTTGGATTCTCTTCATATTTGGTACATGATATCTCTATAGCATAACCTTTCATTTGGAATATCTAATCTCGGGGTTCAAGCAGTCAGTCTGTCCTTCCCTTCATCAACATTTACGTCAGTGTTTTGTGTTATAAACCTTTTTGACTGCTCATGTCTCTGTAACAACTTGTTAGATTCTCTTAATATCTCTGTAGCATTACCTTTCATATAGAATATCTAAGTCCCTGAGTCAAGCCTCTGGGTGAGCTGTCCGCCTGTTTGTAAACTTTGACATCAAAGTTTTGTGTTAAACGTTTTTGATTGCTTATATCTCTGTAACCACATGTTAGATTCTCTTCATATTTGGTAAAAGATATCTCTATAGCATCACCTTTCATATGGAATATCTAAGCCCCTGGGTCAATCCCCTGGGTGGGCTGTCTGTTCGTTTGTCAATTTTTATGTCTAAGGTTTGTGTTAAACCTTTTTGATTGCTCATATCTCTGTAACCTCATGTTAGATTCTCTTCGTATTTGGTACAGAATATAGCTGTAGTATTAACTTTCATATGGAATATCTAAGCTCCTGGGTCAATCCCCTGAGTGGGGCTAGGGGTCAATAATTAAGACTTAGGCATTTGGATTACATCCAAGTTTTGTGTTAACTGCTTTCATTATACTCCTTGTTGTTGAAATGCAATAGTTATTCTCAGTGGACTAAATGGTTATATGGAAAGGTTCAGTGCTACAGACAAATTGTCATTTCCACTAAAAGGGGATGGCACTGGCCGGGGGTATACGTGCCCTACTGGGCACTTTCTCTAGTTCAAAACGGCCGTTGTCAGTTTCTTAAGAAAGTCTGTGCACTGTTCCGGTTACCTGCTTTTGTATAAGCCTGCCCAGGAAAAGTGCGGTTATGGGTAAACTGACCAGCTCAACAAGACATAGTGTTGACTGGGCTGTTAAAATCCAAACTAAACCAAAACGGCAACAACTCTGAAAGAAATTGATCGATTGTCAGTAAAACCTTGTGTTGCATGCCAAATATCAGTACAAACAGGTATACTTCATTACATGCATGTGCACTGAGCTTGCAAAAATATGAGAATGACAAACAAATGTGTGTTTTTCAACATGTTTGCACAGGAAACATGTTCAATTGGCTTTGTACAGTCAGCTCTCTTGATATTGAAATTTGATACAGTGAAAAAAATGATATCCTGAAGTTCTAAACAAATGTGGATATTTGTTAGAATCGCCTTGTCGAGGTGATTCTTACAAATGTCCACAATATTTGTTTCTTGGAGTAATTTTTAGCAAAATAGAAGTGAAGGCAATGATCAGGAATCGATACAATTAACCCACACCTCCCATCAGAGACACCAAAGGGAAAGAAACACAAACATGAAATAACTAAACCATAATGGAAACATCAATAGCGGAAAGCCAAAAGGACAGTTACTTACCACAAAATGGCCAATTGGCTATCCAAAACAAAAAGATATAAGTGATACACACACTCTAAGATAAACTGTAACAAAAATAAACCGCAACAGAAGAACTGCCTTGGAACTGTCAGACAAAAGAATATTACTTTAGGGCTTTAATCAAATTTACCCTGCCGCAATCCTCGCCCTTACGTTGATCGATAATCAATTAGTAATCGCTGAAGATTTGGTCATAATTTTATCTTTCTGACTTAGCATGACTCCTATCATATGTTGTACTTACCATATGTATTTGAACAGACATGCGCGAGCAGGCAGTGTAGACCCAGATGAGATGCCGCAGAATGCGGCATCTCATCAGGGTCTGCACTCCCCGCCCGTAGGGGCTTGAAGAAATATATGGGCTGCATGATGCTTTCATGCAGAGCTGAATCCGGCCCGCACACTAGTACTGGTAAACCGCTTAGAGGATCTAAGCCTGTTCAGGAACTGCGGTGCGAGGCGGACCGTCCATGCTAATACACCCTATTGGTTTACTTGGGTGACAGGGCTTGAGATGTCATTTTATCTCAGTGTCGGGTAAAAGTCCCACAAAATTGGAAGCAGCGTCTCCAAAATGACCTTTACAGTGTTGACGGGGACGTTAAACCTCAAATTAAACAAATCTGCACTGCCACTCATCCAGCTATTTTAGACACAACTTTGGGTAATAAATTGTACTTTTCAAATAATCCATTACAAGCAAATCTGTAATGATAATGGAATTTATCGATCAATTAATCGATTAGCCGATTATTCAGGCACTGAATGTACTCCAATGACACAGCCTGTCCAGATTACATGAAGAACTTTGGGCCAATGCTCAGTTAGCCAAGACTCAGATCAAACTACATGGATATACAGGCTGATCTGAGTTTTCACTGTATGCACATGTCTGAAGACACATTTGTACTTTTTGAGGCTCATATCTACTTATCCATATGCATAGCTCCAGATAAGCATAGCTCCAGATAAGTGCCAATATTTTTTATGCCCCCGCCATTCAAAGAATGGTGGAAAGGGCATATAGCGTTGCCCCTGTCCATCCGTCCGTCCATTTGTCCGTGCGTCCGAAACCTAAATGCAGTCAATAACTTCCTTATTTCTCTATGAATTTTAAAATTACTCGGCAGAAATGTAAACCATCATGAGACGACGTGTCACATGCAGAACCCAGGTCCATACCTCCAAGGTCAAGGTCATACTTAGAGGTCAAAGGTAAAAAAAAAAAAAGGGTCCGAAACTTAAACGCAGTCCATAACTTACTTATTTCTGAATGGATTTTGAAATTACTTTGTAGAAATGTTAACCATCATGAGACAATGTGTCACCTGCAAAACCCAGGTCCGTACCTCCAAGGTCAAGGTCATACTTAGAGGTCAAAGTTAAAAAAAAGTGTCCAAAACTTAAACGCAGTTAATTACTTACTTATTTCTCGATGGATTTTGAAATTACTTTGAAGAAATGTTAACCATCATGAGAAGATGTGTCACATGCAAACCCAGATCTGTACCTCCAAGGTCAAGGTCAAACTTAGAGGTCAAAGGTTAAGAAAATGGTCCGAAACTTAAACACAGTCAATAACTTTCTTATCTCTGGATGGATTTTGAAATTACTTGGCAGAAATGTTGGCCATCATGAGACAATCTGCCTCACACAAAACCAAGGTCCTTACCTCCAAGGGCAAGGTCATACTTAGAGGTCAAATGCGAAAAAGGGTCCAAAACTTAAACACGGTCAATAACTTTCTATGGATGAATACGAACATAGACATATTTTCAGGGGGGGGGGGGGGGGGGGCATCCGTGTCCTATGGACGCATTTCTAGTCTTATTTCTGCAAGAAAACATTTGTTGTGTGTACTCATTAGAATCTACTTGGCACGGCACTTCTAATGAGTACCCACAACATATGTTTTCATGCAGGAATAAGAAAAACTACTGTGTGGATACCCCCTCTTATCTGGGGCTATGATGATAAGGCTGCCTAACGAGAATAATTTTGGGATATTTTTTCTAGTTAATCCATAAAAACATGTTGTGGGTACTTGTTAGAATTGCCTCAATGAGGCGATTCTAACAAGTACCCACAACATACCTTTCTAACAAGAAATAAGGAAAAATATCCCTTAGATTATCCTTGCTATGCCTCCTAATTCGGAGCTATGCATATTTCAGTATCTTGCAAGTACCCCAAAACCAGGCAAACAGCAGCTTCGGAGAGAAAGACCATTTACAGCCACCAAAGAAGTGAATGAAAATGTAAACAGAAGTAATAGTTCAAGACAAAGTGGATCCTCAGCTGAAGTCTTGCAGTCCAGCAGTTCTGTTAAACTCTCAAGCAGTTTGACAAGATCTAGAAAAAGGCAGTTGACTAACAGTACTGAATTTCCAACAGACAGTCAGAGAAAGAAGACAAATCGCAAGAAAGTTAATGTTTCATCTGATTCCAGATCGTCTGTAGAAACATTGACCAAAGCTGTAGCTGAGAAAAGACTTATGAAACATAAAGAGAAACTAAATGTTTTAGCTAATACTGCAAATCTTGCAAAAGACAGTCATTTATTATCCACTAAAGCAAACAAAGAGAATAATGCTTTGGATACATCAGGCAGATTGTCCAGGTTTTCTGCCAGAAAGAGGCAGTCGTCAAAGGACAAAAACTCGGATACAAGTGACATTGAAAACGATGGCAGTAATGTTGAAGAAAATGAAACAGAAAATCTGAAAAATACAAGGCTAAGATTGTCTACAAGAAAAGCTAGTAGATCTGTTGAACAAGACACATTGAACAAAGAAAACAGAACAACTGAAAAAAATAAAATATTAAGACAAACATATGAAACCTCGGTCAGTAAACCTGTGACTGGACAGAAGAAAAGTACAAAGAACAAACACATACCAGATGTCAATGGCACAGTAAGCAGTACAAAATTAAGTAAACATGGTGCTAGATCTTCTACAGTTCAAAATTCTGTCAAAAATGATGAACATGCAATTAGAAAAAATAATGTGACTTCTGTCAGAAAAGTCAGAGAAACTCTGAGCAAAAGTAGTAGTGCTAGAGATGAGTCACAAATTGAGACCAGTATTCGGAGTCAAGTAAACAGTGTTAGAAGGAAAAGAAGGATATCCTCTGACAGTGAAACTGATGAAATGCAAGAGCACACAGTTCAAACAAAGAAAAAAACACTGCACATAGAGAAAGAGGTTAACAAAGTTGGCTCAGCCTCTGAAACTGTAAGTCTACACGTTACACATAAATTTATTCAGATGTTTAGACTTAAAATCTCTTTTTCATTTTTGTTTTATCTAAAGTGCAAGTGCATAAGAATTCCTAGTAACTGATACTGCAACAAAAAACAGGAGTTATCAGCAGACAACATAGCCTGCCTTTGGGGCCTAAGTTTTTAAAAATGGAATTTTTCTTTTATAGAGGAATAGAAAACTTTAGCCAAAAACTTCCAAAATAAAATTTCTAAGTATGTGACCTTGACCTCAAGGTCCCTGAGGGGGTTGGGGCTGGTAGTGTTTGTAAACTATAGACCAATATGTAACATCAGTCCAAGAAGTAACTGAATCCATCAAGTGGTTTTAGAGATATAGAGCAATAGAAAACTTTGACCAAAAACTTCAGCATAAAATTTCTAAGTCTGTGACCCTGACCTCAAGGTCACAGATGGGGGTGGGGCTGTTTTAACTTTGGGTGACGTACATAGATACTATACAGTCATGCCGACACCAGGGTGACTGCTATAGCTCTTCTGTACTTTCGTACAGGCGAGCTTACAACATTTTTCTGCATCTAAAAATAAAATGAAAATATAATTCAGCATCTAAGTCACTTTGAGTCTTAACACTTAAGACATTTTTTGGTAGCAGTAAGAGTTGCTAGCAATTCTAATTAATGCACTTGCACTTCAGATAAAACAAATGAGAAAGTGCATTGGATGGGGATAACTTTTGAACATTCAGTCATTTTGGGAAGGCAAGTTGTCAATTTTATGTTTGTAAATGATGTGTTACTTTGCCACTGACATTTCACAGTAAAAGAACTTAATGCCCTTGCCCCTTGTTCTGCTGAATAAATTTATTTTGCCACACTTCACTATTTACCAATCAAATTGCTTGATGTTATGTATTTTTAGCTTGCCTGTACGAAGTACATGAAGAGCTATTGTTGTCACCTCGGTTGGTGTGCGCATTTGTGTTTGCGTTCCCGTCACATTGCGTTAAAGTTTTTCAAATGCTCATATCTCAACAGTCACTCATCACAGACCACTACTATTTGGAACTTAAGTACCTGGGAGGGTCCTCTGATGTTCACAGAGAACAGACCCCTGGGTTCATGCCCCACCTGGGGCTAGGGGATAAAATCTAGAACACCTTTGTAATTCTGTGTTAAAGTTTTTGAATTGCTTATATCTCAACAGTCACTCATCACAAAGCATTCATATTTACACCTTTGATACCTGGGAGTGTCTTCTGAGATTCCAAGACAACTTACCCCGGAGTTCATGCCTGGAAGTGGGGATGGGGTGGGGCTAGGGTCAAACTCCAGGACACCTTTGTAATTTGATGTATACCTTTCCATTATACATGTACTAACAAGTTATAGACACAATTGGTTATACATCAGCCAATCAAGTGACATTGGTGTCTCCAGCTTTTCTGAGCCGTTTATGATCTGATCTTATTGTAACTTTTCATAAACAAGGACAAGCATAAAATCTCGGACGAGTTTGAATTTGGTTTGAATCTGACTAGCAGTTTTCCAGTTACATCCCCTTGAGTGTGAAAAATTTTCCCATGAAAACGAAGTCTCCATTTTCTCTCAGCCATTTCTGATCCTATCTTCGTCAAACTTGCAGATAACCAGGAGGGGCTTACAGTCTACGTCGAGTTCATATTTGGGATACATGGGACAAACAGCTTTGGAGTTACCTGCCCTTGAGCATAAATATAAGTGAAAAATGGTGTCTCCAGCTTTTCTCAGCCGTTTATGATCTGATCTTTTTGTAACTTTTCATAAACGAGAACAAGCATAAAATCTTGGACGAGTTCCAATTTGGCTTGAATCTGACGAGTGTTTTTTCGGTTTTTTTAGCGTGAAAAAATTTTCCCATAGACTTATTATGGGGAAAACGACATCTCCACTTTTTCTCCGCCATTTCTGATCCGATCTTCATCAAACTTGCAGATAACCAGGAGGGGCTTACAGTCTATGTTGAGTTCAAATTTGGGCTGCACGGGACAAACAGCTTCTGGGTTACCTGCCCTTGAGCAAAAATGTAAGTGAAAAATGGTGTCTCCAGCTTTTCTCAGCCGTTTTTGATTGGATCATTTTGTAACTTTTGGTAAAGAGGACAAGCATAAAATCTCAAGCGAGTTCAAAGTTGACTTGAATCTGACCAGTTGTTTTCCAGTTACATCACCTTGAGTGTGAAAGATTTTCCCATAGACTTACAATAGGAAAACGAAGTCTCCAGCTTTTCTCGACCATTTCAAATCAGATCTTCATCAAACTTGCAGATAACCAGGAGGGGCATACAGTCTATGTTGAGTTTGAATTTGGGCCACGCAGGTCAAATGACTTCTAAGTTACCTGGCCTTTAGCATAAATATTAGCGAAAAATGGTGTATCCAGCTTTCCTCAACCGTTTTTGATCTGATCTTTTTGTTACTTTTGGTAAACGAGGATATGCATAAAATCTCTAATGAGTTCATCTGACCACCAGCAGTGTTCAATCCAGGATTTGGGGTTTGGGGGCCCTCTTGGCCCACAGGCCTTGGAAAAGGGGGCCATTTGGAAATTTTGGGGGCCCTTAAATTATACTATATAAAGTTGCCAGATTTATCTTAAGGTTTTAGCTGCATGATAAAAATGGACACAAAACAAGTTTAACAGCACATACAAAATCTATTTAGTTTATCTATCCATCTTCTAATACTGAGTTGGTCACATTTGCTCATTACCTCATTTAACCAGTACAAAACAATTTGGATAAAGTGTCTTGCTCAAGTGCTAAATGCATGTTTTATCTAGAATGAATGCCATTAAAAATATTTCTGGAAGAGAAGAACTCTATAATAAATAGCGCCCGCCTCGGTATATTGCGGTATTTCGGTCCGGTATTTAGCGTAAGCCGCACGGCGCACACAAATTTGGCGTAAGCCGCCCAGCGCACACAAGTATACCGAACATGGCCGCATCCCCGGTAAACAAAACGTCAATTTGTGTTTATAAAAATAAGAATTGTTACTAGTTAAACAGATAAAACAAAATGTTTTTCTTGGTTATTTTGATCGGGCAACATGCGGTTTTTGATCAACTCAATAATACGCAACAGGCAGCCGAAGTTGCGCCCGACGGGCCCATTGAATGATCTCTAGTGCGCCCCTCATGTAAAAAGCGGGCCCAGGGTGCAATGGCGCAGCCTACATTGAACACTGCACCAGATTTCCAGTTACATCCCCTTGAGGGTGAAAAATTTTCCCATAGACTTACAATGGGAAAACGATGTCTCCAACTTTGTTTGACTATTTCTAACCTGACCTTCATCAAACTGCCAGATAACCAGAAGGAGCTTACAGTCTGTTTAGTTCGAATTTGGGCCGCTTGAGACAAAAGGCTTTCAAATTACCTGCCCTTGAGCATAAATATTAGTGAAAGTGTCTCCACCTTTTCTCAGCCGTTTCTAATCTGATCTTTTTGAAACTTTCAGTAAACGAGAACAAGCATAAAACCTCAGATGAGTTTGAATTTGGCTTGAATCTGACATTCGGTTTTGCAGTTACAGCCCTTAGAGCACGAACAATTTTCCCATAGACTTACAATGGAAAAACAACTTTACCAATTTTTCTCCGCCATTTTTGATCTGATCTTCATCAAACTTGCAGGTAACCAGGAGGGACATACAGTCTACATAGAGTTCGAATTTCGGCTGCATGAGACAAACAAATTTGGAGTTACCTGCCCTTGTTTATTGATTTGAGGTTTAACATCCCTGTCAGCACAGTGTAGGTCATTTTGGAGACGTTGCTCTAGTTTTGTGGGACTTTTGCCCGACATCGAGATGAAATTATATCTTAAGCCCTTTCCATCCAATGAAACCAATAGGGTCATTATGCATGGACGGTCCAACTGGCACCACTTTTCCTGGGCAGGCTTAGAAAATGTTTACCAGTACTCATGTGTGGTCGGTTCTATCTCTGCATTGAAGCACCGTGTAGCCCAGTCTATTTCTTCAAGCCCCGATGGGCATTCTTAAAGCATCATTAATGATTTTCTGGTACACAGGTGAGCGATATAGGCCCATTTGGCCCTCTTGTTCTTATTTCTGGACAAAAACCTATGTTGTGGGTATTCATTAGAAGCATCTCAGCGAGACGCTTCCAATGAATACCCACAACAAACATTTTCATGCAGAAATAAGAAAAATATCAGTACTTTTCTGATGAAAAAAGCACCCTATCTGTAGCTATGCACTGTCACTCAGCCGATCTCCATCTTTCCTGTGCATACAAGTTTGAAGGCACATTTTCACGTGAAGTGGTTTTTATCTTCTATTGGAGCTTTTCAGGTCAGTCTACATTATATCTTCTGCACACCAGCTTGACCAGATAAGGAAATCCCGAAGTTAACCTCTGGATAGGAATTCTTCTCCTACCCAGGTTATCCAACCCAGGTATTTAATAAATATTGAGAATTCTCACATATTTGATGGGTACTGGTTAAATAGGGTGTAATGTAAGATTGTACGCCATCATGAAGGTTGACGTCAGTGCAGGTAACATGAGGTCACTAAACATCACAGTAATGTCATCACAATGTGGTGAACATTGGCAATGGAAGTGACAGCAGTATCGAAAATCCACACACAGAAGTGAAAGCTGTGCAAGAAAAAGAATAGAAGATGGGTGTGAGGAGAAGATAGAAAAATCTGTTCCTGGAGATCACAGTCCAGCATCAAAAGGCAAGCCATGTGATGCTGGACTGTTATCCTTGGGACTGAATGTTCTTTGTAACACTCTCACCAATCTATGTAAGATCCTTATATTCTAACGGCCCCCGCTCATCGGGGCTTGAAGAAATAGATGGGCTGCATGATGCTTCCACGCAGAGCTGAAACCGACCACACACGAGTACTGGTAAATTGCTTAGCGGATCTAAGCCTGTCCAGGCAAAGCGGTGTGAGTCGGACCATCCATGCTTATAAACCCTATTGGTTTGATTGGGCTACAGGGCATGAAATGTCATTTCATCTCAATGTTGGGTAAAAGTCCCAAAAATTGGAAGCAGCATCTCCAAAATGACCTATATGGTGTTAATGGGGACGTTACCTCAAATTGAACAAACAAACCTCATATTCTAAGTCACTACCATTTGTCACAAAAATTCATTATAGCCCCGCTTGAAAAGTGGGGCTATATTGGATTTGCCCTGTCATTCCGTAATTCTGTAATTCCGTAATTCTGTAATTCTGTAATTCCGTAATTCCGTTATTCCGTTATTTTTTCGTCACAGTTTTCCCCGAAACTAAGAGAGCTAGAAAACTAAAACTTTGTATACACATGGACAATGGGTGCCTCCACGGACCTTACCGAAATTATGACCAAGGGCCCATAACTCTTGGAGTTATCTCCCCTGATAGGTTTTTTTAAATGAAAATGTTTGGTCACAGTTTTCTCAGGAACGAAAGAAGCTAGAAAGCTCAAACTTTGCATAAATGTGGACAATGGGTGGATATAGGGAGCTTACCAAAATAATGGCCAAGGGCCCATAACTGTTGGAGTTATCTCTCCTGATAGGTTTTTTAAATAAATGAAAATATAGGTTTTTTTTAAATGAAAATGTTTGGTCACAGTTTTCTCAGGAACTAAAGAAGCTAGAAACCTCAAACTTTGCATAAATGTGGACAATGGGTGGATATAGGGAGCTAACCAAAATAATGGCCGAGGGCCCATTACTTTTGGAGTTATCTCCCCTGATAGTATAGTTTTTTTTAATAAATGAAAAGGTTTGGTGACAGTTTTCTCAGGAACTAAGAAAGCTAGAATACTGAAACTTTGTATGAACATGAAAAGTGGGTGGATGTATGGCCCTTACCAAAATAATGGCCAAAGGCCCATAACTCTTGGAGTTATCTCCCCTGATAGGATATTTTCTGCAAGTAAAAAAATCATTTCACTTTTCTAACCATCAAACCATGAAAAATATTTTCGATACAGTTTTCTCAGGTACTAAGAAAGCTAGAAAGCTGAAACTTTGTATAAACATGAACATTAGGTGGATGTAAGTAAATAATGGCCAACAACATTACTCTTGGGGTTATCTCCCCAGCAAAGAAAAAAAAAAATATTAAAGTTTTCTCTGGAACTAAGAAAGCTCCCCTGATAGGTTAAAAGCTTTTAGAGTCAATGTGTCTTACTCCTCTGATAGCGCTATAGCGGGGCTATAGTCAGATCCTCTGACAGCTCTAGTTTAACCCATTTTTGAGATGGGAAGCCACCAAACAAGATATTGGCAAACAATGCATGCCCAGATCAGATGTCATAGGATGTGGTGTCTGAACATGGCCTTCACTGCTTGTGAACACTTCAGCCATTTTCTAAATATTTTTTAAACATAACTCGAACTGACTCCCCTAAATTTTGAAATGGACTCCTGCTATATATATGTATATAGAGGAAGATTCTATTTGGCTCATAACAGGTTTAGTTGTAGAAAGCTGTTATGGCTAATGTTTAATTACAATGTTCAATTCTGGCTGTTTTTCTCAGAATGGATTGTCCAAGAAGAAGCAAACAAGTGGTTCAGTCACCAAGAAGAGTGCAATGGTGAACAGCACAGACAATAGAGATACTGGTCCAGGTAGCATTAAACACTAGCAACATCGTCAGGTGTAATATAGCTCCTGGTGAGGGGAGCTAGAAGAATAATTAACTCTTGTCCTGCTGAGCTAGGATATATGTCTTTCCTTTCAAACAATGTAGATCCAGATCAGATGGCTTCTTAAGATCAGGATCTACATGGTTTGTCATTCAGGTTGTGAATTTGTTGCAATAATTTGCATCAAGTAATCTGATTGGTTGATAATCAGTAGTCATTGGGGGGGGGGGGGTGTCAGATTAAAATATTCATCAGGACAAGGGTTCTTATGTCTTCGAAAAAATCTATGTTGTTGATACCGGTACTTGTTAGAATTGCCCCGATGAGACAAACTCTAACAACGACCAACAACACAGATTTTGAAGAGAAATGAGAAAAAAACCATTCATACCTTTGTGACTCTCTTTTACCTGTAGCCATGAGTTTGATATATATTATATTGCATGGCTTCAAAAAAATCATTTATCCAAAGATAATTTATGATACATGTATTTTGATATTTCATGTTAGTTCTGCAAGTGAAGTTTTCTGGTGCTTGTAAAAATTTCAAGTACCCACAGTCTGTGTTTTGATACTGAAATAAGTTTTGTATGAGAGTTTAACGGCCCAGTTAACACTATTATAGGTCATTTCTGAGCCGCTCAGTTTAACTATCCACACTTTTCCTTGGCAAGCTTTTACGTAAGCTTTTACGTAAGCAGTTAACCAGTACAATGCACATTCTTTCGCCAGAAACTGACAACTGCCCTTCTTGAATCAGCGGAAGAGTACTGAAATAAGTAAATACATGTACATGGTTAGTGCCTTTAATAATAAAATATACTTAGTGAGCCGTAGACAATTTTATATGGGCGACTTCAGAGAGACCCTATAAAATTGTCATGGCCAACCGATTATATTTTAAAGACACTAATCATGTATTTAGTTTATATCGCAATTCAAAACAATCAAGGGGTTTTGCAATAATTTAGCAAATTTAAGCAAAGAAGACAGCAGACAGTATGGCATTTTAATGACATTCTGTGCCATGGCGCGCACACGTAGTATAACATGACTTCAAGAGTGCAAAGTTTCTGACGTCACCGTGCCACAGACATAGGAAACAACATGGACGCTCGAATAAAAGTTTATCAGTGATTTACATTCTGTATGAAAATCTGCAAATAAACAGTTTAATCATATTTTATTGCATATAAACAGTGCGATGGGGTTGGGCCACAAGTTCTCACAACATTAGTCATGGCCCTTCCCCTAAACAGTTTTTTCTAGCTTTAGAAATTATTTTTGAGGTTGAGACGCAACCCCATTAGCAGTGCGCAATTATTTCAACGGACCATTCAGTCCATGAAAGGCTGAGAAGGTAAGAATTTAGGTGAAATTTCTGGAAATCTGTTTAAATAAATGTTGCACAGATTTTTGTTTTCCCGTGTATGAAAGGTTGCATGTTAGTGTTTACATTTGCAAATTAGGGACCTGAAAAGTAGGTCCAGTCTATAAATGATCATGAGACGTATCATAGGTCAGTAGAAGTTATAACAGGTCACTACTGATTATAGCGTGCGGTTATTCAACCACCTTTATTAGTTTACTTGAATGCCTGATTGTGGTATAAAAAAAACTATATTAAGTTAAAGTGGAGTTTTCAAAGTGTGTTAAGTTCACAGAAATGTTAATGCGATGTTTTGTGCTTTAATGAAAGTTACAGAGCATTCTGGAAACGTGACAAAATGTGTATATATTTATCTTGAAATATCTTGGCAATATTGTTATTTCATGTTAGTGGTATGAAATTATAGACAGAAATGTGATACATTATTGTTTTTGACCGAAACATAGAATTTGGGTGTATCGTGATATGTTTCTATATCAAGCACCAGCAATTTGTCCAAGAACATGATGACACGGTACATTGTACTTCTGGCTAATGACCAGGTGTTTATGACAGAGTCTTTTTAGTGTGATATGATGTAAACCAGCTCTCATTTCCTGTTTAGATCAAACAGTAATGGTATGGGGCTCAGAAGATATGAAGAGAAAGAAATCAGACCTTGTAGATATTGATGTTGTTCTAAACAGCTTCTCAGAAATTCTAGAATCACAAGTGTATGTATTATACTTAAGCGTTTCACATTGAAGAGCATATATATTGTTGGTTTTCGTAAACAGATGTATAGAAATAGAGAAATAAATCAAATTATAATGTCATCCTTGTCATAAAGAAACCTGTTTTTATACGCCATTTGAAAAACAGGACATATTATGTTATACCCTCTGGCATCTGTCTGTCAGTCCGTCTGGCCCGGAGAACATGTCCAGTTTAGGGGCTAGTGTCAAGATTGGATAACAATAGAAATGATTGGAAAATAGTAAATTTTCTGTAAACAAAAGGTTTAGGAGGTTAGCCCCTTAACTAAACAAAAGAAAACTAGATCGCGCAGTCGATGGTATACCATCACAAATACCCGCTTTTTCTATTCTGACCTTTAACTTGGGGCCATGTTGGGGTCAAGGTTACAAAAAGTAGTCCAATATGTTCTATATTCTAAGGGCTAGTCACTAATCAAGTTTCGGAAGTGCAATCCCAACAGTTTAGAAGATATGATAAAGTCCTACTTTTTGACCTTTGACCTGGGGCCATGTTGGGGTCAAGGTCACACGAAAAGTATTCCAATATGTTCTACATTCCAAGGGCTATCCACTAATCAAGTTCCGGAAGTGCAATCCCAACAGTTTAGAAGATTTGATAAAGTCCTACTTTTTGACCTTTGACCCTTGGGCCATATTGGGGTCAAGGTCGTACGAAAAGTATTCCAATATGTTCTACATTCCAAGGGCTATCCACTAATCAAGTTTCAGAAGTGCAATCCTAACAGTTTAGAAGATATGATAAAGTCCTACTTTTTGACCTTTGACCCTGTGGCCATGTTGGGGTCAAGGTCACAAAAAAGTAGCCCACTGCCATCTATATACAGTATAGCTCCAATATATCGCGTTCCGATATTTCGCGATGTCCAATCTATCGCGGTCGCGCCGTGGATCCCGTTTTTTGTCCCTTAAAAATTCATAATTAAAAAAAAAATAAGAGTTTTAAGTTGTTAAAATTTATTTAAAACCAAGTTAAACCAGGTGCCAATTGTCAGTTCACACATTATAACCAAATAATCCAATTAGCGTCAGTTAGAACAGGTATTGGCTAACAATTAATCTTAATCCCCAAACTTGTCATAACTGAGTAATCCACTCAATGCTCAATCAGACAACGATGTCCGCTACCATTTTCATGCACGCGATCGGTAAATGACGTAATCCGACTCCAGCACCCCCACACATGTTTAATGTCATTGTGTGTATCTCTTTCATAAAAAAAATGTTTGAAACCGGTAAAAAATATTTTCTTGATAGCTAAACGGTTGTGAATAGAGGTGGATAGAAAACCAGCGCTTTGCACAGCTCCCGAATTATCCCCAAAAGCTCCGTGTCAATAGCCAACAACAGCGTTTGACTTTTCCCGCCCAGCGTCTGCTATTTGGCGCCAAAACATAAACATTCACGAGATCGCAGAAAAGTCCGTTTTTAATATGCAAACATCTACTGTTAGATGTAGCTAATTGTCTGAGGAGCGATTAAATCGTTTTCACATTGATTGTGGATTAAATTTTATGATTGGAGAATAAACGCCAATTAGAGACATAACTTGACCATATTTTCACACCTTATCGACACGCACCGCAGGGTGGCAATTATATGACAGGGATTAACAATAGTGTCATACTTGAACCGTAATAAATACACAGATGGTTTGTCTCTCAATTGACAGTGAAGCAATTATTGCGATTTACTTACTGGTCTAGTTTTACAGTATTTAAGGACTCAAAAGACTGACGGTTGTAGACGATTTTTTTTTTACACTTGCCCGAAATCATAACACAATAAAATGATAGTTTTGTTGTTGTATAGTTTTTCGGCCCGTGGTATCACCGCGACTTGTATTGGCATCTCGGCAAACTACCGCGACTTATATCGCGCTCCGACCACATCGCGGTTTTCGGGCTATGGACCCCGACTACCGCGATATATTGGAGCTATACTGTACCATGTACTATCCACATGCAAAGTTTCAAAAGTGTAACTTCAGTGGTTGCAGAAGAGATCCATTTACAAGAAACGTGATGGACAGACAGACAGACAGACTGACGCCCACTCAACTCTGGTATGAAAACAATATATCAGATTTTTCTTGGAAAAAGCGGGTATAATAACAAAAGAAATAGCCCTTAAACCCAACATGTTAGAACGTCTGTCCGTCTGTCTGTAAACTTTTCGTTTCCCGATAACTCCTCCTACAGTTTATATCCGATCAAGCTGAAACTTCATACATAGAACATGATGTAGGGCAGCGCATATTGTTTAGAGGTTATGGTCCACCAAATAATAATATAGTTATGCCCCTTTGAAATGTTTTGTAATCTTTTGGTTTCCCGATGACTCCTTTAACATTTTACATCCGATCAAGCTGAAACTTCATATTTAGTTAGACCATGATGTGGGGCAGCGCATATTGTTTTACGGTTACGGTCCACGAAATAATAACAAATAGGGTTATACCCCTTTGAAAAATTCTGTAAAACATTTTGTTTCCAGATTACTCTTACATTTTACATCCAATGAGGCTGAAACCTTATGTACAGTAAGACCATGATGTTGAACAGCGCATATTATTTTGAAGTTACTGTCTGCCAAATGTTACCAGAGTTATGCCCCTTTCACAGATTTTTTTCTTAACATTTTGTTTCCGGATAACTCCTACATTTTATATCTGATGAAGCTGAAACCTTATGTATAGTTAGACTATGATGTGGAGCAGCACATATTATTTCAAGGTTACAGTCCACCACTTATGGTCTACCAAATAATATTAGAGTTATGCAGCTTTGAAAAATTCTGTAAACATTTTGTTTCCGGATAACTCCTACATTTGACATCCAATAAAGCTGAAACTTTATATACAGTAAGACCATGATGTGGAACAGCGCATATTATTTTGCGGTTACGGTCTGCCAAATATTACCAGAGTTATGCCCCTTTCATAGATTTTTCTAAACACTTTGTTTCCGGATAACTCCTACATTTTATATCTGATGAAACTGAGCTGAAACTTGATATATAGGTGGTGTATGTATGCGTGTTTTGAGTTTTACATCCCACCAGCAGCTAAGGTCAGACTGAAATGAGACCTCAGTTTAAGACTCGTTGGAAAATCTTGAGAAGCCTGGGATCAAACCCACAACCCAAGGTTTATAGGGAGAGTGATGATAGGTAGGTAGACCATGATGTGGACCAGTCCATTGTTTGGTTCTTATGATGCAGCCCTGTCTATTTCTTCAAGTCCCAATAGGCTTCCTTAGCAGGTAGACAGCAGTTCTGTAATTAAAAAAAAATACTTTAAAATTTAAGATGCTTTTGAAGCAGTTATTTCCCCCATAAAGTGTTTTTATTGGGCTTATTCAGAAACTTGAAAAAAGTAGTCAAACTTCAATGGACCATGAAAATTTGCTGCAGACAGGTGGTTGGAGCCATTAATAGTCAACCTTATTTACAGAGGGTAACACATTTAGTACTAGTACTAATCTTCCATGTGGCCCTCTTTTCCAGGGGAGAAACCAGTACTAAGCAATGTGGATAAAGTCTCTTGCTCAAGGAAACAACACTTGGTGCTTGCGGGGATCGAACCAGCTACCTCTCAATCTCGAATCCGATGCTTTACCACTGCACCACAGCACTCCACTGAGCCATTGAGGGTTATTAATAGTGCCATGTAAGAATATGTGGAGCACATATTGTTGTTCCTTGGTTACATTCTACAAACCCAAACTTGTACAACAGTCAGTATATGTATGCTCCATCTTACTAATTGCCACAGGCGTATAATGACCCACTTGCGGAGCTCTTGTTGCCACTTGCTAATAACAAAGGTGCAGATTTGGACAGTCTGATCAGCACTTTCTCCACTGATTGGATAGTGCAATACTTCTAGTTTCTTTGCATGAAAGGGGGACTTCCAGCCTATAGTAAATTTCCATAGGGTTCTGCCCACGCTCAGATTTCCATGATATTGTGCATAATTAATACCTGGTAAATGACTGTTCATTATTTTGCTATTTCACTCTCATATCTGTTTTCATTATAAATCCACAATGTTTTGTTTATTTCCACTTCCGAAAATAGGGGTACCCTCAAACAAGTGTATATATACATAACAGCTTCTTATGTTTTGGAGTTATTTTGTTCTCAGGCATCTTTGTAGTCATTTGTGATTATTTTTGTATCACATTTGCTATTGTTCAGTTGAAGTTCCATAGACCATGATCAATTTCATATGGAGCAGACCCCAGATTTCACTACCATAAAATCTTTTGGAGTATGTTTGACTTTTGATTTCATATTGTTGCAGTTCTTGTCACCCCATCATTTTAATATGAAAATTGCCCATGTATATGTAGAACATTTTGTCAAACTTTCTTGAAAATCTTAGACCGGTAAAATAATGCATTTGAACATTGCATAGTAGTGGTCAGATTTTTTATTATTTTTTTTTCAAACCATTTGTAGACATGGTATTACATTTTCAATCGAGAAATTGCTCACCAGTATATATATACACATGAATATGTGTATGTTTAAACCTTGATTGTGTAGTATGAGCTCATTTAATCAGCATTTGTATCAGTTATGGTACCCTGGGGAACACCAAAAACACAATTCATTTTGAGCGCTCATTAACAATTCAATCGGATTTTATTGAAAACATATTTCATTTCTTAGCAGGCGTTTTTGCATTTAATGTAATCCCAAAGCCTGCTGAAGCTTATTATGACGAAGATTGTTGAAATGGCAAATAAAATGGATGGTTCTATCATTTGACTCTCTGAACTGATGCAGTCTACTTAAAAAGTTTGAAAAGTCTGATTGTCATACCTGAATGGCACAGCTTGCTTGAATTGCCAAGAGTAATGATGTTTTATTATGGTTGAGCCAGGTATGTCATTATACCACAGACAATATTTTCTGATCTTTTGGCTCACAGTATACACAGATTACTGTAGACAAAATGGAAACACAATTTGGCTCTTTTGTGACTCTAACAATGGTATTATGGAAAAATATAAAGCCAACTGCAGATTTTGGTTCAGAAATATGCTAATAGAACAACTAACAGCTGATTTACGCCATTTGCAAAAACAGATGTATACAGAGCTAGAAAACTTAACACAGATGACAAATACTGCATACAGATGACTAAAAATGCGAATGGTATTACAACATCTAAATATAATATCAGCTATCAAATGCATTAGTTACAGCAACTTGCCTTCCATCTATTTCATTTAGGGAAGTGTATACCAAATGCCAATTTTACAACTAATTACAGTGTGACTAGCTCTGCATTTATTTTGAAGACATTGTAGCTTACACTTTTGCAGATGTTATGATGAACCTAGAAACAATGCAGAAAATAGTTTTCATGATCTCACAAAACCTTTGGCTGGGGAGCGGAGTGTGAGTCTCTTTGACCAAGTGATGTAAGAAAAAATTACCAACACATGGACCGATCAATCATTAGAACGAATGGAAAAATCAGTCTGTCCCTTCACAGTTAGCAATTTATTGGCTGCTGTTTTATTTTAAAGAAGAGAATGACAACAGCAAACATAATTAAAGAAAAAATAGGACTATGCAAGTAATTTATTAAGTAGATTCAATGCGTCATTGTGTTTTACTGACATCAAGTGTCTGTGGCGTTTAAAAATATACAGAAAGACCAAATAAAACAGGGTAAAAAGATCCACCTTGTCTTATTCCTATTCTGCCATAATGTAATTTTTTCAGGATTATCATTTTTGCAAAACTGTCAAAACTAACATTCATCATGAACAGTGCATGAATGCATTTTATTTTTTCTCTTTCAAATGTTTGGATTGAACTGGTATACTTTGCTAATGTATGTTCTCATTTACTCTTGAAAAGTCAAACTAAAACACCTGACTGTAAACAGTATCTTTTGTGTGTGTGTGTGTGTGTTGGGGGTGGGGGGTGAGTTTTTATTACATAAATGCCTATGATAAGCTTTGTATGATAACGTGGCACCAAATGGTCATTAAAAACACAATAAAAATACACTTTAAGGAAATCTTGTCACCTTATATTGGAACTTATTTTAGCACAAAAATAGACCTAAACCCATATCTAACAATCAAAAACAATGTTACCGGTTTCTGATTTTTCTGAAATTTGTTTGCTATATAGAGGATATACATGGCCTATTTTATATGCAATATCTTGGGGTGACAAGATCAGTAACACACCTAACACTTATTATGAAAAGTAGAGGAAATTTTGAAAATAAATTTATCAGAAAAATTAAAAGACAGAGACACATTTACATTTTTGGACGGGTTTTTAAAAAAAATCCGTCCTTTGAAATAGCGATGTCCGGGCAGGCGTCGGGCGGGCGGGCGGGCGTCGTCCCAGGTTTACCTTTTGGTTAACCTTTTTTCAAAGTGATATTTTTCATCTATTCTGCAGCAGATTGTTTTAATATCAGGACTGATGCATAAGTGGAGGTACCGCTTTCATGTATTATCCATAAATGGCGCAAAAGACTAAAATTTTGGCGGAAATTGTCATTTTTCAAACTTGCGTTTTTCAGGTTTACCTTTTGGTTAACCTTTTTTCAAATGCCAGTGTAGTGGATAGAGTGCTGGACTACGGATCCTATTGTTGACTATGAATCTGAGGGGCGTGAGTTCAAACCACGGTGGAGACATTTTTTTTTTTTTTTCTGTTCTTTTTTTTTTTCTGTTTTTTTTTCTGTTCTTTTTTTTTTTTCTTTCTTTTTTCATTTTTTTTTTCTTTATTTTTCTTTTCTTCTCCATAAACACATATGAACAATTATTATCTTCCTCCCCTGATAGTTGCTAGTAATAATACATACATGCATGCACAGGCATGGAATTTTCTTTTTTTTTTTTTTTTTTCGTTCTTTTTTTAGCTCACCTGAGCACTCAAAGTGAGTTGATGTCCGTCGTCCGTCAACAATTTCTTTAAACGACATCTCCTCCTGGGATAATGGCCCGATTTCAAAATTATTTTACAGAAATGTTCATTAGGTGACCCTTTTTCAAAATTGCTAAAATCAGTGGCCACTAGAGCTAAAAATAGAGCTAAAAATAGAAAAAACTTTATTTTTTTTTCTTCGTAAAACACATAAACAAATCCCCCCCCCCCCCAACACACAAAAAGTTGTTACTGGGTTAGGATATTGCATTTGTTCTGTACATACATGCATACTTAGTTTTACATACATACCCTACCCACCCCACCCTACCCTAGCATACCCTACCCTACCCCACAACCCCACCCCACCCCCATCCCAAAACAACCCCAATCCACCCCCAACCCAACCCCATCCCACCACTCCCCACCTTACCCGACCTCACCCCATCCCACCCACCCAAGCCCACCCCACCCCACAACCCCACCACACCCCATCACTCCCCACACCCCACCCCACCACAAATTCCACCCCATCCCACCCGACTCCTAACCCATTCCACCCCACCCTACCCCACCCTACCCCACACCAGCACACCCCACCCTACCCCACCCATGCCACCACCATCCTAACCATACTGAAAAAAAAAACCCGTCCATAATGCCATTAGGCATTTTTCTTGTTTGTATTGGATTAATCCTTATAGAGTTCTGTGGCCAATCAAAGCAACAAACTTTGAAAATAATCATACCTATTGATTTAAGACTGAAAAGTTCACAGGTATGTATGACCTCTACAGGGAACTACCCCAGGGAGCTCTCCTGAGACCTATAGTAATTTATCAAATGAAACAAAGTTATATATATAGTTGATACTCCTCAAGTAAACAACAATTGAAGTTTCAAGAAAATCTGTTCGTGGGCAGATTTGGAACTCCCCCTTTGAAGACTTACTAGTTGGGGTGGGAGTAGTGTATAAACTGGTCGCAATATCTGAAGATAGGTTGTGTTCTTCAATTGTGGTCGTTCCTGAGTAGCTTTTTCGAACCACATGTATTTTATATTTCAGAGATCTGTGTGAGTCTGAGATAGAACAAAGAGCAGTAAGAACATTAGAAAAATATGTGAGACAAGATATTACTAATATGGTGAGTACTATGCAGAACTGGAAATTGGTGTAGTGTTTCACTACTGTCCTCCTAAACCAGTGGTTGTAAAGTTCGATTCCGGGCTTCTCCAGACTTCCAGAGGAGTCTTCAAACTGAGGCACCGTCTCTATATGACCTTGGTTGTTGGACAGATGTAAAACTCATACACACACACATGCAGAGCTGCAAGAAACAGTGGCCCGGTTGTTTAACCCATTTTGTAGCAGAAACGCCAAAACTGGTACCCTGGCAAACAGTAAAGGCCCAGATCAGATGCTGCAGAACGTGGCAATGTTTGCTAAAAGTTCTGTCATTTTCTAAATAAGTTTTGATGAAATGACAACCTGACACCCCTAAATTTTGAAATGGACTCCTGCTATACATAAGGAGGAAGATTCCATTTGGTACAAAAAGGGTTAAAGCATCATCAGCTTTACGAGCTTGTTAGTGGTCATTATTAACTATTCGAGCAAGTACTATATCTAATACTCAGTTATTTTTGTTGAAAAATTTGAGTAGCTTTTGCATAGGCCCATGTGTGTGTCAAGCTTAATTAAAAAAAATTGCTAGGACCAGTTGCTCAGTTCAAAAAGCGTCTGACTGGTGGACAGGCGGTTGCAGGTCTGCTCCCTTCTGGGTCAAGCAACAGTCTATCATGGGAGATTGATCCTGCTGATTCTAGCAAGCAATAACTGACCAAAGAATATGCACTGTAATGATTCACAACCTAGAAGGACTAAGCCTGCCCAAGAACCTTGATGTTAGTGTAGTTGAAGGACTCAGCATGACCATACTTGGCATAATAATATTGACTTGGCTGGTAACCCATTCAGTACCAGAAACCCCTAAAGGGGTACCTTGGCAAACAGTGCAGGCCCAGATCAGACGCCGCAGAATGCGGCGTCTGATCAGGGCCTACACTGTTTGCATAAAGTTAAGCCATTTCCCAAATAAATTTTGAAGAAAAACACAACTTGACACCCCTAAATTTTTAATTGAAATCCTGCTATATATATGGAGGAAGATTCCATTTGATACAAAAAGGGTTAAACAGCATATTAAACAAAAATATATATAAAGTTCTTTTTTAGGTCCTATTGTGGGATATGTTCATTTAACCCTTGTCCTGCTGAATAAATTTAGCCACACCCAATTCTGACTATAAACCAGTCAGTTCATTGGATGTAGTTTATGCCCACAAATTCATGATCTGAAAGTTAAACAGTGTTCATATATTCTAAAGAAGCTTTATGATATGTATTTACACTTTAAAAGTTACTATAATGATACTAAGTATTGAGGCAGACGACTGCTCCTTCAGGAGCATCCGCCCTGCCCATCGAGGCTTGAAGAAATTGATTGGGCTGCATGGTGCTTCCAAACAATAGTACTGGTAAACTGCCTAGAAGGACTAATACTGCTCAGGCAAAGTTGTGAGAGTCAGACCATCCAATGCATATAAGCCTTTTGGTTTTATTGGGTGGTAGGGCTTGAGATGTCACTTCATCTCAGTGTCTGGTAAAAGTTCTACAAAATTGGAAGCAGCATCTCCAAAGTGACCTTAATAGTGTTGACGGGAACGTTAAACCTCAGTTCAAATGAACAATTCCTTTAGGAGCAGTCTGATCAGTATCTACACTGTTTGCCATTCCGTCTGCACCTTTTGGACTCCATGCTGGATCGTGAAATAAAGTCTTTAACGTGTCTGAATTATTAGGATTTTTACAGTATTGCTTACTTGTACAGTCGAACCTGTGTTAAGCAAGCACCTACGGGATAATCAAAATCTGCTTGCTTAATACAGGTGAACCACATGCATGCTTGTTTAAGACAAGTTGCTTGCTAAATAGAGGTGGTCACTATAACAGGTTTGACTGTACTTCCATAGGTTTTTATGGAGAATTGACAAAAAATATCCTTCAGTAATCACAAAATACAGTCCAACCTGTGTTAAGAAAGCACCTACGGGATAATCAAAATTTGCTTGCTTAAGACAGGTGCTTAATACAGGTGAATTTTAATGCATTGTCTTTTGGGGGAACCAAATGCATGCTTGTTTAAGACAGGTTGCTTGCTTAATAGAGGTGGCCACTATAACAGGTTTGACTGTACCAGCCTTATCTGTTCCTATGTACTTCAGTTCAGCAGGCCAAGGGTTAATACCTTTACTATTTTTACCAGATAAGAAATGTACAGAATGTGAACAAACTTCAGAAAGAAGTGAGAAAGGTAAGCATAAACATGCCTACAGTATAAATGTGACTAGCAAAGGAGCATTCCTTGTGATCAGAACCTGGTAAGTCAATGACCGCTTGCTTGGGACAAACAAGTTATTTTGGCTGACCAAGATAAAACTACAGTAGAACTTCGATGGCTCGAACACCGATGGCTCGTTTGCCACGGATGTGTCGAACCCATTCTTGAGCCCCTAACGAAATCCTCTACATAAGAAATAGTGGGGGATGATTAAGGAGATTTTAGTCTTTTATCTTGCAAATGTATGCTGTGTGTATCGAGGCGATTCTAATGAGTACACACAGCATACATTTTCATTATAGAACACTGAAAAGATGTCTAAAAGTATCTCGTTATGCCTCGTGGCAGTCACCTCAGTGGCTCGAACTACCCCTGTCTCGAACAGATTTTCGAGGTCCCAAAGGTGTTCGAGCCATTGAAGTTCGACTGTAGTTACAATGATAAAGCTCAAAATAAGGATGGACCTCCATGGCCTGGTGGTTAAGTGTTTACCCATAAAGGTTTGAGGTCTCTCAGTACTGTAGATTAGCTGCAGGATGCTTCCACACAGATTTGAACCGACCGAATACGAGTACTGGTAAACCGCTGAGGATCTAAGCATGCCCAGGCAAAGCAGTGCAAGTCTGACTGTTCATGCATATAAACCCTATTGGTTTCATTGAGTGACAGGGCTTGAGATGTCATTTCATCACAATGTCAGGTAAAAGTCCCACAAAATTGGAAGCAACGTCTTCAAAATGACCTATACAGTGACCGGGACTTTAAACCTCAAATCAAACAAACAAATCAATGCTTTCAAGTACTGCAAAGCAAGGTTAGGTGTTTTTTCCCAGGTACATGTTCTCTAGTTTCCATTCACCTCTAGGAATTAAACTTGACAGTGACTCATCATTAGGTCTCTCAACGCTGTGGGTTTGAGGCTCGCTCAGGGTCACGTGAGCTGCCATGTTCTGCAATGGAAGGTGGGGTGTTTTTTCTCCGGGTACTCCTGTTTTCGCCCACCTTCCATTTACTATTGACTCAAAATAAGTGAAATATCTTGAAACTGAAAAAAAAAAGAAGTTTGCGAAATTTGTCTGTTTCACTAACAAGTGGCACATGTCGCTAGGGCAACGTCAGATCAACGCCTGTGCAACGTCCTGACATTGCATGGATGTTGATGTGACGTTGTATAAAAGTTATGGCGTTGCACCGACGTTGATGTGACGTCACAATTACTACATGTGCCTGCTGGGAAGCTACAAGGGAAGCTTGTAGCTTCCCTTCTAATTCTATTTGAGATCCGCCACAACAAAATGTTTTGGGGTTTTTCAACTGGGTAAAACACCAGTCTGCTTTGCTACACAGACTAGCAGGAGTCTTCAAGTTCTAGATACAGTCAACCCTCTTTATACCGACATTCCTTTTAATGGCAAAACTCGTTATAACAGCAATTTCAATGGAATGACTACTTTGCTAACGGCTTAGGCTGAGTTCCGAGCAACATGGGCTTCCCTCCGGTTGGAAATGCACAAATCGAATCCGTAGTCATGAAAGGGACTTATCTAATTCTCCAAGAAACAAATGTTATAGATATTCGTTAGAATCGCCTCACTGAGGCGATTCTAACAAATGTCTATAACATTTGTTTCTTGGAGTGAGTGAGTGTTTGAGTTTTACCTCTCACCAACAGCTTAGGTCATATGGGAGCGGGACCTCGGTTTAAAGACTCATCCGAAAATCTGGAAAAGCCCGGGATCGATCCAGCGACCCCTGGTTTACAAGCCAAGTAGTATAACCATTGCAGCACAGAGGCTTCTTTGTTTCTTGGTGTAATGATGTGGAAAATACCTTTTATAACTTATCATACACCTAACTGGTTTTCTTTATAATGGCAAATTCATTATAATGGCTTAATAATAGGGAACAAATACTGCCATAATAACGCGGGTTCTCTGTTTATAAAATACAGGTATTGTACTATAGGGTTGTTGGCCCCCGCCCATCGGGGCTTGAAGAAATAGATGGGCTGCATGATGCTTCCACGCAGAGCTGAAACTGACCCGCACTCAAGTTCTGGTAAACGCTTAGAGGATCAAAGCCTGCCCAGGCAAAGCGGTGCAAGTCAGCCCATCCATGCTTATAAACCCTATTGGTTTCATTGGGCGGCAGGTATTGAGATGTCATTTCATCTCAATGTCGGGTAAAAGTCCCACAAAATTGGAAGCAACGTCTCCAAAATGACCTATACAGTGTTGACAGGGACGTTAAACCTCAAATCAAACAAACATAACAACTATAGGGTTGCGAACAAAAGGTGCTGATCAGACTGCATAGGTACCCTGGATGATCTGCACTTATGTTTGCCCCTGCACATTGGGGCCTGGAGAAAAAGATTGAACTGCATGGTGTTTACCCCACAGAAACTGATTGAAGATTCAAGTACTGGTGAACCGCTAAGAAGGTCTAAGTCTGCCCAGGCACAGGGGTATGAGTTAAACTATCCCTAGGGTTTAAAATATCATTTTATCTTAATGCCGGGTAAAAGTCCCACAAAATTGGAAGCAATGGCACCAATATGACCTAAATAGTGTTGATGGGGACATAAAACCTCAACACAAACAAAACAAAATTTGCCCCTGTAAATGACAAAAAAAAAGTTTTTCTGATGATTCGATTCATAGTATCATGTCTATGTTTTTATTGTAACCATTTCCCTGCTGAATAAATTAATTTAGCCACACCAATTTCTGACTATCCAAGAATCAAATTACTTGATACAAACTACGACAAATAGTGTAGATCCTGATCAGATGGCTTCTTCAATCTGGATCTACACTGTTTGCAAAAGTAGGGGTTGTCGTGTTCAGCGGGATAAGTGGTAAAACCTTTATTATTTTGCAATTGACCCTTTTTGTACCGAAACCCCCGCAGAACGTGGCGTCTGATCAGGGCCTGCACTGTTTGCAAAACGTTCAGCCAGTTTCCAAATAGATGTTGAAGAAAACACAACCTGACACCTCTAAATATTGAAATGGACTTCTATATATAAGGAGGATGATTCCATTTGGTACAAAAAGGGATAAATATGGTTATAAAATTAAAGCTAGCTGAAAAAAGAAGGCACCAGATGCATCTAATAACCGGAAATTATTTGGGCTTGTCGCAGTAAGACTGAAATGGCTTGACTGCTGATGTTTACTGTGGCAGATTCCAACTTCTTCTTGAGTCCCTAGCGAACACCTGAGCTCCAGATGTGAAATAATTAGATTTTGGGAGAATTTTTTGTTTCACTTTATCTTGGAAACAGAATGTTGTGTGTACTAATTAGAATTGCCTAGCTTAACTGATTATAATGAGTCCCAGCATGCACATGACGTAATTGTGAAGTTACAACGTCATTGCAATATCATGACGTTTATGCAACGTCATATCTACGTTGATTTGACGTTGCCCTAGTGACCTATGCCTGCTTGGGTAGCACAGCATACTTTTATTTTATAAATTTTACAAATTAGAAGACATGTTCATGGTGCCAAAGGTGTCTTAGCCGTTGAAGTTTGACTAAATATTTTTTTGTACTTTCAGACTACAAAAGAAATTAAACAGAAAAAGATTCATCTTATGTCACTCCAAAAACAAAGGCTTGAGTGAGTATAAACAACTTTACTTAGATCCAAATAAAGAGGTCAAACGAAGATAATTATTAAGGGATAAATTTCCTTATATCTTGTTAGAAACATACATTGTGGGTACTCCTTTGAATTGCTTCAATGAGGCAGTTCTAATACTAAGAATCTACATTATGGGTTTTTTGTGGGGAAATAAGAGTACAGTAATGATCCTAAGATGCCTAAGCAAACAGTGCAGACCCAGATCAGACTGCTCCTGAAGGAGCAGTCTGATCAGGGTCTTCACTGTTTGCCTTTCCATCTGCACCTTTTGGACTCCTTGCTGTATAGTGAAACAGAATTGTTAAAATTTTTGGAGAATTACAGCAAGTTCTAAGAGTGTTCAAACTTTTAGGGTTTTTACAGTATCCTCATTAGGGCTGGCTAATCGGAGCTGAAAAGATAATCGATTATCAGTCTTACCATTGCGATCGATAATCGATTAGTAATCGCTAAGGTTTCTGTCATAATTTTACCTGTCTGGCTTTCTGTCTGAGCATGACTCTTACCATATGTTGCACTTTACCATATGTATATTTGAACAGACAGGCCTGAGCAAACAGTGGAGACCCAGATGAGACGCCGCATAATGCGGCGTCTCATCAGGGTCTGCACTGTTTGCCACTCATTCAGCTATTTTAGGCATAACTTTGGGTAGTAAATTGTACCTATCAAGTAATCGATTAAAAGCAAATCAGAATGATAATCATTCTTGTGAAATTGATCGATTGATGAATCGATTAAACGATTAATCGTGTCAGCCTTAATCCTCATTACTCCTTACCTGTAGCTGTGTCACAATGATGGTAATTATTGGGACAGACAGGATTTAGAAAACAAAATTTCGTAAAAAAAATTCTAAAAATTTATAGGTCTTGCTGTAATTCTCCTTCAGTTTTAACAAATTTGTTTCACGATCCAGAAAGTAGACCAACAGGTACAGACAGAATGGCAAACAGTGTAGACCCTGATCAGAGTGCTCCTGAAGCAAACAGTGTAGACCCAGATCAGACTGCTCCTGAAAAAGCAAACAGTGTAGACCCTGATTCAGGAGCAGTCTGATCTGGGTCTGCACTGTTTGCTTAGGCCTGTCTGTCCCAATACTTAGGATCATTATGGTAGACCAGACACAGAATGTTTCTTTGAAGCAATCAGATCTGTATGTACTAGTTCACCTGCCCCTGCCCACTTTTGAACGGTCTCAAAGGTAGTCTATTATTAGGAAACACTAGGTGTAGAAAACACATAGAAAGAATAACTGAAACCGTCTAAATTAGCTTTTAAAAGCAGATTTAGTCTTAATTTTAGGTGGTCTAAATAGCGTAATTTTACTGTACAGAGGACTCACACTATAACGACTGTATTTGTTCCCTAACAATTTGCCACTATAGCGAATTTGCCGCTTAAAAGAATCCCTATAAGAAAAAGTATAACAGGTGATAAAGGACTTTCTGCCTTAATTGCTCCAAGAGGCAAATGTTGTGTGTTTACTGCCTCGCCGAGGCAATTCTAACAAAGGTCCACAACATTTGTATCTTGGAGTATTAAATTATTACAATATTATTGAATATCTCCATAATCATCTCAACTTGAGCGAAAGATTTGTTCCATTGAAATTGTCGTTTAAACAAGTTTTATCAGTATAAAGAGGGTTGACTGTATATACACAACATACTTTTGATTTTTATTTGTATTTTATTGAAAAGAGAAATATTATCCTCATAATGCCTCCCAGTCTGACATTATAATTAACCCTCAGTGGCTCAAACTAACCCTATTTCAAACAGTTTTTCATTGGCCACAAGTTGTTCAAGCCATTGAAGTTGGGATTTATACTCACCTTCCTTTTGTTTTGCAGGTTAGAAGAAAAAGATGCCCCAAAGAGAGAACAAAATGAAAGAAATAGAAATATCCAGATGATTAACAGTTTTATACAGGACCTCCAAGAACTCATAGCGCTGTGTTAAAACTTTATAATAGTAGACCCAAATAGGGACTTGTATTGAGGAAAATTAACCCATATATCACAGTGGAATCTTCCACCTTATAAGTTTGGATTGGTCCATTTCCAATTAAAGGGGTCTCCGTTTTTTCGCTTACCTGGGCATGAAGTGCTCGTGGGGAGCTATTGTGATCGGTCAATGTCCGTCGTCAACAATTGCTTTAAAAGAATACTACCCCTAAACCCTTGAGCCCATTCCATTTAAACTTCACATGAATGTTGCTTAGGTGGCTCTCTACCAAAATAGCTAAAATGGTTCCGCTGTGGTGAACAAGATGGCCACCAGAACTAAAAATAGAAAAAATCTTTAAACGACTTCTCCCAAACACCATGGCCAATTTCATTCAAACTTCATAGGAAAGTTGCCTAGGTGACCTCTACCAAAATAGCTAAAATAGTTCTGCTCCAATGAACAAGATGGCCGCCAGAGCTTAAAATAGAAAAACATTGTAAATTTGCTTCGAACGCAAACTCCTCCAAAACCCTTGGGCAATTTTGATTCAAACTTCACAGGAATGTTGTCCAGGGGACTCCCTACCAAAATAACTAAAATTGTTCTGTTCTGACAGACAAGATGGCCGCCAGAGCTAAAAATAGAAAAAAAATCAATAAACGACAACTCCTCCTGGGCCAATTTCATTCAAACTTCGTAGCAATGCTGCTTAGGTGACCCTCTACCAAAATAGCCAAAACAGTTCTGCTCTGATGAGCAAAATGGCTGCCATAGCTAAAAATAGAAAAACATCATAACATACCTGCCAACTTTGAGAAAATCCAAAGAGTGAGACTGCGCGCGGCGGACCATTTTTCACCTTCTTTTTTAGTATTTGGCTCGCGGGTAATTTTCTGGAAAAATTTGAAAGAGTGTGATTTTTTTTTTCCTATAAATGCTAAGGGCTTTTCCAGAATTAACCGTATGGCCACAATGGGGGTGGGGATGGATGCCACCTTTTTCAAAGACCCACCACTCATAGAAAAAAGTCATTGAACCCCACCACGAACAAATTTCAATTTTTAACCAGACCAAGCACCCATTAAAAAAGAAAGTGCTAGCTTACCGACCTAGCATAAAAAATGTGGATTTTTAGCAGGGGTGAAATGTATGAAACTGTGAACTGTCCGAACATATGTTACATAGTTTTAAAGGTCGCTTTTACAAGTCTGATACAGTAATTCATTTTACCACAGAACTTCATCAAATCTTATTAAAAACTGATCATACCGTATTCGACCTGTTTACCGCACATGCTCCTATAAGCGCACACCCAAGCTTTTTCTGGAAAAAATACACAGGCGCACACTTTACAGTAACATCCCAACAAATTCATATTGAGTTTTGCTGCATCTTTGACCCAGACAATCATATGTATATGTGGGGAATCACTATGCTGAAATTCAACTCTATAAAATAATCATATCGGAAGCCTTTTTTTCGTATTTTTTTCGTATTGAGTGTGCGCTTATTAGGTAGATTTTTCACCACAATATTTTCATACAATTGTGAAAAAACTAAGCGCACAGTGCGGTAAATAGGTCGAAATTGTATTTATGCTAAAATGGATAATGGATCAATACTTTGAGCGATTTTGCTAATGTTTTATGTTTTCATAGATTCATAAACAAAATAACCATTTTATTTGCAAGATGGGACATCGGTCGCCACACAAAATTTTGGGTGCCTTGAAAAAAATGTCCAAAAAAAATGAAAAAGATTGTTATTATGGAAGATTATTAGTTTGTAATGAAGAAATTAAATGGCTAAATGTGATTTCTGTAATATTTTTGTAACGCAGGCATGCCTCAATAACTGATTATTCTAAGGTCCAAACATAGAAATTTACCGATAGATAGATTATAGACAAGATGGATAGTTCTGTTTATTTACCTGGCCAATAATAGATTTGCTAATAATAGTCCAAATATACCTGTGACCTGGAGGTGTTTTTCCAATAGTTCTGTATCCCGACTCTAATTCGCATACAATAGCTATTCTGAAAAGCCGATAATAACCAGTTCGCATAGGTAAATATCTGGTATTGTGAATTTATAATATAGGCGTTAGATGCATTGAAATTCGTGAGATTTGGGCCATTTTCAAAAAACGATCGTGGGGGAGTGAGACACACAATAAATCGGGAGAGTCACTCCCAAATCGGGAGTGTTGGCAGGTATGTCATAATTTTGCTTCCAACACGAACTCCTTAACCCTTGGGCCAATTTGATTGAAACTTCACAGAACTGTTACATAGGTGACTCCCTACCAAAATAGCTAAAATCATTCTGCTCTGATGAACAAGATGGCTGCCAGAGCTAAAAATAGAAAAATCTTCAAACAACAAAACCTCCTGTACCCTTGGGCCAATTTCATTCAAACTTCATAGGAATGTTGCTTAGATGACCCTCTACCAAAATAGCTAAAATGATCCTGCTCCGATGAACAATAAGGCCGCCAGAGTTAAAAATAGAAAAAACATTGTAAATTTTGTTCAAATGCCAACTCATCCTAAACCCTTGGGCAGTTTGATTGAAACTTCACATCTTTCCACTCTGAGGAACAAGATGGCCACCAGAGCTAAAAATAGAATGTCCTAGAGACATTAGCATTCAGGTGAGCGAATCAGGGCCCTCTTGTTTTGTGTTGTTAATTATACAAAAATTAATTTACTTTATGCAGTGAAGACCCAGATCAGACACCATGTTCTGCATCTGATCTGGACTACACTGTTTGCCACTGTCCCACAAATTGGACGCTAGGTATACATGGATTAAGGAACAATTTTGATTTTCTTTTTTTTTCTTAGAAATGTATATTGTGGTTACTTGTTAGACTTGCCTCAATACCCACATTAAAATTTGGTAAAATGTTCGCAACTCAACCATGCCAACTCAAGGTCACAATTGAAGGTCACAAATTTGAACCTCAAATTTTGTGTCCCCCCTTTGTATCTCCTTTACCCCTGGAAGTATTTTCATTAAACTTTGGTCAGATGTTCGCCTCAGTGAGATGATGTGTAGAACTCAAATTGCAACCATGCCTGCTCAAGGCCAAGGTCACAGTTAATGAGTTTGAGCCTCAAAATTTTTATCCACTCCATATCTCCTTTATCCCAGGAAGGAATTTAATTAAACTTGTGCCAAATGTTCGCTCGCCTCCATGAGATGATGTGCAGAACACATAACTCAACCAGGCTGCTTCAAGGTCAAGGTCACAATTGACGGTCAGAAGTTTGAGTGTTTAATTTTAGGTCAAGGTCATGAACTAAGAACTTCTATTTTAAAGTTTTGTATTAAAGATGTCAATAGCTCATATTTTCCTAACTTTAGGATGGCTTTAGTTTATAAATTACTGTTATGGTATTTTATGTTATTGTTTTACCTTCAGAATTTAGCAGCTCATATTTTTGGAAACAATATGAAGGATTTGGTTTGATAATAGATTTGATTCTGAAGACTTCATTCAGCTGTATTCCTATCCCTGCCTATGATCTCAGGCTCACAGACTAAGACACATGTCCAAACAAGCTGTGCTGTCTGATGACAGCTCTTGTTTATCAACTCATAAGTTAAAAACTGTTTGCTGTTTGTTTTCATTACAAGATGCAAATGACAGGCAACTTGGTATGTTAATACACCTATTTGTTTATGAAAATGTCATTACATTTCACTAGTATAAGTTGTGTTTGCTATTAAGTTTTCATACCAAGAAACAGTTTAAGGTTTTTTTTGTACCAAATGGAATCTTCCTCCTTATGTATGGCAGGAGTCCATTTCAGAATCTAGGGGTGAGGGGTTGTGTTATCTTTAAAATTTATTCAGGAAATATCTGAACTTTTTGCAAATAGTGTTGACCCTGATCAGATGCCTCGTTCTGCGGCGTCTGATCTGGGCTTATTACACTGTTTGCCAGTGTGCCCGTTTTGGGGTTTCCGGTACTAAGTGGGTTAATATCAATGGCTCAAACACCTTTGGGACCATGAAATTTTATTTGAGTCGGGGTAGTAAGAGCCACTGAGGGTTATTCAGAACACTAAAGTGTAAATGATTTAGATATACTTTAATTGATGTTCTGTAATAGGAATGTATGTTATGTGTTTTCATTACACTGACCTCATCTAGGAGATTCTAATGAGTACACACAAGAAAACAAAGGCCTCAAATTATGTCAATAACTAGAGCTCTGGGGAAAATTTCCAAAGGACTCAAAAACGAGTTTGAAGCAACCATGGTAAAGGAACCATCAGTGTTTGAGACACAGAAGTTTCACTGTACATCTAAACAGACATCTTGTTCTTATATCTTGATATTTATGAATATGTCACATACAAACAAATAAGGTGGGTATTTTGTGATAGTTGAAGGATAGTTTTCCTTATTCCTCCATATAAACCTATGTTGCGGGTATTCATTAGAACCGCCTCTTATGAATACCTACAACATAGATTTTTATGGAGAATTGACAAAAACTACCCTTCAGTTATCACAAAATACTCACCCTGACTGTTCCTATGAGTCGTAAGCATGAAACACCATGGTAAGGAACCATCAGTGTTTGAGACACAGGAGTTTCACTGTACATCTTGACAGACATCTTGTTCTTATATCAATATGTCACATATGAACAAAGAAGGTGGATATTTTGTGATAGTTGAAGGATAGTTTTCCTTCTTTCTCCATATAAAGAAGCCACCGTGGTGTAGTGCTTACGCTACTTGCCTTGTAAACCAGGGGTCGCAGGATCGATCCCGGGCTTCTCCAGACTTTCAGATGGGTCTTTAAACCGAGGTCCCATCTCTGTATGACCTAAGCTGTTGGTGGGACGTAAAACTCAAACACTCACTCATTTCTCCATATAAACCTGTGATGTGGGTATTCATTAGAACCGCCTCAATGAGGCGGCTCTAATGAATACCTACAACATAGATTTTTATGGAGAATTGACAAAAAGTATCCTTCAGTTATCACAATATACCCGGGCCCCCGCCCATAGGGGCTTGAAGAAATATATGGGCTGCATGATGCTTCCACGCAGAGCTGAATTCGGCCCGCACACTAGTACTGGTAAACCGCTTAGGGAATCTAAGCCTGTCCAGGAACCGCGGTGCGAGGCGGACCGTCCATGCTAATAAACCCTATTGGGCGACAGGGCTTGAGATGTCATTTCATCTCAGTGTCGGGTAAAAGTCCCACAAAATTGGAAGCAACGTCTCCAAAATGACCTTTACAGTGTTGACGGGGACGTTAAACCTCAAATCAAACAAACAAAATCACAATATACCCACATTATCTGTTTCTATGACATAGTGCATTTTACTTGTTAAATTATAATGTGCTTGCTATTTTGTTTTCATACCACAGCTTGACATGTACAGGCGTCTTGTTATATCTTGATATTTGTTTATGAATATGTCAGTAAAATGTCAATGGTAAAAGCTTTAATGTGTTTGTCATTTAATTTTGCTACTGAGATATAACTGACAGACACAAAAAGCAGGCCTTTGGTGAATTTTGCTGGCAACTTTATGTCAAGATGGCCTGTAACCATTATGGATCATGTCTGACATGCACAATAAATTAATTTTTGTCATGCCTGCTTTAAGCATGGCACGATATAGGAATCACCTACCTACCTACCTACCCTACCTACCTACCTACCCTACCTACCTACCTACTTACCTACCTATGCTGCTTCTATTTCGCCATCCTCGTAAGGTCCATCGAGCAGCTGTCCTGCACCTTCTCCACCTGCTGAATTCAAGTTTTATCATAGGGATGCCAAATGGGTGATGCATATTAAAGTTGTTGGCGAACCAATGTTTTATATGCAACAGCCTTTGTCTGCCTAGTTGCAAAGGCCAAATTACATCTAAGGGATCCTAAAGTCTTAGTTGCTTTAGATGTCTCTGAAATATATTGACCATCAGTGATGGTATTACTAAGATAATTGGTGGACTGAACCTGCTCCAAAATTTGCTGGTGTAGTGTATAATCGAATTTAATTTGCTTGTCTGCCAGGTTTCATAACACCCTCATTGTTTGTTTGTTTGATTTGATGTTTAACGTCCCCGTCAACCTGTAAAGGTCATTTTGGAGACGTTGCTTCCAATTTTGTGGCACTTTTACCCGACATTGGAGATGAAATGACATCTCAAGCCCTGCCGCCCAATGAAACTAATAGGGTTTATAAGCATGGACAGGCCGACTCACACCGTTTTGCCTGGGCAGGCTTAGATCCTCTAAGCGGTTTACCAGTACTCGTGTGCGGGTTGGTTTCAGCTCTGTGTGGAAGCATCATGCAGCCCATCTATTTCTTCAAGCCCCGATGAGCGGGGGCCGCATGACACCCTCATTGAATGCCATTAGGCTATTGAACAAACATGGCTAGCAATGCAGAAGCAAGTTTTTAATAAGAAGTTGAGTACCGTGCTGTAATTCGGTACTTGTACTTGAAACGGAAAACAGGTCATGAAATACGTACATTGGGAGTTGACCAATTTTATATGGGTCTTCTGCACCATCGTATGTACAAGTTAAATGCTGGGTTGGGAAATTCAAACGCGGTAGAACATCTTAAGAAGATGAAACCAGGTCTGGATGCCGATCAGATGCCACCGATGAAGAGATGTGTAACAAAGTACGGGATCTGGTGTACTCTGATAGGCGAATTAAGGTGGAAGAAATAGCGAATGCATTACACATTTCACAGCCGGCCTCGGTGGCTCAGTCTGATGTGTGTCTGACTGGTGATCAGGAGGACTCGAGTTTGATACCTGCCAGGGTAGGCAACATTCTTTCGTGGCGATTGATGATGAAATCTTTTCTACGGTCATTCTCTTCCTTCCACTGATTCAAGAAAGGCAAATGTGCACTGTTCTGGGTAACCGCTTACATTGAAGCCTGCCTAGGAAAAATGTGGCAAGGTTAACTGACCTGCTCAAAAATGATCGAAATAGTGCTGACTGGGCCGTTAAACTCCAATACAAACAAATTCACATTTCACATGGTAGCGTTTCAACAATTTTACATGATCGCTTGGGTATGCACAAGGTAACAGCCCGTTGGGTCCCAAAATCCATTAGCGAAGAGCAAATGGCAACCAGAGCATCAGTATGCAGTGCATTGTTAAAGCAGTTTAGGTCAAAGGAAGATGATTTTCTTTCACATCTGGTGACTGTAGATGAGACCTGGGTCCATTATTATAAGCCAGAGAATAAAACTCAAAAGTCGACAGTGGGTAGTTCAGGGGTCTCCAAGGCCAAAGAAGTTCAAAACGCTACCCTCTGCTGGAAAGGTGACGGCAACTATTTCGGTTCCCACAAGGCTCTATTATGTTGGACTTTCTAGCAAAGAGAAATACAATAACAGGTGCATATTATGGAAATGTGCTCGACCAAACGAGAAATGCGATCCGTGAAAAACCCTGAGGTAAACCCACCAAAGGTATTCTGCTCCAACAGGACAATGCACGTACCGAACTTATTTTAACGCAGTCTACAACGGAACTAAATCCATAAAATAAGCATAATCCTTCATTGCAGTTATTTCCCCATTGACCGCTGACCATCGGGACAAGTGTCGCTTACCTGTATTATTAGAAACATTCTGATTTACCTGTATATATCTGAACAAGAATCTCACCGTTTTGTGAGATTTGAGTGTTGTTGTATTGAGAACAAATGTGTACTAGATTTTGAGTCATACACTTAGGATAACATATCTATGCGAAATCAGACCCTGCCCATAGGGGTTTGAAGAAATATATGGGCTGCATGATGCTTCCACGCAGAGCTGAATCCGGCCTGCACACTAGTACTGGTAAACTGCTTAGAGGATCTTAGCCTGTCCAGGAACCTCGGTGCCAGGCGGATCGTCCATGCTAATAAAGCCTATTGGTTTCTTGGGCGACAGGGCTTGAGATGTCATTTCATCTCAATGTCGGGTAAAAGTCCCACAAAATTGGAAGCAAAGTCTCCAAAATGACCATTACGAAAACACGCCTATAAAATACATTGTAACCTTTATCGCCGAAAAATTGAAAATCTTAAGATGAAAAATTGTGATATTTTTCTTATTTCTGCTCTAAAATATAGATTGTGGGTACTAGTTAAAACCGCCTCATATGATATTTTTCTTATTTCTGCTCTAAAATATAGATTGTGGGTACTCGTTAGAAGCGCCTCATCGTGATATTTTTCTTATTTCTGCTCTAAAATATAGATTGTGGGTACTCGTTAGAACCGCCTCATCGTATTTCTGCTCTAAAATATAGATTATGGGTACTCGTTAAACCGCCTCAATGAGGCGGTTCTAACGAGTACCCACAATCTATATTTTAGAGCAGAAATAAGAAAAATAAGGTTTACCCCTGCAAACCCCAGTTTAATGTATAAAAGTGGGGTTCAAGGGGGTCAAAATTATATAGGCGTGTTTTCGTGATGTTTACATTGTTGACGGAGACATTAAACCTCAAACCAACCAAACAAATAAAATCTATGCGAAATATTGCTATCTTTCATGGCTAAAGGAATAGCATTTAAAATTGTTGAAATGCTACCATGTGAAATTTGTCTCAGATTCAGTATTTTTATCTTTTTCTTCACTTAAACTGTTGGGTTGACTGAAACCAAATTACATGTTGAATCTCTATGGGAAGGGGGAACAAATCTTTGTTCGTAAGGACTAGGTCACATGACCAATATGGCCACCATACCCATATATGATGAAAACTTCAAAAATCTTCTCAAGAACCAAATATCCGATGACCATGAAATTTGGTACGAAGTATCGGGGACTGGGGCCCTACCAAGTTTGTTCAAATGATGATCTTGGGTTGACCATGACCTTTTTATGTCAAGTTAAATTTGGTCATTTAGACATTTGTATGGAAAAAAAAGGCAAAATAGTGGATATTGCTGGTATCCTGTGGCATCATAAATGATATTTACAGTCATCAGAATGGAAGTTTATCAATTTCAAAGGTCAATGCCATTTACTGATCTTTGTCCTGGATGCCTCAGATTCATTTTTTTTATCTTCTCCACTTAAGCTGGTGAGTTGATTGAAACCAAATTACATGTGAAGCCTCAATGGGTAGGCGGAATGAAGTTTGTTTTTAGGATTGGGTCACATGACCAATATGGCCACCATGCTAATATATGGTAAAAAACTTTAAACGTTTTCTAATCAGGAACCAAACGGCCGATGACCTTGAAATTTGGTATGTAGCATCGGGGACTCGGGTCCTACCAAATTTGTTCAAATGATGTCCTTTGGTTGACTTGACCTGTTTAAAAACTTTTACGTCACAGTCAAAATTGGTCACTTAGACATTTGTATGGAAGAAAGGCAAGACAGTGGATTTTACTGATTGCAAGGTAGCCTGTCACATCAGAAATATTTGCAATCAGCTGAATGAAAGTTAATCAATTCCAAAAGTCAAGGTCACTGCCTTTACTTCCATTTTGAAACTTGGAGTATGGCTCGAATACTGAAATTTTTGTTTATTTGGCGTGTTTTTTGCTTTCAACGGGTCTAACTATTCAGAACTTATTATACTATTGTACACAGGTCTAAAGGGTGCAGCATCTTCAAAGAGATGACCTTATTCCTCAGTTAGGCGCTGTAGAACTCATCACTCATTGGCATTTGATAAATATAACGCAGGAGAACAACTGACTGCGACCTTCAGCTATATGATATTTCACAGAACATACACATTTCGGTTCGTTTACTCATTTCGAAGTACAGAGGAAGAATTAACTGTTGGTTCTTGGTGTACAAAACCTGGGTAAGGATAGCTGAAAGTAGTGCTATGATCCTTGTATTTAACAAGATTTAAGATTTTAATTGAAATAGCACTTTTAGAAGCAAGCTCCCACAAGGCACACTGAAATATTTATCTTCTGGCAACCCTTGTAGCTACTCGAACGCATAAGAAACTATGCACGTTTTAGGATACCTATAGTTATATCGATGATGCACGCGTTTCACTTTCGTACAATGTATACATCTGGTCACTATCGGATTAAGTGTTACGTAACGCCTCAAAACAAGGGTTTTGAAAGATATGCCTTGCAAAGGCTCATCGAATGTGAAATCGGTCAAATGAACTTTCTTGCAACTCCTAGGAGTAAGAAAATAATAGTTAGGGAAAATTAAAAGCTCACAATGCCAAGACTATCTCAACATCAACGTACTAAAGCCCCCGCCCATAGGGGCTTGAAGAAATATATGGGCTGCATGATGCTTCCACGCAGAGCTGAATCCGGCCCACACACTAGTACTGGTAAACCGCTTAGAGGATCTAAGCCTGTCCAGGAACCGCGGTGCGAGGCGGACCGTCCATGCTAATAAACCCTATTGGTTTCATTGGGCGACAGGGCTTGAGATGTCATTTCATCTCAATGTCGGGTAAAAGTCCCACAAAATTGGAAGCAACGTCTCCAAAATGACCTTTACAGTGTTGACGGGGACGTTAAACCTCAAATCAAACAAAATCAAACAAAACATCAACATACTGAAGCGCTGATGATGCTTAACAGAGGTGACTGTTGATAATGTTGTGCGGGCTTTCAATTGCCACAGAAACACAGTAAGTAATCTTCGTGTAAGGTTTCAGCCAACAGTAGTTGCTGGCCGTCCTCGAACTGGTAGGCCTCGCGTTACTAACGTCAGATTAGACCACCATTTAGAACTGACACATCCAAGGCATCGTTTCCAAACAGCTACCACTACAGCGAGGCATTGCGGTATAAGCAGGGCACCGTTCTGAGGCGACATCGTCTTGTGTTCGCCCCATAAGACCGAGTCGACCCTATGTTGAAAGTATATTCATGCGACACCATTCGAAATGCCCGTTTGAACTGGGCACGACAACATCTTTGGCAAAGAAGTCGGTGGAATGGATTTGTCTTTTCTGATGAATAAAGGTTAAACATGAATTATCATGGGTGGGAGTGTTGAGAGGAGAGTGGTTTGCCGATGCTTGTACTAAACCCTATGCACTGTTCCTTTTGCGTTCGATTATATAAGCGCCATCGCCAGAAAATCTCTCCTCGGAGTTTTCTTTAGGTAAGACAAACCATCCTGCTCGGCTATACAGACTAGCAATGCTGGAAATGTACATGTACTATCCGAGTAGCGACCAAAAAGGTTCTGATCAGATTGCGCGGATGCGCAGGCTGACCTGCACTTTTAATATTCGCAAATTGGAAAAGCAGATTTTCTGCTTCAGCTGCTACAGCGCATTATGTAGACAGGAAATGTTGACTTGACCGTCAGCAGTCGTTCAATATCATTGCCTTCACTTCTATTTTGGTACAAAAATAACGAATTGCATGAGTAATGGATAAAACATTGGATGCAGTCTAGAGATCTTTTGAGCCACTGGGAGACAGAGAGTCTTGAGACAAGTTGGACCCGTCTTGAAGAAAATATCGCACACCTCGTTATCTTTTCAGCAACGGTGCATCGTCACTAAAATTGCTGTATTTTGAAGTGGTAGATGCCCTAGAATTAGTGGACGACTGTCTTGCCAATCGATTTTCGAACGCACCATTAGCTGATTGTGCCTCTTGTTGGTGACGTCTAAAACTTGATGAGTCGCCGCTTGATCCCACTACTTCATGTTCATCTATAACACTAAATTCGCTACTCGTCGACTCTTGAGAAAGTTTTGTCCAATGGAATCGTTTCCATGAATGTCCTTTTCGCTTTGGACTTCTAGTGCTGTTTGTCTCGCTATTTGACAGCGTGATAACATTTGTGTTGACTGAACCATCCCTTGTACCCGGTCCTTGTTTCGATTGTGCACCAAAGTTTATGGTTTTGCCGTTTGGATGGTTTGCAGTGCCAGTAAAATTTAAATCAGAGCCTGAGTCAGGATCTGTACTGATACCGCACTTCAGTTGGCCAGGCCCTTCAATCTCAATTTCCATATCTTGTATTGATAGACACTCCACATCAGGTGACATTTGAAACAGTTTTCTTTTACTGGTAGTATTAGTAGTGTTTGTCTCATCATTATTTACGTATTCACTTGCATCTGTCGATGAATTTGCCGAGGTTTTCTTTCTTTTAGTATTATTGGAAGTCTGAATAATGTACAGTTTAGGTTTAGAATGACCCTCATTTAGTTTAAAGTTCATCTTAAGTCCTTCCGTGAAAAGTAAGAGAACCACACCTGCTGACAGAACAGATGGACCAACAACTCTGTAGATTTCTTTCTGCTCAAAGAAAATCGTGTTCTCTCCTATTGATTTCACAGTACTACAGAAAGTCATAGTCAAACCTATAACCCAAACGACTGCAGTCAGCAAATACAGCCACCTCAACCTCTTCACGAATGTTTCTTTTTTTATTAATACTCTCTTTTGTCTTTTAGACGATCGTCGTTTGCTGTACTCCTTGGCTTTGTATTCTTCATTCTCGCTGTACCAGATACTGAACTGTTTGATGCGGTCTCTGAGCGCTTTCTCGTTCTTATAACCGAAACATCCTGCTTTCCTACCGGTCCGTGCACTTCTGAAATAGATTGATACATTGTGTCATGTCAGCCCTCGGTCATTTTCTGTAGAAGAAACGGTTGAGGAGATAATACAAATTAAGGACAGGAGAGAAAGTAGAAGAGGATAGGAAGTGTTGAAACTGAAGAAACGACAACACCCCCTTGTACCCTTACCTGCTGCAAGGACAGTAGGCCTTACCCAACTTTATTATAAGAGTGAAATAACGCCATGTAATAAATTCAATAATCCACTTGTGGATTAACTATGCAAATTAGTTAGATACGCCCCGTAACGTTACATGTATGACGTCCATAACAACATCGCATTTACTAATGGCGGAATATTGACATTTTTGTTAAACAAACGTTAATAAAATGCGTTTTAAATGTCATATGATAAATAGAATCTTGCATTCGTGCTCATGTGATATTGGATTTATTAAACTCGTTGAAGAAAAGGGATAAAATGCTCGGCAAAGCCTCGCATTTTATCCTTTTTCCTCAACTCCTTTAATAAATTCAATAATACATGAGCACTCACGTAACATCCTCTATGTAAATCGATATCATTTGTACGCCCCAGTGACGCAAGTTACACGACACTTTTGCCTCACCCAGCCTCGCCTACATATTCACATACGTAGAGGATCTTACATTAGTGTTCATGCATTATTGAATTTATTAAACGAGTTGAGGAAAAACGATAAAATGCGAGGCTTTGCCGAGCATTTTATCCTTTTCCTCAACGAGTTTAATAAATTCAGTAATAGATGAGCACGAATGCAATATTCTATTTGTCATATGACATTTAAAACGCATTTTATTCACGATTGTTTACAGACATATTCCGCCGTTAGTAAACGCGACGTCGTTAAGGACGTCGTACATGTAACGTTACGGGACGTATCTAGCTAATATGAAGGGTTAATCCACTAGTGGATTATCGAAAATACTACATGGCGTTATTGCACTCTCAGACGCGACATCATATGATAAATTTATTTACTAGCCTCATGGATCGAATTTATTCGGGAATACGGTAAAATACGCCCGTCTGTAACGTTAGTTTAACCCTCGTCCTGATGAATAAATTAAATTTTGCCTGAGCCGTTTCCGACTATCAGTCTATCAAAATATTTGATGCAATTTATTACTGCAAATTCACAAACTGAATGACAGTGTCAAAAGCCATCTGATCTGGATCTACATTGTTTGAAAAGGTAGGATGTATACATCAACGCGGCAAGGAGTTTAACGGCCCATTCAACAAATACTACGGTAAATATGCTAAAACTTCGGAGACCTTGAGGACTTCCTGTAATACCCCTAAAATTTCAACAAATTTGATTCACGATCCAGTAAGGAGTCTTAAACGTGCAGACGGAAAGACAAACAGTGTAGACCCTGATCGGAATGCTCCTACAGGAGCAGTCTGATCTGGGTCTGCATTGTTTACTTAGGCCTATCTGACACTATACTTAGGACCATTATGGTGTTTAATGTAAAGCTGAACCGGCCAGTTTACCAAACCACACTTTTCCTGGACATACTTATACGAAACCGATTAACCAGTAGGGTGCACATTCTTTCAGTGGAAGGGAGAAAATTCCTGTAGTAATAATTTCATGATCATTCTCCACGAAAAAGTCTACTAAGCCCGGCGGGATCGAACCCGCGACCTTCTGATAACTAGTCAGACGCGCGCGGCTCAATGAACACTATTTAGGTCATTTTTAAGCCGGTCAGTTTACCTATCCACACTTTTCCTGGGCAGGCTTATACGTAAGCGGTTATCCAGTACAGTACCCATTGGCATTCTTTCGCCAGAAACTGACAACTGCCCTTCTTGAATCAGCGGAAGCGAGAGAATGACCGTAGAAAAGATTTCATGATCAATCTCCACGAAAGAATGTTGCCGACTCCGGCAGGTATCGAACCCGCGTTCTCCTGATCTCCAGACAGACGCGCAGCCGACTGAGCTACCGAGGCCGGCAAAGTCGATTTTAGAGTGCCTGAAAATACACGATCTTAACCCATTTAGTACCAGAAACCCATAAACGGGTACCCTAGCAAACAGCGCAGGCCCAGATCAAACGCGGCGTCTGATCAGGACCTCCACTGTTTGCTAAACGTTCATTCATTTTCCAGATAAGTTTTGATGAAAACACAACCTGACACCCCTAAATTTTGTAATGAACTCCTGCTTTATATAAGGACGAAGATTCCATTTGGTACAAAAAAGGTTAAGCTACTCATGCCGTTGTTCATGTTTGACGATGTTGGACTTGCTTCTGCTTGCGATGATGGCGGTGGACCTTACTTCTGCTTACGGCGGACATTTTTCTTTCCCTGCCTTCAACTTTCTACGTCTTTTTACGGGCATGGTTTCAACTGTTCGAGAACAAACATACAATCGACCAAGATGTGTGTATAGACTCGCTATGTAGTGCAAACGAACGTCTTCAACACGTCGTCGTTAGTGGGTTGTTGGGTGAGGCAAAAGTATCGTGTAGGCGTCAAACTGATATTGGATTACAGTTTGTCAAGGCCTGCTGTCCTTTCAGTAGGTTAGGGTAGAGGGGGTGGTGTTGTTATTCTGTTTCTACACATCCATTCATTTTCCTCTTTCTCCCCTGCCCCTCACTTTCACCTCCTCTTCTATCTCTTTTCTCCTTTTCTCTGAGAGACGACACATAATAACTAACAAGTGTTGACGTGTCATTAAGCCACAAACAATCAATTAAAATGCCGTCAGCGCACTGAAAGCGCCAATCGCAGACAATCGCTAATAAGAACTCCGTAGGAACGCGAAAGAGTGCCATGTAAGCTCCGTAGCAACGCCTTGTTCGCTGTAAGGACGCCGTGATAAATCCATTTTTCCAAGAAAAATATCAGATTTTCTGACGATCTCACGGCGCTCTGGAATATTAACCCTTTTCGTACCAAATGGAATCTTCCTCCTTGTATAAGAGGGGTCCATTCCAAAATTAAGGGGTGTCAGGGTTTTTTTTGTCAAAATTTATTTGGAAAATGGCTAAACTTTTTGCAAACAGTGTAGGCCCTGATCAGACGCCGCGTTCTGCGGCGTCTGATCTGGGACTGCACTGTTTGCCACGGTCGGTACCCGTTTAGGGCTTTCTAGTCTGAAATGGGTTAAACAACGCCGTGCAAATGACATGGAAACGTGGCATAGTGTAACAGGGCTTTAAGAATTTTTAAGCAGACGTTTGAAATGAATACTGTTTTACGATAGGGTAGCTATAGCTGTATCAGAATTTGAGATATTTACGAAAATGTATGTTTCAGCCAAACCATAGCTACATGTAGAAAAATAGGATCTTTGCTTTATAATGGGCTAACAACTACTGTGGTTAGTATTCTGTCTGCTTTCTGACTGGAATCCCGCCCCCGCCCATAAGGACTTGGAGAAATAAATGGTGCTTCCACGCAGAGCTGATTGTGTTTGTATTGAGGTTAAACGTCCCTGTCAACACTGTATATGTCATTCTGGAGACGTTGCTTCCAATATTGTGGGACTTTTACCCGACATTGAGATGAAATGACATCTCAAGCCCTGTCATCCAATGAAACCAATAAGGTTTATAAGCATGGACGGTCCGACTCGCACCGCTTCGCCTTGGCAGGCTTAGATCCTCTAAGCGGTTTACCAGTACTCGTGTGCTGTCGGATTTCAGCTCTGCATGTAAGCATCATGCAGCCCATATATTTCTTCAAGCACCGACTTGCCATACATGAGTACTGTTAAACCGCTTAGCCTGCCCAGGCAAAGTGGTGTAATGTATGTAAGCCTTTTGGTTTCATTGGGCGGCAGGGCTTGAGATGTCATTTCATCTCAATGTCGGGTAAATGTCTCACAAAATTGGAAGTTACGTGTCAAAAATGACCTAAATAATGTTGATGGCGACGTTAAACCTCAATTTAATAAATAAAATCTGACTGGAACTACGTGGACCGAGAATGTTTGCTTGAATAGATAAGGAACAGACACGGACCGTGTGGGCATACGTGCGTGCGTGTGCATTGTGTCGCCATTAATTAGGGTCATAGGGAGCCGAGCGGGACACCTAGTTTAAGTTAAGACTCATCAGAAAGTATGGAGAAGCCCAAATTGTTTTGTGTTTGTAACACATTATTAGAGAAGAACCAAGCTGGTTTCTTAACTTTATTTGTCTACCTATCATTAGTTCCGAAGGACTATAGCTGGTAGCTACGGTCGGTGTACAAAGATAGGTTCTTAGTGCACTGTACGAATCCTTTTGTTTGAGAATGTTTTTAGCGATTTTGACGCCTGCTTCTGCAGCACCATTGGCCTGCGGAAAATAAGGAGAACTATATGTTACTTTAATGCGTGATTTCTTCTGGATCTCCCCAGCGCGAAAACATGTTTTTCATTTTGTCCACTACACGTTCACTGGTCAATGTATTCAGATATCCAATTTCTATGTATTTAGAATATGTATCCATGACAATGAGGTACGTTTTATTGTTCAACTGGCATAAATCTGCTGCAACCTTGACCCAAGGTCCCGATGGTAGTTCTGACGGTTTCAGTGGCTCTCGACGCTGTGTAGGTCTAGATTCCTGGCAAAATGTACAATTTTGCACCTTTTTAGTTAAGTCTTTATTGATTGTCGGCCACCACACGCACTGTGCTGCAAAGTCTTTGCATTTTGTGAGTCCCTGGTGCGACCTATGCAGTTTGTCTAACACTTCCATGCGCTGGCTTACTGGAATAACGAGTCTATTTCTGTACATTAACAGACCATCAACAACAGAAAGTTCATTTCGAGCGCTGAAATACTCGTTGATAGAATCTGACAGATTTTTTCCAGTTTCTGGCCATCCTTTTCTCGTGAGCGAGATGACCTGCTGAATTTCTGAATCATTTAGCGTAGCATCGTAGATCATTTTCAAGCGCGTGTCACTAATTGGCATATAAGCACTTACTGAATCAACATACATATTCACCTCATTTTCAATTTTACAGTCGATTTGCTTTAACGGCGATCTAGATAAACAATCAGATACTATCATGTCTTTTGAAGTACCTTTTGAAAACTCTGCTATGCAATTAAATCTGCGTAACCGTAAAAGCAGCCTCCGGCATCTGATCGGTACCCTGTCAATGTCTGTTTTATTAATTAACGGGATAAGAGGCTTATGATCCGTGATTAACTTGAATGATTCAAGGCCAATTAAATACCTAGAGAATTTTTCACATGCATAGACTAGGCTAAGACATTCCAGCTCGATTTGTGCCCATTTTTTCTCTGATTCCGTCAACGTGCGCGATGCGAACGCGATTGGTTTGAGCTCTTTGCCTTCCTGCATGTATATTGCTGCTCCGAGTCCGACACGAGAACTGTCTGCGCTAACTACAATGGGGCTATTTCGTTTATAAAACGCCAATGTAGGGGCTTCTGTGAGCAAATGTTTGACTTTTTCAAAAGCATTATTCTGATCAGGACCCCAATAAAAGGCTGTGTCGTCCTTAAGCAGGTCAGATATTGGGCTGATAATTGTTGATAAATTTTCTACATACCTTCCCAGGTAATTTATCATGCCAAGAACCCGTTTGAGTTCTGTTTTGTCTTGAGGGGGGTCTAGATTTCTGATTGCTTCTACCTTCTTTGGGTTCGGTGAGATACCCGATGCGTTAATAATATGGCCAAAATATTCTAACTGGGTTTGTCTGAACAGACACTTGTCTTTGTTAAGCTTCAGACCTGCTTCATTTATTCTATGAAGTACAGCGGTCAACATTGCATTATGCTCTGCCATGTCTCGGCCATAAACAATAATGTCGTCCATAATAGCATCGACATTTTCCAAACCCTGCAACAGCTCAGTTATTTTTTTCTGGAAGATCTCGGGCCCTAGACTAGTACCCATTGGACATCTTTGATATGCGTAACGCCCGAATGGCGTTATGAACGTAGTAAGCTTAGACGATTCTCGCCGGAGGGGCAGTTGGTGAAAACTTTGAGCGGAATCCAACTTAGTAAATACAGTCATTCCTGCTAATTTCGGCGCGATATCGTCCAAAGTTGGAAACATGTAAAGTTCACGCTTGATCGACTCATTCAATTTTTTATAATCGACGCAAATGCGTACTTTGCCGTTAGGTTTTAAAACCGGTACCATCGGTGAACACCAGTCCGTCGGCTCCGAAATTTCAGTCAAAATTCCATCGCGAACCATGTTTTCGAGCTCTTCCTTTACTTTTGGCAAAAGTGGGAAGGGTATACGCCTAGCTGTACTGACGCTATACGGCTGGGCATCGGACTTAAGCTCTATTTTGACCGGCTCACAATTTATGAGTCCTGTTCGACCGAACACGGTTTCCGGGATTTCATCAATTCGCTTTACAAACTTTAACGCTCCTCGGCTGAGCAAATTAGCCTGGTCTTTGCCTGCTACTACATATATTCTAAACATAAATTTCTGCCCATTTCTGTACGTATCTGCAATAAAATACCCAAGACAATTTACATTACCCCCGGGGCTTTTCAGAATTGACAAGGCTTTTCGCAATGCCGGACGTTGCTTCAACGTTTTATAGCATGATTCTGAAATGATTGATATATCTGCACCGCTATCAATTTTAAAAGCAATGTTTGACTTACAGATTTCAAGGTTAACGATCCATGGTTTATTTTCTGATTGATCACAATCAATTTCACACGATTCCAAGAAATAAGCACTGTCATTTAATTCCTCGTTTTGAATGCTTCCTACATTTTGTGCAATTTCGTGCACCTGCTTAGTTTTACAACACACTGCAAAATGATTGGGTTTATTACACTTTTTGCATATCTGTCCCATAGCCGGGCATTGTCTCTGGTTCCCGTGACGTCTGTTACATCTTGTACACTGGGGTAGATACCTCGGTTGCTTCGCTGTGGATTTCTGGGCTGGTCTCAGCCCACCCTGGGGTAGTGAGCGAGGTGTTGGTCCTGGCTTCGGCTGTTTCGCACGTGCTTTAGCTCCCCTGACTTCGTTGACTGTCGTCGGTTGTGTTTGGTCGCGAACTTGTGATTTTACAAGTTCGGACTGCCGAGTCATTGTTGAGGCGCTTTCCAGTGTTAAGTCATCTTTCAGCTGCATTTTCTCTGACAGTTCTTTATCAAGAATTCCAATTACAATGGCATCCCTAATTCGGTCGTTTTTGGCTGTCCCAAAGTCACAATTTTCTGATATTTCATAAAGGCTTCTTATGAACTGTTCTGCACTTTCGCCGCTTTGTTGTTTTCTTTGATTAAACTTTGCTCTTTCATGTATTACATTTTTTCTTGGTATGAAATGTTCATCAAACTTTTGTATGACTCCATCAAAGTTTTTTGACTCGTCGGCTGTTAGTCCGAAAGATTTCATTATATTTTCTGCGTCCATTCCCATGGCATAAATTAAACTAGACACCTGGATTTCACCATTTTCTTTATTCAGCTTTGTCGCAAGTCTAAATCTTAAAAATCTATTCTTCCAGTCTTCCCACCTGTTGGGCTGGCTAAAGTCAAATTCATTCGGCGGGGTAAATTTTGATGCCATTTTTGATGTTTTTGAGTTTCACTGAGTTCTTCTAATTTTCCGTGAAATGTCATAAATTCCTTTGAATTTATTTTAATATATTCCCTTTGGAATGTTCTTTTGTTTCCCTTTGGAACAAAAAATATATCCGACTTCTAACACCATGTTTTGTGTTTGTAACACATTATTAGAGAAGAACCAAGCTGGTTTCTTAACTTTATTTGTCTACAAGAACTACTGAACATATAACAGAATATCATGCATACATTATGATATGCTAACAAGACTGACACATGTATATTAGCTAGTGGGAGGAGCTTAGAGGCGGTAATGGTTTTTGCATTATCCAAACACAAATGGAACCCTAGACCAAGTTTATGGGGTGAATAGCTTAACCACTTCACCACAGAACAGAATAGTAAACCTATAATTGCTGAGGGAATTAATCATAATCCCGAAAACACACACACACACACACAAAAAAAACAAAAACAAAGAAGTATCAAATAAACTACTATATACAGAGTGTACTGCAGTGCCAGACAGCCTTATATGCGCTATATGAGCATCCTTTATTGGGAATGCCTCTGTGGCGCAGTGGTTAAGGACGTCGGCCACTGCAGTGCTAGGCGACGTCGCCGCGTCTGTGCGTGGGTTCGAATCGCAGAAAAAATATATATACGAAGGATGTTCGAAAATAATTGCTTGTTATCCTCGATATCCACGTGCGACACGATCAAAACCAATACATACTTGTATAGGGCTATTCAATATCTACACAGTGGTGTATATATGTACATGCTAGACTAAGTGTGTGTGTGTGTGGATTCGGGTTTAACGTCGCTTTACAATTTTTCAGTCATATCACGACGGTGTCTGGTTGCGACAGGGAGCTCAATACTCACTTTTATAGTGCTGCCTCATTGAAGTATCATGTCCCAGACACATTACATGATACCACCCAGTCACATTATCCTGACACTGGGTTGACCAGTCCTAGCTCTACCCCGTAAATCTGAGTGCCAAGCGAGGAGCAGCTAGTACCATTTTTAACGGCTTTGGTATGTCGCGGCCCGGGATCGAACCCGTGACCTCCCGTTCCCCGGAGCGGACACTCTACCAACTGAGCTATCGGGGCCGGTAGACTAAGTGTAACATTTGCCATTTGAATACAGGCAGTCATTGACCACTGCAGTAAAAATGGTTGATAGAAGCGTCGACTAAAAAGATAAAATACGGTCTTACATCAAAGCTTGCTCAAAACTTGGTTGTTCTTCGAAGAAGCTGATGACTGAAATTTCTACTGCTTTTGGACCTTCTTTTGTGTCTTCTGACACAGTTCGGCAGTGGAAAAAGAAATCTGAGTCTGGTGTAGAGTCCATCAAAAATGCACAGAAATCAGGTAGGCCAAAATCTGCATCTCGTAAAGAAATCGTTTCCAAAGTAAAAGAAATCATTGAAGGAGATGCCAGATTTACAGTTCGTGATATTGCACGAAAGGTATAGGCATATCACTATCAACGGTTCACCTTATATTGAAGAAGCATTTGAAAGTCAGAAAGATTTCTGCTAGATGGGTGCCACATATGTTGACTGAGAGCAAAGAGGTAACGGGATAAAGTGGCTAAAAAGCTGCTTCAAATGTTTCGAAAATATGACAAAAAGCAGTTTGCCAATGTCGTCAAATGTGATGAAACCTAGGTCCATTATTTTGAGCCCGCCAGAAAGGTTAGCAATAAGACCTGGGCCACTAAACATAGCCAACGCGCAATAATTTGCCAAACGTTCTTTGAGTACAAAGAAGGATTTGTAAGCAATCTTCTTCTCTGATGAAAGAGTCGCAATAAAAGGGCAAAAGCATCACCGGAAAGTACCACAAAGACGTAGTACTGGTGAAACTGAAAAAAAGTATTATCAGAAACGACGCCCTATCATTGGTTTTAAACATGTCCGTTTCTTCTTGACATTGCAACCGCTCATACCTCCGCAATAGTTTCGGCGTTTTTGAAGAAAGAAAAAGTAACTGTTTTGTCTCACCCCGCGTATTCCCCAGACCTTGCCCCATGTGATTTCTTCTTGTTTACGAAATTGAAATCATTCCTTGCTGGGCGGAAATACCAGTCCCGACAGACACGTGGATCTGCCATTCATTAGTACCTTATTACTGTGCCCAGATCAGCGTACCGTGACGTCTTCAAGAAGTGGATACATCGGCTGAAACTTTGCATTTCTAGCCACGGGGAGTACTTCGAGGGCATGAAATGAGCACTTTTGGGCTAACTTGAAATTTGAAGTCTCCAGATAGAAATAAGCAATTCTTTTCGAACATCCCTCGTGTATAAATTAGAGTTTATAAATTTATTTAAGAATCTGGTTACCAAACGAAACGATTCTAATAAGTGCAAACCGAAAAGAAATGGTTTCAAATCTTCTCCTCATTTATGTACTGATAAAGACTCGTGCATGACATTGTATTTTGTCGTCAATTTATGACAAGTAGGTCAAAAAGATTGGCAACCAAACAGGTCGAAATCTTGCAACCAAATAGACAAATTATTTATTGTTCAATCAATTAATTGTCTTAAGAGTGCTAAAAGGTTTAAACCTTTCAACCCTATAAATACCTGTCTAAAAAGTGTATATGAGACGTCTCATCTAATTCTAATGCGCTTAACCCTTTTTGTACCAAATGGAATCTTCCTCCTTATATATGGCAGGAGTCCATTTCGAAATTTAGGAGTGACAGGTGTTTTCTTCAAATGGCTTAACTTTTTTTTGCAAACAGTGAAGGCCCTGATCAGCGGCGTCTGATCTGGGCCTGCAATGTTTGCCAATTACCCGGTTTGGGGTTTCTGGTACTCAATGGGTTAAGATCGTAACATGACAAAATTTGTGTCGGTACATAGGGGCTTGAATCATGAAAAAAAAAAAGAAAAAAAAAAATCCTTTTTTTTTTTTTCATTTTTTTTTCATGATTCAAGCCCCTATGGTCGAAATATCCTGCGATTTACTGCAGCTGATAGCTGTTAGAACTACATTTTTTTAAATGATGCATTAAATATTGTTATTTTGGGAGGAAAATCGTCGGTTTTCTGGTCGTAAATTACGTTTCACGGTGACGCGTTAGCGAAGCCGTAAAATGTAACCTAGATATTAAATTATTTGGGATGGATGTCCCAGAAATTTATGCCTAGGAGACAACTATTGTGACTTCCTGCGTCGACACCCTCAAAAAAAAAAATGCCCCTCTTAAAGGAAGGAATTTGCTCCTCGGGCAGTCGCTAATTCCCTCTTTTAATCCTGTTAGTACCAAATGGAATCTTCCTCCGAATATATAGCAGGAGTCCATTTCAAAATTTAGGGGTGTCAGGTTGTGTTTTCATCAAAATTTATTTGAAAAAATGTCTGAACTTTTAGCAAACAGTGGAGGCCCTGATCAGACGCCGCACTGTGCGGCGTCTGATCTGGGCCTGCACTGTTTGCCAGGGTACCCGTTTTGGGGTCTCTGATACTAAATGGGTTGAGTAGTTCCGTTCTGATAGCGGAATAGAGGTGTCTGCCCTTCCCCTAATGCCTGCATGTGAATGCAAGTTGCTTTGAGTTAGTTTCTTCGTACTGAAGTTTTTTTGCCCACGTCATCCGAAGAATGGTGGAAAGGGCCTGTCCGTCCGTCCGTGTCATCGTCCTCGTCCACCCGTGTCCGAGATAGCGTTAGCAATTCAGTTAAAGATTTTCCAACTAGGCTACCAGGCGGAGACATCCATGGCCTTTGAGCACCTTTCTAGGTTTTTTTCTTTTTTTTTTTTTTTTTTTTTTTTTGCCTTGGCAACCCGATAGGCGTAAACACGTACTTCATGCTTCGTGGATCCAATTTAATTGCATACTTTTTTGGGATCCGTCAGTAAAACGTTTTCTATCAAAAATGTGTTACAATGAACCGTGTTATAAGGAGGTTAGTGTGTATGTTATTGTATGTTCTTTGTTTCATTCTTACATTTTTTCTCCGTAGTAGTAGTAGTCTTTAATATCTGATTCTTTCATATTAGTATGTTCCTTAGGGGCTTTCTTTATTTTCAATAAACTTTAGAAACTTTTACCAATTGTGACTATTTTCATAGAAGTCCGGCTGTACGGACTAGCTGGGTCTGTATCTTGTTTCATTTTTTTTTTTTTGTTTGCAAAAAGGACATCGTTTAGTCTTGCTTGCTTTCGATAAACATTAGGATAACATAATCATGTGCTTTGTGCATTTATCATATCTCCAAACCGACATTTTTGTTTCTGACGAAAATGTGTGATAAATGTTTTTTTCATATTTATTCTCAAATATAGGTTTTGGGTGTTCGTCAGAGCCACCGAACGGAGGCGGGTTGGGTTCTAACGAGTAACCACAACCTATGTCCTGGAGCAGAAATAATTTTAACACATTAAGCTTTAACTTTCAAAATAAAGATATGCCCGGTTTTATTGTCGTTAGAATTGCCTCATCGAGGCGATTCTATTGCGTACACACAACATACATTTTAAGATAAAATAAGAAAAAGCTCAATAAAGTTGTTATCTGGAGATGCGAGGAAAATATATTGGGCCCAAAAAACAAGTTCAAATCAGGCAAGGTGCGGGCTCGTATACGAGGGCCATCCGCGTTTGAGTCATTGACGTTTCACGGTAACACTCCCGAGTTACGTTACCCACAACAACATCATATCCCAGCTGCTGCAGTATACACAATTCAGGGTTTTTGAGAAGAGTCAAAGCATTTGTACCACTGGTGGGTCGATTGCCAAGCTAGATAAATGGTCTTTGACCAGGACTTGGGTTGTTTCGTTCAACCCTTAAATTCCTGTCCTTCAAGCAAACAGTATAGACCCTGATCAGACGCCGCGTTCTGTGGCGTCTGATCTGGGTCTTTACTGTTTACCAAACCCAACACGTGATTCCAGTTCAGATTCTATAGATGGTCCTCTTACGTTACACACTGACTCACAGGGCTAAGAATAGCGAGGCAATTTTCTGTAAATGACCGTTAACTTGATTACGTACAAATCAGTGATAGTCACGTGGACACCCACAACGAAAAGCTTCTATGCTTAGTTACTTTCGGTCGATCCACAAACAATCGACCCAAAAAGTGGGAAACAAACATGTATGATATACCTTATTTTTCATATTATGGGAAATGAAACCAATTATCTTGATTATTGTGACTCGTGTAAAAGGTGCATTATTGAGCTATCAGTGAAAAATGTTTTCAAAAATAAAATACATGTAGCCGGTATTTTTCTTTAAAACAATACAAATGAATGCATTTTATGCAAAAATGCGAACAATTATGATGACAGGTAAATGAGTTTGAGAGGGATTCCCGAACTAGGTTTCGAACACTAGTTAGATCTATTTTTAGTTCGTGACAAAAATAGAATCCCCATATATGACGTTATGCGACGTTCATTTTTGGCCTTGTTTGCTTAGGCCATGTCTGAATCGGAAAAAAATATGACGCTGAATACCATGCCATAAGTAACGACACTCAGAGACGATACTGTCGCCATGTATGATTGTGTAAACTGTAAAGTGACAGATTCATTTTTAGAACAGAAATCCCGAACACATGTTCAGAGTGAAGGGTAAACACGAATGAAAACGACCATTTGGAGCTGTATTTGGCTACAAAAGTGTACAATGACAAAGCAGTATGAATTGAAGATAAAAAAAAAAAAAAAAAAAAAAAACAGAAAAAAACAATTGAGACCCGGTAGCTCAATAATGCACCTATTAACCCATTTCTTCCTCCTTATATACGGCAGGAGTCCATTTCAAAATTTAGGGGTGACAGGTTGTGTTTTCTTCAAAATTTGGTTGGAAAATGGCTGAACTTTTTGAAAACAGTGTAGGCCCTGATCAGACGCCGCGTTCTGATCCGGGTCTGCACTGTTTGCAGGGTACCCGTTTTGGGGTTTCCGGTACGAAATGGGTTTATATTGATTTTATAACTGACGCCAAGATAGCTAGTATGTCAGTGTGTTTATTTTTTTAGCAAACATTTAAGTTTTGTGACGAAGAACCAAAGAAAAGAAGTTTCAAAGGAATGCAAGCGTTCAAATTCAATTTTTATACTCGAAGCCGGAAGCAGTTATAATCTGCTTCAAAGGACACACATTCGCACGCACATATTTAGGAAATTCCTAATTGCTACCGAAATCACTGCTAGGCACTGGTAGGTCGATTGTCTCTCAGTGTAGTATGGTGTACCAAAAGGGTCAAAATGACCGATACCGGTCTACCCGCATTTTAGATATACGGGTATACCCGTAAATTTGCAGGTACACCCCTAAATTTGCAGGTACACCCCTATTTTAAATGCGGGTATACCCGTAAATTTGCAGGTACACCCGCATTTAGCGGTCTACCCGCATTTTACAGGTACACCTGCATTTTACGGGTACACCCGTATATTTGCGGGTATACCCCTAAATTTACGGGTGTACCCGCATCTTGAAATGCGGGTATACCCGTAAAAATAGGGGTGTACCCGTAAATGCAGGTCTACCCGTAAAATGCAAGTAGACCGCTATTTCTTATTTTCCAATTATCCAATCAAAATGCCGCTTACATATCCACATTTTTTGGATAAGGCTCTTATCTTTCTTGCGGCGTCTTTGATATACCTGTCCAATTCATGCTGTGTAAACACTCAATAATTTCAAATTTTAATGAGAATCAAGAGCGTTTATTGCACCCTTGAAAAAATCACGGGATAATCAGTCTGATTTGATATATTAAAATTTAACTAAGAGTATAATAAAATGTTTTGCATTTACTTTCCTGTCATTTATTTATTTATTTACACAGATTATCATGTGGGGTTTAGTTCCAGATATACAATGGTGAAACATCAAGAAAACACGCCTATATACCCAGAAACCCCATTTTCATTTTGTGAAACTTGGGTTTATTGGGGTATACATTATTTTCCTTATGTTTGCTGAAAACATAGACTGTTGATACTCTTTAGTACTCTTTAGGTGAAGCGGTTCTAACGAGTACCCACAATCTATGTTTTGGAGCAGACTTGACAAAAATAAAGTATACGCTTGCTAATCCACGATTTTCTTTATGTATGGTTTGGTCTTCAAGGGTTTCAAATACGCATGATGAAGATGACTCGAATCGCCCCCGCCCATCGGGGCCTGGAGAAATAAAATGGGCTACACAGTGCTTCCGCGCAGAGTTGAAACTGACCGAACTTGAGCACTGGTAAACAGCTTAGGTCTAAGCATGCCCAGGAAAAGTCATGCGAGTCGGACCACTCCTTAAACCCGCGCGGTTTCTATTGGCGGTAGGGCTTGAGATGTCATTTCATCTCAATGCCGTGTAAAATCCCACAAAATCGGAAGCAACGTCTTCAAAATGACTTAAATAGTGTTGACGGGGACGTAAAACCTCAACTCAAACAAACAAACAGAAAACTCGAAAAGCTTTCTTATTTCGAAAGAATGTTTTCTGTTTCCTATCAAAGAAAAAGTGTGTGTGAGTTGGGGGTGGGTGGGGGTGGGGGGGGGGGGGAGAGTAGGGCGTCAAACTCATTCGTTTTTGTCTGAAAATAAAAAAAAAAGCATTTCGTTTTTAGGTGGTAAAATTTTCCAGTATATCTAAAAAGGCGCGTTTTCGTACTGTCTTGTGATATTCAAGCAAAGAATAAGAATGTGCGTAAATACTGCGCGGAAGCGCAAGCAGATGCATGTATGTGTGTGCGGAGTGCGTTTTAGTTGTAAGTTTCACAAACAACTAAGGTAAAATGGATACGGGCCTAGTACCACTACCACTATATCTTTAAATACCACTATTAATACCACTATTATATCTGCCATAACTACTACAACTACAGCTATATAAGCCTGTCGAGGAAAAGCGTGGATAGGTAAACTGACCGGCTCAAAAATGACCTAAACAGTGTTGACTGGACTGTTAAACTCCATTACAAACAAAACTAGTATACAGCCACTATTCATGCTACCTCTGTAACCACTACTTCATCTATGTCTACCACAGTCACTAGTACAAGTTGTTGTAGTAGTAGTAATTGTAATAGCAGAAGTAGTACAAGTATAACTTGTAGTAGTAGTAGTAGTTGTAGTAGTAGAAGTAGTAGCAATAGAAGTAAAAGTAGTAGGTATAGTAGTAGTAGTTGCAGTAGTAGTAGCAGTTATACTCGTAGTAGGTGCAGTAGCATAAGCAGCAGCAGCAGTAGTAGCAGTAGCAGAAGTAGTAATAGTAGTAGTTTCTTTGGTTGAATTGAGATTTAACGTTCCCGTCAACACTATTTAGGTCATTTTGGAGATGTTGCTTCCAGTTTTGTTTGTTTGATTTAGATTTAATGTCCCCGTCAACTCTGTATAGGTCATTTTGGAGACGTTGCTTCCAATTTTGTGGGACTTTTACCCAACATTGAGATGAAATGACATCTCACGCCCCGCCGCCCAATGAAACCTGCATGGACTGTCCGACTCGCACCACTTTTCCTGGGCAGGCTTAGAACCTCTAAGCAGTTTACCAGTACTCATGTGCGGTCGTTTCAGCTCTGCGTGGAAGCATCATGCAGCCCAGTCTATTTCTTCAAGTCCCGATGGGCGGGGCCGTGCTTCCAGTTTTGTGGGACTTTTACCCGACACTGAGATGACATGGCGTCGCAAGCCCTGTCGTCCAATTATATGCATTGAACGGTCTGACTCACATTACTTTGCACGGGAAGGCTTAGTCCTTCTAAGCGGTTTACCAGTACTCGTTCGTCGGTTTCAGAACTGCGTGGAAGCACCATGCGGCCCAGTCTATTTCTCCAAGCCCCGATGTCTGTTTGTTTTTTTGTTTGTTTTATATTGGAGTTTAACGGTCCAGTCAGCACTTTTTTTAGATCATTTGTGAGGCGGTCAGTTTTTCTTGTCCACAATTTCCTGGGCAGGATTAACCAGTACAGTGCACATTCATTCGCTAGAAACTGGCAACTGCATGGCGCGGGAAGGGAGAGAATGACCGAAGAAACGATTGCATGATCAATCTCCACGAAAGAATGTTGCCGACCCCGGCAGGTATCGAACCTGTGTTCTCCTGATCACCAGTAAGACGCGCATCCGACTGAGCTACCGAGGCCGGTGTAGCGTGAGATCTTTAAACCCGTGAGAACCTTAATACCAAGGTTTATCTGCGCATGCGCAAGAAGGCCGTGAGAAATGTCATCCTCTTCCTGTTAGCCACTGCTCCTTTGTTTAAAATGTCTTAAGAAATCTGCTTATATTACGAACTTTAAATAGAACATTTTTATTACAGGCTTTATTTCTTTTTTTTATATTTATTTGTTTATCTATTTATTTATTCGAAAGATGCGCGTATTAAATATGCCATAAATAGGTTTCCATGTGTTCAAAAGAACACAATATATGCGGGTACATGTATTTTCTTGAAATTATTACGAACCCCATTAAACTCCACTTTTATACAGTAAAACTGGGGTTTACAGCGGTGTATATCATTTAATTATTTCCGCTGGAAAACATAGATTGTACGTACTGGTTAGAACCGTCTCGGCGAGGCGATTCTAAAGAGTACCTACAATCTATGTTTTCCAGCGGAAAATGAAATACATCAGAATATTTTATCTAAAAGTTTGACGGTAAAATTTCTATATATTTTTAATAGGCGTGTTAATACTTTTAAAAAAACAAGTTCTGTGGAAATTTTAAAATTATTATTCTGCCTAAATGGATTGGAACACTGTAGCATAAGCCTGGTCTATCTCAATATAAGTGCCTTTTTACAATAATAATAATAATAATAATAATAATAATAATAATAATAATAATAATAATAATAATAATTATATAACAGAAATAATAATGATGATATTAATCATAATTCGAGGCTTAGAGAAAACATGTACACTCTTACCTTTTCAGTTCTACTGTGTATTCCTAGCTTCCAAACGATATTGAACCCTTCATGGAATTTGGATTTTAGGTATATACCAAGGTGATTAACATGTTTGATTTATGGTTTGACATTTCCTGTTGTCCCCATGCTTATCAAAGCACACTGACTAATTTTCACACCTTTCTGCTTATATGGGGTACAAACAAACATGTTTTCTCTTAACCCTTTCAATAAAAATTATTTATAATAATAATAATAATAAACAGAAGTAATTACTGCTTACTTTCAACCAATCAAAATCGACCCCACAAGCCGGTGCTTGAAGAAACAGATCGGCTGCATGATAGCTAGGTAGGCAGGTAGGTAGGTATGTAGGTAGGGTGAATGGTCTCGTTGGCAGGTAGGTAGGCAGGTTTACTTTTAAGTCTTCCTTCGACGTTGTTTGTTTGATTTGAGGTTTAACGTCACCGTCAACACTGTATAGGTCATTTTGGAGACGTTGCTTCCAATGTGGGACTTTTACCCGACATTGAGATGAAATGACATCTCAAGCCCTGTCGCTCAATGAAACAAATAGGGTTTATAAGCATGGGCGGGCCGACTCGCACCGCTTTGCCTTGACAGGCTTAGATCCTCTAAGCAGTTTACCAGTCCTCGTGTGCGGTCAGTTTCAGCTTTGCGTGGAAGCATCATGCAGCCAATCTATTTCTTCAAGCCCCGATGGGCGGGGCCAACCTTCGACGTTGTAGGTAGGTAGGAAGTTAGGTAGATAGATTTTGTTTGTTTGTTTGATTTGAGGTTAAACGTCCCGTCATCACGGTACATGTCATTTTCGAGACGTTGCTTTCATTTTTGTGTGACTTATGCCCGACATTGAGATGAAATGACATCTCAAGCCCTGTCGCCCAATTAAACCTATATGGTTTATAAGCATGAACGGTCCGACTCCGACCGCTTTGTCTGGACAGTCTTAGAGCCTCTATGCGGTTTACCAGTACTCGTGTGCGGTCGGTTTTAGCTCTGCGCGGAGACATCATGCAGCGCATATATTTCTTGGAACCCCGATGGGCGGGTGCGACAGGTAGGTAGAGTGGAGGTATGCATGTAGGTAGGTTTATCACGAGACACGACTATTCAAATATATTGACAAAATTTTAAACCAAAATCGAAATTTTTCAGATAAAAGACTTAATATATTTTCCTATTTCTGCACAAAACATAGATTGTGGGTACTCGTAAGAACCGCCTCGGCGCGTCGGTTCTAACGAGTACCCACAATCTATGTTTTTGAGCAGAAATAAGACAAATAATAAATATCCCTGTAAACCCCAGTTTTACTATCTAAAAGTGGGGTTTAAGGGGATCAAAATTATGCAGATGTCTTTGCGCGATGAGGTAGGAATGGTAGGTTTGGGCTAGTGGCGATGGGTATGTAGGTAGATCTATAGGAAGGTCGTAGGTATGATCGTAGATATGTATGTTTTCTTAGGTAGGTAGGCAGGCTGGAATGTAGGTGAGCGGGTATTACGTATGAATATCGATAGAAAGGTATGTAGACGTATAGGCAGGTAGGAATGTAACTAAGTAGGAATGTTTTTTCTTTGAATTGGGGGTTTAATGTCCCCATCAACACTGTATAGGTCATTTTGGAGACGTTGCTTCCAATGTGGGACTTTTACCCGACATTGAGATGAAATGACATCTCAAGCCCTGTTGCCCAATCAAACCAATATGGTATATAAGCATGGACGGGCCGACTTGCACCGCTTTGCCTGGACAGTCTTAGGTCCTCTAAGCGGTTTACCAGTACTTGTGTGCGGTCAGTTTCAGCTTTGCGTGGAAGCATCATGCAGCCCATCTATTTCTTCAAGTCCCGATGGGCGGGGGCCAACCTTCGACGTTGTAGGTAGGTAGGGAGTTAGGTAGATAGTTTTTGTGTGTTCGTTTGATTTGAGGTTTAACGTCCCCGTCATCACGGTACAGGTCATTTTGGAGACGTTGCTTTCATTTTTGTGACTTATGCCCGACATTGAGATGAAATGACATCTCAAGCCCTTTCGCCCAATGAAACCTATATGGTTTATAAGCATGAACGGCCCGACTCCGACCGCTTGTCTGGACAGTCTTAGAGCCTCTATGCGGTTTACCAGTACTCGTGTGCGGTCGGTTTTAGCTCTGCGCGGAGACATCATGCCAATATATTTCTTGAAGCCCCGATTGGCGGGTGCGACAGGCCGGTAGAGTGGAGGTATGCATGTAGGTATGTTTATCACGAAAACACGCCTATTCAAATATATTGACAAAATTTTATAACCTAAAACGAATTTTTTCAGATAAAAGTCTTAATATATATTCCTATTTCTGCACAAAACATAGATTGTGGGTACTCGTTAGAACCGCCTTGGCGCGTCAGTTCTAACGAGTACCCACAATCTATGTTTTGAGCAGAAATAAGACAAATAATAAACATCCCTGTAAACCCCAGTTTTACTATCTAAAAGTGGGGTTTAAGGGGATCAAAATTATACAGGCGTGTTTGCGTGATGAGGTAGGAATGGTAGGTATGGGCTAGTTGCGATGGGTATGGAGGTAGATCTATAGGAAGGTCGTAGGTAGGATCGTAGATATGTATATTTTGTTAGGGTAGGTAGGCAGGCAGGAATGTAGGTAAGTGGACGGACTGACTCATCAGCTTAGTCTTTTTAAGCGGTTTACCAGAACTCATGTGTGGTCAGTTTCAGCCCTGCGTGGAAGCACCATCCAGTCGATCTATTTATCCAAGCCCCGATGGGCGGGGCGACTTAGTCGGTATTGCGTACGTAGGTAGGTAGGTATGCAGTCCTGCCCCGCCCACCCGGGCTTGAAGAAATAGATGGACTGCATGGTAGCTAGGTAGGCAGGTAGGTGCGTTGGTAGGGAAATGGTCTGGTGGCTTCGTGGCTCAGTGGGTATGTAGACAGGTAGGCACGGTATCGAATATGTAACCCCAGGTCTATGAGGCCAGTAACATAACCACTACACCGCGGAGGCTTCTTTCCGTATGGGAACGGACGGTCAGACATACATTTACTTATTTCTACCTGCCTACCGGCCTACCTACCTACCCAAGTACCCTACTGGTTTAATAAGGCGGTAGGACTTGAGATGTCAGTTCATCTCAATGTCGGGTAAAAGTCCAACAAATTGTTCGCAGTTGGTCGCAATGTCTCCAAAATGACTTTCACAGTGTTGACTGGGACTTTAAACCTCAAGTCAAACAAACAAACAAACAATCAAACACACACACACACACAACCAAACAAACAAACAAACACCTACCTACCTTCCTACCAAGACACCCCATTACCTGCCTACCTAAATCTATCCCGCCCATCGGGACTTGAAGAACTAGATGGGCTGCATGATTCCCTGTCACACCTGAGTATTGGTAAACCGCAAAAGCCTGCCCAGACGGGTGATGCGAGTCGGGCCGTCCATGAATAAAATCCTTATTGGTTCATTGGGCGGCAGGTCTTTTCATCTCAAAGTCGGGCCCCACGAAATTGAAAGCATCGTCTCCAAATGACCTATATAGTATTGACGGGGACCTTAAACCTCAAATCAAACCTACCAACATCCCTCCTTACCTACCTACCTACCGACCCACCAAGACACATATCCTTACCTACCTACTTAAATCTTTCCCGACCATCGGGACTTGAAGAAATAAATAGGCTGCATGATGCCCGACCGCACATGAGTACTGGTAAACCTGCCCAGGCAAAGTGATGCATATAAACCCTATTAGTTCCATTGGGCAGCATGTCTTGAGATGTCTTTTATCTCAGTCGGGTCCTACGAAATTGGAAGCACAGTCTCTGAATGACCTATATAGTATTGACGGGGACGTTTAACTTAAAAAAAAACCTACCTTCCTACCTGCCCAGCCACCAATCTTCTTAACCTATCTAGCCACCAAAACAGCTACCTACTCACTTACCTACCTATACAACGTCAAAGCAGAAGTTAGAAGTACGAAGTCAGCTTGCTCTCGCCCATTGGCATCACGCAAACACGCCTATACAAATACATTGCCACCTTTATCGCCGACAAAAATGAAAATTTTATGATGAAAACATGCGGTATGTTTCTTATTTCTGCTCCAAATATAGATTGTGGGCACTCGCTAGAACCGCCTCACCGAGGCGGTTCTAACGAGTACCCACAATCTATATTTTAGAGCAGGAATAAGAAAAATAAGGTATACCCCCGGGAAGCCCAGTTTTACAATATAAAAGTGGGGTTCAAGGGGGTCAAAATTATACAGGCGTGTTTTCGTGATGGGGCCGTGAAGAAATAGATGGACTGCACGAGACTTCCACACAGAGCTGAAACCGACCGCACACGAGTACTGGTAATCCGCTTAGAGGAGCTAAGCCTGCCCAGGCAAAGCGGTGCGAGTCGGACCGTCTATGCTCATAAACCCTATTGGTTTCATTGGGCGACAGGGCTTGAAATTTCATTTCATCTCAATGTCGGAAAAAATTGGCCGCAACGTCTCCAAAATGACCTTATACACTGTTGACGGGGACGTTAAACCTCAAATAAAACAAAACAAACAAGAAATGTCCCTACACATTTTTTTTTTTTTTTTTTTTTTTTTTGTAATTTGATAATCAACACCACTATGAATACGGACCATTTCGACCCTAAGTCCAGTCGCCCTGAGTGATCTCGGGCGTTGCAGTTTGGCTTTGGTCAAGTCGGACCCCAATATAAGTTTAGCTTGACAGAGTTGTCTTTAATCAAGATAATATCTTTCTACATTCTATAGTATCTGTTTGTCATTGGCCCCGTCGATCGGGGCTTGGTGAATAAATAAATAAATAAATAAATAAATAAATAAATAAATAAATAAATAAATAAATAAATAAATAAATAAAATCACTAATTAATGTACCATCATAATTTATCATTTAATATACTAAGAGAGTTTCGATACCCCAGTCTCTTATAGAGTTATCGTGTGACAATTCTCACGACTGAATTCTCTCACACCCCTCCGTGAGGGATTTCAGCCACTTCCGGTGCGACTGAAGAATCTCACGGGATCAATAATCTCACGCTACACCGGCACCAAGCCCCGATGAGTGGTTTAGTAGTAGTAGTAGAAGTAGTAGTATTGTTGGTAATGGTAGTAGTAGTAGAAGTAGTAGTAGTAGTATTTTGTTTTGTTTGATTTGAGGTTTAACGTCATCCTTAACACTATTTAGGTCATTTTGGAGACGTTGCTTCCAATTTTGTGAGACTTTTACCCGCCACTGAGATGAAATGACATCTAAATCCCTGCCGCTGAATGAAACCAAAAGGTTTATAAGCATGGACGCGCCGACTCGCAGCAATTTTCCTGGATAGGCTAAGATATTCTAAGCGGATTACCAGTACTCATGTGCGGTCGGTATCAGCTGTGCGTGGAATCATCGTTTCTCCAAACCCCGATGGGCGGGAGCGGTGTTGTAGTAGTAGTAGCAGTAGTAGTAGTAGTAGTAGAAGTAGGAGTAGTAGTTGTAGTTTCAGTTGTAGTTTCAGTTGTAGCATTGGTTATTGTGGTAGTAGTAGTAGTAGTAGTAGTAGTATAAGTATTTTGTTTGTTTAATTTGAGGTTTAACGTTACCATCAACACTATATAGGTCATTTTGAAGACGTTGCTTCCAATTTTGTGGGACTTTTACCCAACATTGAGATGAAATGAAATCTCAAGCCCTGTCGCTCAATGAAATCAATAGGGTTTATAAGCATGGATGTTCCGACTCGCGCGTTAAGTAAATATTGTAGTAGTAGTAGTAGTAGCAGCAGCAGCAGTAGTAGTAGTAGTAGTAGTAGTAGTAGTAGTAGTAGTAGTAGTAGTAGTAGTAGTAGTAGTAGTAGTATTGAAAGTAGTGGTAGTAGTTCAGAAATTGTAGTTGACTGATTAATTGTTTTGGATTTAACGACATGTCAACCCTTTCGGGTCAGTTTGTGTCGTCTCCAAGAGAAAGAGAGAAAAGAGATAGAAGAGACAATGAAAGTGAGGGACAGAGGAGAAAGAGGAAAAGACTGGAAGTGTGGAAAGATCCCCTTCTACCCTTACCTGCTGTAAGGACATCAGGCCTTATCCAACTCCAGGCCAATATCAGTTGACACAAGATATACGCCACCTTTGCCTCACCCCACCACTCCCACAGAAGCAGTAGTAATACAAGTGGTGTGTGTTGGTAATATTAGATGGTGATGACTTCCATGTAATACCGCGCGGCGTGAAGGTAAAAGCAGTAGTAGTAGTAGTAGTAGTAGTAGTAGTAGTAGTAGTAGTAGTAGTAGTAGTAGTAGAAGTATTAGCAGTTGTTGTAGTAGTAGTAGTAGAAGTAGTAGTAGTAGTAGTAGTAGTAGTAGTAGTAGTAGTAGTAGTAGTAGTAGAAATGATAGCAGCAGTTTTTTGTTTGTTTGATTTTGAGGTTTAACGTCCCCGTAAACACTGTATATGCCATTTTGGAGACGTTGCTTCCAATTATGTGGGACTTTTACCCGACACTGAGATGAAATGACATCTCAAACCCTGTTGCCCAATGAAACCAATACTGTTTATAAACATGAACGACTCGCACCGCTTTGCCGGGGAAGGCTTCGATCCTCTAAGCGATTTTCCAGTACTCGTGTGCGGTCTGTTACAGCTCTGCGTGGAAGCATCATGCAGCCCATCTATTTCTTCAAGCCCCGATGTTCGGGGGCCCGATAGTAGCAGCAGAAGCAAAAATAGAAGTAGTAGTAGTAGCAGTAGTAGTAAAAATAGAAGAAGTAGTAATAGTAGCAGTGGTGGAAGTAGTAGCAGTAGTATTAGAAGTAGTAGTAGTAGTAGTTGTCGTAGTAGTAGAAGTTGTAGTAGAAGTTGTTGTTGTAGAAGTAGTACTAATAGTAGTGGTAGTAGCTGTTGTTGTTGCTGTTTTTGTTGAAGAAGTAATAGAAGGGGCAGTAGCAGAGGTGGTGATAGTAGTAGTAGTAGTAGTGGTAGTAGCAGAAGTAGTAGTGGTAGTGGTAGTAGGATCAGTAGCAGTTGTAGAAGTAGTAACAGTAGAAGCCATAGTTGTAGCGATTATGACAAGATTAGTAGCAGTTATAGTTGTTGTAGTGTTTTAAAATGTAGAAATGTTTGGAATAGAAGAAGCCATTGTAGGAATAGTAGTGTTGTTGTATTATTGGTAGAAGTCGTATTATTATAACTTTTATGATTATTATTAGTAGTAGTAGTAGTAATAGTTGAAGTAGTAGTAGTTGGAAAAGAAATAGTAGTTTTAATTACAATTGCAGGTGCAGTAGCATAAGCATTAGTGAAACTTGTAGCAGTAGTAGTTGTCACAACAACTACAAACTTACAATAATAGCTACTACTACTGCTACTACTACTTTTACTACTGACACTTCTATTTCTACAACTTCTACCACTACTACTTTTGTCATAGTAGTAGCAGTTGTAACTGTAGTACTGTAGAAGTAGTAGTAGTAGAAGTAGTAGTTGTAGTTATAGTAACAGTAGTAGCTGAAGTAGCAGTGGTGATAGTAGTTGTTGTAGTAGAAGTAGTAGTAATAGTAGTAGTAGTAGTAGTTGTTGTTGTTGTTGTAGTAGTAGTAGTAGAAGTATTATAAGTATTAGAATAAGCAGAAACAGTAGTTGTAGTAGTAGAAGAAATAGTGGGAGTTGTATCAGCATTAGAAGTGGTAGTGGGAGTAGCAGTAATAGCACTAGTAGAAGTAGTAGCATTAGAAGCCATAGTTGTAGCGATATTGACAATACTAGTAGCAATTATAGTAGTAGTAGTAGAAGTAGTAGTTGTTGTTATAGTAACAGTAGTAGCAGAAGTAGTAGTAATGATAGTAGGTGTTGTAGTAGTAGAAGTAGTAGTAGTTGTTGTAGTAGAAGTAGTAGTAATAGTAGTAGTCGTAGTAGTAGCAGTTATTGTTGTTGTAGTAGAAGTATAATAAGTATTAGAATAAGCAGTAGCAGTAGTAGTAGTAGTAGTAGTAGTAGTAGAAGAAATAGTGGTAGTTGTATCAGCATTAGAAGTGGTAGTGGGAGTAGCAGTAATAGCACTAGTAGTAGAAGTAGTAGCATTAGAAGCCATAGTTGTAGCGATATTGACAATACTAGTAGCAATTATAGTAGTAGTAGTGCTTTAAAATGTAGAAGTTTTTGGAGTAGAAGAGGCCAATATAGCAGTAGTAGTGTTATTGTCTTATTGGTAAAAGTCTTATTATCATTACCATTATTAGTTTATACTAATTTATTTAAGCTCGATTGCGATGGAAACTGCAAGCTTATTTAATCGCTCTAAAACACCAATTCCGGATGTTTTCACACGCGCGAGGGAGAGGCAGTGACTATTACACCACAGTGGCATTACGTCTCTTGCACAAGGAGACACCTCGATACCGGGTGTCGGATTCGAACGCACAACCTCTCGATCATGAGTTGAACGCGTTAACCACTGCGCTATCGAGGCTGACAATTACCATTATTATTAGTAGTAGTAGTACGTAGTAGTAATAGTAATAGTAGTAGTTGCAAAAGTAATAGTAGTTTAAATTGCAATTGCAGGTGCAGTAGCATAAGCATAAGTGAAACTTGTAGAAGTTGTAGCTGTAACTACAACTACAAATTCTTCAATAGCAGCTACTACTACTACTACTACTACTACTACTACTATTACTACTACTACTACTACTACTACTACTACTACTACTACTACTACTACTTTCACTACTACTTCTTCTACTACTAGTTATACTATTACTTTTGTCTTAGTATTTGCAGTTGCAACAGTAGTAGTAGTAGTAGTAGTAGTAGTAGTCGTAGTAGAAGTAGTAGTAGTAGAAGAAGTAATAGTAGTTATAGTAGAAGTAGTAGCAGAAGTAGTAGTAGTAATAGTAGTAGAAGTAGTAGCTGCAGTAGTAGTAGTTAGATATACTTGTAATAGCTGCAGCAGTATAATCAGTCGAACAATTTTTAATTTTATCATTATTATTTCTATTATTGAGGAAGAAGTAGTAATAGTAGTAGTTGTTGTATTAGTATAGTAGCAATAGTAGTAATAATAATCATCGTAGTAGTGGTTGTTTATAATTGTAGAAGTAGTGGTAATAGTAGTAGTAGAAGCGGAAGTCCTAGAAGAAGTAGAAGTGCTAACAGTAATAGGCATAGTAGTAGTATTAGTAGTAGTAGTAGCAGTAGAAGTAGTAGTAGTAGTGGTAGTAGTAGTACAAGTAGTAGTAGTAATAATAGTAGTAGAAGTAGAAGTAGTAGTAGTTGTTGTTGTAGTAGGTAGTAATAGGAACAGTAGTTCTGTAATTTCTGCCATAATTAAGTCCACTACTGCTGCTACTCCTTCAACATCAACAACAACAAAATCTACTACCAGAACTACTTCTTCCACTACTTGTGCCACCAATGTAACCACTGAGGATTCAACTTCTACAAAAAGCAATTGTAGAAGTAGTTGTTATAGTAGCTGCAGTATTAGTAATAGTAGTAGTATGGTACTATAAATAATAGAACAAGCAGTAGTAAAAGTCCAGTAATGGTAGCAGTAGTAGAAGTAGAAATAGTAGTAGAAGTACAGGAGCAGTAGAAGAAGTAGCAGAAGTAGAAGTAGAAGTTTCGGTGGTATTACTGATATTGTAGGAGTAGCAGCAGCAGTGGTATTGAAAGTAATATTAGCAGTAACAGAATTATTAGTAGGAAGAACAAGCAATAGTAGAAGTCCAGCAGTAGTAGCAGTAGTCGTACTAGTAGTTGTAGTAGTAGTAGTAGTAGTAGTAGCAGTAGAAATAATAGTTGTATTAGATGTTGTAGTTGTTGTAGTAGTAGAACTTCCATTTATATTATTACTGCTACTACTACCACTGCCACATATACTACTTCTTCTACTACAACAACTTCTACTATTTCTACTACTATAACAACAACTGCTACAAATACTACAACTTCTTGTACTACTACTACAGTAACTACCTCTAGTACAGGAACAACAACTACAACAATCATTTGAACTTCTACTACTACTCCTAGTACTACAGCTACTACTACTATTTCTGCTACTACTGCTACTGCTTCTATTACTACTACTATTACCACCTTTTCTACTACTAGAACTACTTCTACTACTGCTGCTACTACATCTATTTTATCTGCTACTACTACTACTTCTCATCGGGGTTTGGAAAAATATATGGGGTTGAATGGTGCTTCCACGCAGAGCTGAAACTGAAACGACTACTGCAACTACTCCTACAATGTTTGCGTATACTACTTTTACTATAATCAGTACTACTACTGAAAGTTCTACTTCTGCCACTGCTACTACTACGACTACTTCTACTACTGGACTTCTACTACTGTTTGTTCTTTTAAGTTTTGTTTTTCTACTTATACTTCAGTTACTGCTAATACTACTTTCAATACCACTGCTGCTATTACTTCTACAATATTTACTTATACTACTACCTCTACTATAACCAGTACTACTGCCGAAACTTCTACTTCTACTACTGCTACTACTTTTACTACTACTACTACAACTACTACTGCTACTACTACTACTACTTCTACTGCTTCTACTACTACTACTACTACTACTACTACTACTACTACTACAACTGCTACCATTACTGGACTTCTACTACTGCTTGTTCTATTATTTATTGTACCATACTACTACTATTACAATTACTTCCTTTACTATAACAACTACTTCTACAATTGCCTTTAGTAGAAGTTAAAGCCGTAGGGGCTACATTGGTAGCACAAGTAGTGGTAGTAGTAGTTCTAGTTGTAGATTTTGTTGTTGTTGATGTTGTAGTCGTAGCAGCAGTAGTGGACTTAATTATGGCAAAAATAATAGCACTATTGTTCCTACTACTACAACTACTACTACTACTACAACAACTAATACTATGTCTACAACAATTACTACTACTACTACTTATACTGCTGATACGTCAAGTACTCTATGACTTCCGCTTCTATTTCTACTAATACAATTACCGCTACTTCTACAATTATAACTTCTACTACTATTATTATTATTATAACTACTGCTACTACTACTACTTATACTATAACAACAACTACAACTACTACTTCTTCTACTAGCACAATTATAAAAATAATAATAATAGTTATAATTGTAGAAGTAGTGGTAATAGTACTACTTCTACTAGAACTACTACTACCACTACGTGTGCTACCAATGTAGCCACTACGGCTACAACTTCTACTAAAAGCAATTGTAGATTCTGAAGTAGTTGTTATAGTAGCTGCAGTAATTGTTATAATAGAAGTATTGTACATTATATAAGAGAACAAGCAGCAGTAGAAGTCGAATTGAAATGGTAGTAGTAGTAGTAGTAGTAGTAGAAGTAGTAATAGTAGTAAAATACTACTACTGCTACAATCATTAGTAGAAAAAAGTAGTAATGATTGTGCCTGTAGTAGTAATGGTTGTAGCAGTTGTAGTAAAACACTTGTATTATACTTGTATTTTACTACTAGTGCTGCAATCATTACTACTTCTACTCCTGCTACTACTATTACTAGTGCTAATAATGCTACTACTGTTACTACTACTCTTAAAATTGTAATAGTAGTAGTATGGTAAATGAATAATAAACAAGCAGCAGTAGAAGTCCAGTAACAATAGCTGTGGTAGTAGTAACAGTAGTAGAAGTAGAAGAATCAGTAGTTGTATTGGTTATAGTTGAAGCAGTTGTATAAGTAAATATTGTAGGAGTAGTAGCAGTAGTAGTATTGAAAGTAGTAGTAGCAGTGACAGAATTAGTAGTAATGCAAGCACATAGTGTGATAATCTTTGTCAATGGATTAATGATTTTGGATTAACGCTTCGGTACTAAGACCTAAACTACCTGTAATACCAATATTAGATTGAGATGATTTCTTGTTTTACAGCGCGGTGAAATGGCTAAAGCAATAGTAGTAGTAGTAGTAGTAGTAGTAGTAGTAGTAGTAGTAGTAGTAGTAGTAGTAGTAGTAGTAGTAGTAGTAGCAGCATTGCTTAAAAGAGAAACAGTAGTAGTAGAAGTAGTTTCATAGCAGTAGTAGTAAAATACAGGTAGTAGCAGCAGTATTAGAACTAGTATTAGTAAAAGTGGTGCCTTAAGATGTAGAAGAGGCAGGAGTAGAAGAAGCAGTTGTAGAAGTAGTAGTGTAGTTGTATTAGCAGTAGAAGGCGTATTTTTTATTGTTATTATCATTATTATTAGTAATAGAAGTAACAGTAGTAGAAGAAGTAGTCGTAGTAGTAGCAGTAGATGTTGAAGCAGTAGTAGTAGTAGTAGTAGTAGTAGTAGTAGTAGTAGAAATGGTAGTAGAAGTAGTAGTTGTTGTTATTGTTGTTTTATGCGTCGTATTTATAGTAGTAGCATTAGTAGCTCTAGTAATAGTAGTAGCCGTACCAGAAGTGGTAATGATTGCAGCACTAGCAGTAAAATACAGGTATTTTACTACTACGGCTACAATCATTACTACTCCTGCTACAATCATTACTACTTCTACAAATGGTTGTAGCAGAAGTAGTATTTAATACTACTGCTACAATCATTACGACATCCACTACTGCTTCTACTAGGAGTAGTTGAACTAGGTTTAGAAGTAGTAGTAGCAGAAGTGGTGATTCAAAATGTTTAAGTGGTAGGAGTTGTAGAAGCAGTTGTAGAAGGAGTAGTGCTGTTGTATTGTAGTAGTAGCCCTATCATTATTTCTATTATAATTATAATTATTATTATTATTAGTTGTTGGAGTGTTAGAAGAAGTTGTAGTCGTAGTAGTAGCAGTAGATGTAAAAGCAATAGCAGATGCAGTAGTAGTAGAACTAGAAGTTGTAGTAGTAGAGGGAGTAGTTGTTGTTATTGTTGATAATGTAGAAGTAGTAAAAGAAGTAGCAGTAGTAGCACTAGTAGTAGTAGAAGTAGCAGTAATAGTAAAATCGATGTAGTTGCAGCAGTAGTAGAAGTAGGTCTACCAGTTGAAGTAGTGTTAATAGTAATAGTAGTAGTAATAGAAGCAGTAGTAGTAGTAGCAGTAGTAGCAGAAATAGTAGTAGTAGTTGTAGTAGTAGGAGTAGTAGTATAAGAAAAAGTTCAAGTGGTTGTAGTAGTTGTTGTTGCTGTAGTAGAAGCAGTTACTGTAGTAGTAGTGCCAGAAGTTGTAGTATTAGTAGCAGTTGTTGTTGCAGTAGAAATAGTACTAGCTGTTGAAGTAGTGGAAGTAGTATATGTGGCAGTGGTAGTAGTAGCAGTAATAATATAAGTGGTAGTTCTACTACTACGACAACAACTACAACATCTAATACAACTACTATTTCTACTGCTACTGCTATTGCTACAACTACTAGTACTACTACTCATCGGGGTTTGGAGAAGTATATTGGGTTGCATGGCAGAGTTGAAACTGAATTGACTACTGCTACTACCCATACAATATTTACTTATACTACTACTTCAACTTTAACCAGTAGTGCTACTGAAACTTCTACTTCTACTACTGCTACTACTACGACTACTTCTACTACTGCTGCTACTGCTGGACTTCTACTACTGCTTGTTCTTTTAATTATTGTTTTCCTACTAATAATTCTGTTACTGCTAATATTACTTTAAATGCCACTGCTACTGCTACTCCTACAATGTCAGTATACCACCGAAACTTCTACTTCTACTACTGCTACTTCTTCTACTGCTCCTCTACTTCTATTACTACTATTACTACCTCTACTACTGCTACCATGACTGGACTTCTACTACTGCTTGTTCTATTATTTATTGTACCATACTACTACTATTACTATCACTGCAGCTACTATAACAACTACTTCTACAATTGCTTTTAGTACAAGTTGAAGCCGCAGTGGTTACATTGGTAGCACAAGTAGTGGTAGTAGTTGTTCTGGTAGTAGACTTTGTTGTTGTTGATGATGTAGTAGTAGCAGCAGTAGTCGACTTAATTATGACAGAAATAATAGCACTACTGTTCCTACTACTACCTACTACAACGACAACTACTACTACTTCTACTTCTACTACGATTACTGCTACTACTTCTACTACTACTACTACTAAGACTTCTACTACTACAACTACTACGCATTTTACTGTTAGCATCTCTACTTCTTCTTTGACTTCCGCTTCTACTACTTCTATTACCACTACTTCTACAATTATAACTATCACTACCACTACTACGTTGATTATTATTACCGCTACTGCTACTTATACTAATACAACAACAACAACTACTTCTACTATTTCTACTACTAAAATAAGAGAAATGATAATGATAAAAATAAAAATTGTTCGACTGTTTATACTGCTGCAGCTACTACGATTATATCTACTTCTACTACTGCAGCTACTGCTTCTACTACTATTACTTCTACTACTTCTGCTTCTACTGCTACTATAACTACTACTACTACTACTTCTACTGCTATTACTATTATTATTACTTTTACCACTACTACTAATACGACGACGACGACTACTACTACTATTACTACTACTACTACTACTACTTCTACTGTTATAACTGCAACTACTATGACAAACAGTAGTAGTTTTGTTTGTTTGATTTGAGGTTTAACGTCCCCGTCAACACTGTTAAGGTCATGTTGCTTCCAGTTTTGTGGGACTTTTACCCGACATTGAGATGAAATGACATCTGAAGCCATGTAGCCCGATGAAGCCAATAGGGTTTATTAGCATGGACGGTCCGCCTCGTACCGCGGTTCCTGGACTTGCTCAAAAAGTAGTAGTATTACTAATTGTAGCAATAGTACTAGAAGTAGTAGAAGTACTAGTAGTAATAGTAGTAGAAGTAGTAGTAGTAGTAGTAGTAGTAGTAGAAGTAGTAGTAGTAGTAGTAGTATTAGTAGCAGTAGAAGTAGTAGTAGTAGTAGTAGTAGTAGTAGTAGTAGTAGTAGTAGTAGAAGAATTAGTAGAAGTAGTAGAAGAAGTAGTAGTAGCTGCTATAGTAGAATTTGTAGTTGTTGTTACAGCTACAACTTCTACAAGTTTCACTTATGCTTATACTACTGCACCTGCAATTGCAATGAAAACTACTATTACTTTTGCAACTACTACTACTACTACTACTACTACTAATACTGCTACTACTACAAATAATAATAATGGTAATTGTCATCCTCGAAAGCGCAGTGGTTATCGCGTTCGACTCATGATCGAGAGGTTGTGCGTTCGAATCTGGCACCCGGTATCGAGGTGTCTCCTTATGCAAGACACGTATTAGCAGTTGTAGTAAAATACTTGTATTATACTTGTATTTTACTACTAGTGCTGCACTCATTACTACTTCTACTGCTGCTACTACTATTACTTGTGCCACTAATGCTACTACTGTTACTATTACTCTTAAAATTGTAATAGTAGTCGTATGGTAAATAAATAATAAACAAGCAGTAGTAGAAGTCCAGTAACAGTAGCTGTAGTAGTAGTAGCAGTAGTAGAAGTAGAAGAATCAGTAGTTGTACTGGTTATAGTAGAAGTAGTTGTATAAGTATATATTGTAGGAGTAGTAGCAGTAGTAGTATTGAAAGTAGTAGTAGCAGTGACAGAAGTAGTAGTAATGCAAGCAATTATTGTGATTATACTTTGTCTGTGGATTAATGATTTTGGATTATCGCTTTGGAACTACGACCTATACTACCTGTGATACCAATATCAGATTGAGATGATTTCTTGTTTTACAGCGCGGCGTAATGGCAAAAGCAATAGTAGTAGTAGTAGTAGTAGCAGTATTGCTTAAAAGAGAAACAGTAGTAGTAGAAGTAGTTTCATAGCAGTAGTAGTAAAATACAGGTAGTAGCAGCAGTATTAGAACTAGTAGTAGTAAAAGTGGTGCCTCAAGAAGTAGAAGAGGCAGGAGCAGAAGAAACAGTTGTAGAAGTAGTAGTGTAGTTGTATTAGTAGAAGTAGGCGTATTGTTATTTTTATTGTTATTATCATTATTGTTAGAAGTAGAAGTAACAGTAGTAGAAGAAGTATTCGTAGTAGTAGCAGTAGATGTAGAAGCAGCAGCAGTAGTAGTAGTAGTAGTAGTAGTAGTAGTAGTAGTAGTAGTAGTAGTAGTACTAGAAGTGGTAGTAGAAGTAGAAGTTGTTGTTATTGTTGTTTTATGAGTCGTAGTAATAGTAGAAGCATTAGTAGCACTAGTAATAGTAGTAGCAGTAGTAGAAGTGGTAATGATTGCAACACTAGTAGTAAAATACAGGTATTTTATTACTACGACGGCAATCATTACTACTACTGCTACAATCATTACTACTTCTACAAACGGTTGTAGCAGTAGTAGTATTTTAATACTACTATTACAATCATTACTACTTTCATTACTGCTACTACTAGGAGTAGTTGAACTAGTTTTAGAAGTAGTAGCAGAAGCGATGCTTCAAAATGTTTAAGTGGTAGGAGTAGAAGAAGCAGTTGTAGAAGGAGTAGTGTTGTTGTATTGTAGTAGTAGCCGTATTATTATTTCTATTATTATAATCATTATTATTATTATTAGTTGTAGTGTTTGTAGAAGTTGTAGTCGTAGTAGTAGCAGTAGATGTAGAAGCTGTAGTAGTAGCAGTAGTAGTAGAACTAGAAGTTGTAGTAGTAGAGGAAGTAGTTGTTGTTGTTGTTGTTGTTGATAATGTAGTAGTAGTATTAGAAGTAGCAGTAGTAGCACTAGTAGTAGTAGAAGTAGCAATAGTAGTAAAATAGATGTACTAGTAGCAGTAGTAGAAGTAGTGGTAATAGAAATAGTAGTAGTAATAGAAGCAGTTGCAGTAGTAGCAGTAGTAGCAGAAATAGTATTAGTAGTTGAAGCAGTAGGAGTAGTCGTAGAAGAAAAAGTTCAAGTGGTTGTAGTAGTTGTTGTTGCTGTAGTAGAAGTAGTTACTGTAGTAGTAGTGCCAAAAGTTGTAGTATGAGTAGCAGTTGTTGTTGTAGTAGTAGAAATAATACTAGTTGTTGTAGTAGTAGTAGTAGTATATGTGGCAGTGGTAGTAGTAGCAGTAATAATATAAGTGGTAGTTCTACTACTACGACAACAACTACAACATCTAATACAACTAATATTTCTACTGCTACTGCTACTGCTATTACTACAACTACTAGTACTACTACTCATCGGGGCTTGGAGAAGTATATTGGGTTGCATGGTGCTTCCACGCAGAGCTGAGACTGAAACGACTACTGCTTCTACTCATACAATTTTACTTATTATTGTTTTCCTACTAATAATTCTGTTACTGCTAATATTACTTTCTATACCACTGCTGCTGCTACTCCTACAATATCAGTATACCACCGGAACTTCTCCTTCTCCTACTTCTACTACTGCTCCTCTACTTCTAGTACTGCTATTACTACTTCTACTACTGCTACCATTACTGGACTTCTACTACTGCTTGTACTATTATTCATTGTACCATACTACTACTATTACTATCACTGCAGCTACTATAACAACTACTTCTACAATTGTTTTTAGTATAAGTTGAAGCCGCAGTGGTTACATTGGTAGCACAAGTAGTGGTAGTAGTAGTACTAGTGGTAGTAGACTTTGTTGTTGTTCATGTTGTAGTAGTAGCAGCAGTAGTCGACTTAATTATGGCAGAAATAATAACACTACTGTTCCTACTACTACGTACTACAACAACAACTACTACTATTTCTACTTCTACTACTATTACTGCTACTACTTCTTCTACTACTACTACTACTACTACTACTACTACTACTACTACTACTACTACTACAACTACTACGCATTTTACTGTTAGCATTTCTACATCTCCTATGACTTCCGTTTCTACTACTACAATTACAACTACTTCTACAATTATAACTACCACTACCACTACTACGATGATTATTAGGGCCCCGCACTGAAAGTGTGGGTGCCCTATAGTAATCACTCTGTCCGTCCGTCTGTCTGTCTGTCTGTCTGTCCGTCTGTCCGTCCACAAATTTTCAACATTTTCCTACTCCACTGATAGCGCTGCCGGGGCCCTAGTCAGTTTCACTGACAGCTCTAGTTATTATTGCTACTGCTACTTATACTAATACAACAACAACTACTACTACTACTTAAATAATAGAAATAATAATGATAAAAATAAAAAATTGTTCGACTGTTTATACTGCTGCAGCTACTACGATTATATCTACTACTACTACTACTGCAGCTACTACAACTACTACTATTTCTGCTTCTACTACTATTACTGCTACTACTTCTACTACTACTACTACTACTACTACTACTACTACTACTTCTACTACTACTACTACTACTTCTACTACTACTACTACTTCTACTCTTACTACAACCACTACGCATTTTACTGTTAGCATTTCTAATTCTCCTATGACTTCCGTTTCTACTACTACTATTACCACTACTTCTACAATTATAACTACCACTATCACTACTACGATGATTATTATTACTGCTACTGCTACTTATACTTATACAACAACTACTACTACTACTTCTACTTCTTAAATAATAGAAATAATAATGAAAAAATAAAAATTGTTCGACTGTCTATACTGCTGCACCTACTACGATTATATCTACTACTACTACTGCAGCTACTACTTCTGCTACTATTATTTCTACTACTTCTGCTACTATAACTACAACTACTACTTCTACTGTTAGTACTATTATTAATTATTTTACTTCCACTACTAATGCGACTACTACTACTACTACTTCTACTGTTACAACTGCAACTACTATGACAAAAAGTAGTAGTATTACTAGTTGTAGCAATAGAAATAGTACTAGAAGTAGTAGAGTGTGTGTGAGAATTTGGGTTTAACGTCGCTTTCAACAATTTTTCAGCCATATCACGACAATGTCTGGTTGCGACAGGGAGCTCAATGCTCACTTTTATAGTGCTGCCTCACTGAAGTATCATGGTCCAGACACATTACACGATACCACACCCAGTCACCTTATCCTGACACTGGGTAGACCAGTCCTAGCTCTACCCCGTAAATCTGAGTGCCACGCGAGGAGCAGCTAGTACCATTTTTAACGACATTGGTAAAAGAAGTAGTAGAAGTAGTAGAAGTAATAGTAGTAGCGGTGGTAGTAGTAGTAGTAGTAGTAGTAGTAGTAGTAGTAGTAGTAGTAGTAGTAGTAGTAGTAGTGGCTGCTATTGTAGAATTTGTAGTTGTTGTTACAGCTACTTCTACAAGTTTCACTTATGCTTATACTACTGCACCTGCAATTGCAATTAAAACTACTATTACTTTTGCAACTACTACTATTACTACTACTTCTACTACTACTACTACTACTACTACTACTACTATTACTACTATTACTACTACTACTACTAATAATAATAATGGTAATTGTCATCCTCGATAGCGCAGTGGTTATCGTGTTCGACTCATGATCGAGAGGTTGTGCGTTCGAATCCGGCACCCGGTACCGAGGTGTCTCCTTATGCAAGACACGTAATGACACTGCCTAACATCACCTAAGTCTAAATGGGTAGCAGTGGTGTTATAGTCACTGCCTCTCTCTCGCGCGTGTGAAAACATCCGGAATGAGTGTTCGAGAGCGATTAAATAAGCTTGAAGTTTCCATCGCAATCAAACTTAAATAAATTAGTATAAACTAATAACGGTAATGATAATACGACTTTTACCAATAAGACAATAACACTACTACTGCTATATTGGCCTCTTCTACTCCAAAAACTTCTACATTTTAAAGCACTACTACTACTATAATTGCTACTAGTATTGTCAATATCGCTACAACTATGGCTTCTACTGCTACTACTTCTACTACTAGTGCTATTACTGCTACTCCCACTACCACTTCTAATGCTGATACTACTACCACTATTTCTTCTTCTACTATTACTACTACTACTACTACTACTACTACTACTACTACTACTGCTACTGCTTATTCTAATACTTATTATACTTCTACTACAACAACAACAACAATAACTGCTACTACTACTACTACTACTACTACTATTACTACTACTTCTACTACAACAACTACTACTACTTCTACTACTACAACACCTACTATCACTACTACTACTTCTGCTACTACTGTTACTATAACAACAACTACTACTTCTACTACTACTACTACTACAGTACTACAGTTACAACTGCTACTACTATGACAAAAGTAGTAGTAGTAGAAGTTGTAGAAATAGAAGTACTAGTATAAAAAGGAGTAGTAGCAGTAGTAGTAGCTATGATTGTAAGTTTGTAGTTGTTGTGACTAATGCTTATGCTACTGCACCTGCAATTGTAATTAAAACTACTATTTCTTTTGCAACTACTACTACTACTACTACTTATAATAATAATAATCATAAAAGTTATAATAATACGACTTCTACCAATGATACAACAACACTACTATTGCTGCAATGGCTTCTTCTTTTACAAACATTTCTACATTTTAAAACACTACTACAACTATAACTGCTACTAATCTTGTCATAATCGCTACAACTATGGTTTCTACTGCTACTACTTCTACAACTGCTACTAATCCTACTATCACTACCACTACTACTTCTGCTACTACTACCACTACTACTACTACCACCAACTCTGCTACTGCCACTTCTATTGCTTCTTCAACAAAAACAACAACAACAACGACACCAGCTACTACCACTACTATTAGTACTACTTCTACAACAACAACTTCTACTACAACTTCTACTACTACGACAACTACTACTACTACTACTTCTAATACTACTGCTACTACTTCCACCACTGCTACTATTACTACTTCTTCTATTTTTACTACTACTGCTACTACTACTACTTCTATTTTTGCTTCTGCTGCTACTATCGGGCCCCCGAACATCGGGGCTTGGAAGAAATAGATGGGCTGCATGATGCTTCCACGCAGAGCTGTAACAGACCGCACACGAGTACTGGAAAATCGCTTAGAGGATCGAAGCCTTCCCCGGCAAAGTGGATCGAGTCGTCCATGTTTATAAACAGTATTGGTTTCATTGGGCAACAGGGTTTGAGATGTCATTTCATCTCAGTGTCGGGTAAAAGTCCCACAAAATTGGAAGCAACGTCTCCAAAATGGTCTATACAGTGTTTACGGGGACGTTAAACCTCAAATCAAACAAACAAAAAACTGCTGCTATCATTTCTACTACTACTACTACTACTATTACTACTACTACTTGTACTACTACTACTACTACTACTTCTACAACAACTGCTTATACTTCTTCTTTTACTACTACTACTACTACTACTACTACTACTACTACTACTACTACTATTACTACTTCTACTACTACTACTACTACTACTACTGCTTTTACCTTCACGCCGCGCGGTATTACATGGAAGTCATCACCATCTAATATTACTAACACACTAACCACTTGTATTACTACTACTTCTGTGGGAGTGTTGGGGTGAGGCAAAGGTGGCGTGTATCTTGTGTCAACTGATATAATTAACGACATTGGTAAAAGAAGTAGTAGAAGTAGTAGAAGTAATAGTAGTAGCGGTGGTAGTAGTAGTAGTAGTAGTAGTAGTAGTGGCTGCTATTGTAGAATTTGTAGTTGTTGTTACAGCTACTTCTACAAGTTTCACTTATGCTTATACTACTGCACCTGCAATTGCAGTTAAAACTACTATTACTTTTGCAACTACTACTATTACTACTACTTCTACTACTACTACTACTATTACTACTACTACTACTAATAATAATAATAATGGTAATTGTCATCCTCGATAGCGCAGTGGTTATCGTGTTCGACTCATGATCGAGAGGTTGTGCGTTCGAATCCGGCACCCGGTACCGAGGTGTCTCCTTATGCAAGACACGTAATGACACTGCCTAACATCACCTAAGTCTAAATGGGTAGCAGTGGTGTTATAGTCACTGCCTCTCTCTCGCGCGTGTGAAAACATCCGGAATGAGTGTTCGAGAGCGATTAAATAAGCTTGAAGTTTCCATCGCAATCAAACTTAAATAAATTAGTATAAACTAATAACGGTAATGATAATACGACTTTTACCAATAAGACAATAACACTACTACTGCTATATTGGCCTCTTCTACTCCAAAAACTTCTACATTTTAAAGCACTACTACTACTATAATTGCTACTAGTATTGTCAATATCGCTACAACTATGGCTTCTACTGCTACTACTTCTACTACTAGTGCTATTACTGCTACTCCCACTACCACTTCTAATGCTGATACTACTACCACTATTTCTTCTTCTACTATTACTACTACTACTACTACTACTACTACTACTGCTACTGCTTATTCTAATACTTATTATACTTCTACTACAACAACAACAACAATAACTGCTACTACTACTACTACTACTATTACTACTACTTCTACTACAACAACTACTACTACTTCTACTACTACAACACCTACTGTCACTACTACTACTTCTGCTACTACTGTAACTATAACAACAACTACTACTTCTACTACTACTACTACTACAGTACTACAGTTACAACTGCTACTACTATGACAAAAGTAGTAGTAGTAGAAGTTGTAGAAATAGAAGTAGTAGTATAAAAAGGAGTAGTAGCAGTAGTAGTAGCTATGATTGTAAGTTTGTAGTTGTTGTGACTAATGCTTATGCTACTGCACCTGCAATTGTAATTAAAACTACTATTTCTTTTGCAACTACTACTACTACTACTACTTATAATAATAATAATCATAAAAGTTATAATAATACGACTTCTACCAATGATACAACAACACTACTATTGCTGCAATGGCTTCTTCTTTTACAAACATTTCTACATTTTAAAACACAACTACAACTATAACTGCTACTAATCTTGTCATAATCGCTACAACTATGGTTTCTACTGCTACTACTTCTACAACTGCTACTAATCCTACTATCACTACCACTACTACTTCTGCTACTACTACCACTACTACTACTACCACCAACTCTGCTACTGCCACTTCTATTGCTTCTTCAACAAAAACAACAACAACAACGACACCAGCTACTACCACTACTATTAGTACTACTTCTACAACAACAACTTCTACTACAACTTCTACTACTACGACAACTACTACTACTACTACTTCTAATACTACTGCTACTACTTCCACCACTGCTACTATTACTACTTCTTCTATTTTTACTACTACTGCTACTACTACTACTTCTATTTTTGCTTCTGCTGCTACTATCGGGCCCCCGAACATCGGGGCTTGAAGAAATAGATGGGCTGCATGATGCTTCCACGCAGAGCTGTAACAGACCGCACACGAGTACTGGAAAATCGCTTAGAGGATCGAAGCCTTCCCCGGCAAAATGGATCGAGTCGTCCATGTTTATAAACAGTATTGGTTTCATTGGGCAAAAGGGTTTGAGATGTCATTTCATCTCAGTGTCGGGTAAAAGTCCCACAAAATTGGAAGCAACGTCCCCAAAATGGTCTATACAGTGTTTACGGGGACGTTAAACCTCAAATCAAACAAACAAAAAACTGCTGCTATCATTTCTACTACTACTACTACTACTACTACTACTACTATTACTACTACTACTTGTACTACTACTACTACTACTACTACTACTACTACTTCTACAACAACTGCTTATACTTCTTCTTTTACTACTACTACTACTACTACTACTTCTACTACTACTTCTATTACTACTACTATTACTACTACTACTACTACTACTACTGCTTTTACCTTCACGCCGCGCGGTATTACATGGAAGTCATCACCATCTAATATTACTAACACACTAACCACTTGTATTACTTCTACTTCTGTGGGAGTGTTGGGGTGAGGCAAAGGTGGCGTGTATCTTGTGTCAACTGATATTGGCCTGGAGTTGGATAAGGCCTGATGTCCTTACAGCAGGTAAGGGTAGAAGGGGATCTTTCCACACTTCCAGTCTTTTCCTCTTTCTCCTCTGTCCCTCACTTTCATTGTCTCTTCTATCTCTTTTCTCTCTTTCTCTTGGAGACGACACAAACTGACCCGAAAGGGTTGACATGTCGTTAAATCCAAAACAATTAATCAGTCAACTACAATTTCTGAACTACTACCACTACTTTCAAAGTAGAAGTAAAACAAAGATCAGGAATTGATACAATTAACTTACTCCACCCATAAAAGACACCAAAGGGAAAGAAATACAAACATTAAGCGACCAGACCATAATGGCTAAAGGATGACTGTCAATTGATGGAACAGTGAAAAGCAATTGCATAAGCAATCCCTGAGGATTGGAAAAATAAGAGCATTAAATGCATGTACGGGGAGACCTTTTACAGCCGCCACACGGCACAAACAAAACAGCCCTGATATGCAAAGTACTACTACTACTACTACAATATTTACTTATACGCGCGAGTCGGACCATCCATGCTTATAAGCCCTATTGATTTCATTTAGCGACAGGGCTTGAGATTTCATTTCATCTCAATGTCGGGAAAAAGTCCCACAAAATTGGAAGCAACGTCTTGAAAATGACCTATATAGTGTTGATGGTAACGTTAAACCTCAAATTAAACAAACAAAATACTTATACTACTACTACTACTACTACTACTACTACTACTACTACTACTACTACTACTACTACTACTACTACTACTACTACTACCACTATAACCAATGCTACAACTGAAACTACAACTACTACTCCTACTTCTACTACTACTACTTCTACAGCTACTACTACTATTACTACAACACCGCCCCCGCCCATCGGGGTTTGGAGAAACGATGATTCCACGCACAGCTGATACCGACCGCACATGAGTACTGGTAATCCGCTTAGAATGTCTAAGCCTACCCAGGAAAATTGCTGCGAGTCGGCGCGTCCATGCTTATAAACCTTTTGGTTTCATTCAGCGGCAGGGATTTAGATGTCATTCCATCTCAATGTCGGGTAAAAGTCTCACAAAATTGGAAGCAACGTCTCCAAAATGACCTAAATAGTGTTAGCGATGACGTTAAACCTCAAATCAAACAAAACAAAATACTACTACTACTACTTCTACTACTACTACCATTACCAACAATACTACTACTACTACTACTACTACTACTAACACACTCATCGGGGCTTGGTGCCGGCCTCGGTAGCTCAGTCGGATGTGCGTCTTACTGGTGATCAGGGGGACACAGGTTCGATACCTGCCGGGGTCGGCAACATTCTTTCGTTGAGATTGATCATGCAATCGTTTCTACGGTCATTCTCTCTCTTCCGCCAGTTGCCAGTTTCTAGCGAAAGAATGTGCACTGTACTGGTTAATCCTGCCCAGGAAATTGTGGACAAGAAAAACTGACCGCCTCACAAATGACCTAAAAAGTGCTGACTGGACTGTTAAACTCCAATATAAAACAAAAAAGAAAAAAACAGACATCGGGGCTTGGAGAAATAGACTGGGCCGCATGGTGCTTCCACGCAGTTCTGAAACCGACGAACGAGTACTGGTAAACCGCTTAGAAGGACTAAGCCTTCCCATGCAAAGTAATGCGAGTCAGACCGTTCAATGCATATAATTGGACGACAGGGCTTGAGATGCCATGTCATCTCAGTGTCGGGTAAACGTCCCACAAAACTGGAAGCACGGTCCCGCCCATCGGGACTTGAAGAAATAGATTGGGCTGCATGATGCTTCCACGCAGAGCTGAAACGACCGCACATGAGTACTGGTAAACTGCTTAGAGGTTCTAAGCCTGCCCAGGAAAAGTCGTGCGAGTCCATGCGGGTTTCATTGGGCGGCGGGGCGTGAGATGTCATTTCATCTCAATGTTGGGTAAAAGTCCCACAAAATTGGAAGCAACGTCTCCAAAATGACCTATACAGAGTTGACGGGGACATTAAATCTAAATCAAACAAACAAAACTGGAAGCAACATCTCCAAAATGACCTAAATAGTGTTGACGGGAACGTTAAATCTCAATTCAACCAAAGAAACTAATACTATTACTACTTCTGCTACTGCTACTACTACTGCTGCTGCTTATGCTACTGCACCTACTACGAGTATAACTGCTACTACTACTGCAATTACTACTACTATACCTACTACTTCTACTTCTATTGCTACTACTTCTACTACTACAACTACTACTACTACTACAAGGTATACTTGTACTACTTCTGCTATTACAATTACTACTACTACAACAACTTGTACTAGTGACTGTGGTAGACATAGATGAAGTAGTGGTTACAGAGGTAGCATGAATAGTGGCTGTATACTAGTTTTGTTTGTAATGGAGTTTAACAGTCCAGTCAACACTGTTTAGGTCATTTTTGAGCCGGCCAGTTTACCTATCCACGCTTTTCCTCGACAGGCTTATATAGCTGTAGTTGTAGTAGTTATGGCAGATATAATAGTGGTATTAATAGTGGTATTTAAAGATATAGTGGTAGTGGTACTAGGCCCGTATCCATTTTACCTTAGTTGTTTGTGAAACTTACAACTAAAACGCACTCCGCACACACATACATGCATCTGCTTGCGCTTCCGCGCAGTATTTACGCACATTCTTATTATTTGCTTGAATATCACAAGACAATACGAAAACGCGCCTTTTCAGATATACTGGAAAATTTTACCACCCAAAAACGAAATGTTTCTTTTTTTTTATTTTCAGACAAAAACGAATGAGTTTGCCGCCCTACACACCCCCTCCCCCCCCCCACCCCCACCCACCCCAACACACACACACTTTTTCTTTGATAGGAAACAGAAAACATTTTTTTCGAAATAAGAAAGCTTTTCGAGTTATCTGTTTGTTTGTTTGAGTTGAGGTTTTACGTCCCCGTCAACACTATTCAAGTCATTTTGGATACGTTGCTTCCGATTTTGTGGGATTTTACACGGCATTGAGATGAAATGACATCTCAAGCCCTACCGCCAATAGAAACCGCGGGGGTTTAAGGAGTGGTCCGACTCGCATGACTTTTCCTGGGCATGCTTAGACCTAAGCTGTTTACCAGTGCTCAAGTTCGGTCAGTTTCAACTCTGCGCGGAAGCACTGTGTAGCCCATTTTATTTCTCCAGGCCCCGATGGGCGGGGGCGATTCGAGTCATCTTCATCATGCGTATTTGAAACCTAGAAGACCAAACCATACATTAAGAAAATCGGGGATTAAAAAGGTTATACTTTATTTTTGTCAAGTCTGCTCCAAAACATAGATTGTGGGTACTCGTTAGAACCGCTTCACCTAAAGAGTACTAAAGAGTACCAACAGTCTATGTTTTCAGCAAACATAAGGAAAATAATGTATACCCCAATAAACCCAAGTTTCACAAAATGAAAATGGGGTTTCTGGGTATATAGGCGTGTTTTCTTGATGTTTCACCATTGTATATCTGGAACTAAACCCCACATGATAATCTGTGTAAATAAATAAATAAATGACAGGAAAGTAAATGCAAAACATTATTATTATACTCTTAGTTAAATTTTAATATATCAAATCAGACTGATTATCCCGTGATTTTTTCAAGGGTGCAATAAACGCTCTTGATTCTCATTAAAATTTGAAATTATTGAGTGTTTACACAGCATGAATTGGACAGGTATATCAAAGACGCCGCAAGAAAGATAAGAGCCTTATCCAAAAAATGTGGATATGTAAGCGGCATTTTGATTGGATAATTGGAGAATAAGAAATAGCGGTCTACTTGCATTTTTACGGGTAGACCTGCATTTACGGGTACACCCCTATTTTTACGGGTATACCTGCATTTCAAGATGCGGGTACACCCGTAAATTTAGGGGTATACCCGCAAATATAGGGGTGTACCCGTAAAATGCAGGTGTACCTGTAAAATGCGGGTAGACCGCTAAATGCGGGTGTACCTGCAAATTTACGGGTATACCCGCATTTAAAATAGGGGTGTACCTGCAAATTTAGGGGTGTACCTGCAAATTTACGGGTATACCCGTATATCTAAAATGCGGGTAGACCGGTATCGGTCATTTTGACCCTTTTGGTACACCATAGTGAAGGCTGGAAAAATTGTCCTGAACGATGACTTAGACTGTAAACATTTTCTTTAACCATTGTAAGCAAAAATGTAGACCCTGACCAGACGCTGCGTTTTGCGGCTTTCCAACCTTAGATTTATGTACTTCAAGCAAGCAGTATAGACCCAGATCAGACGCCGCGTTCTGCGGCGTCTGATCTTGGTCTACACTGTTTGCCAAACCTAACAAGTGATTCCAGTCCAGAGTCAATAGCTAACCCTCTTACGCTACACTCTGTCCTCACTGAAATAAGAATAACGCGGCTATTTTCCATTAAAAACATAACCTGGCCCCGAGGTTATAAAACTTTTTTCATGCTCAACTCAGCTGAGCATGAAATTAATAATGCTCATAAATATTGCAATACAAATGATAGAGTCAGTTTTCTTGCTCAGATCAGCACAGAATATTATTTGTCCTGCTTATAAATTTTAAAATGCCAACAATAATTGGCATTTTAAAATTTATGAGCAGGACACATTTCATGCTCAGCTGAGTTGAGCACGAAAAAAGTTTTATAACCTCGGGGCCTGGATTTCCTACAAATCAGTGACAATCACATGGACATCGTCAATGAAGAGATTTTGTGCGTCATGCCCTTTAAAGAGGTTTGAACGTATCGGTAAAATGCTACGCTCCGCCTACTGGTGCGAAGCCAAGCTCTGCAACGGAAAGTCAGGCTGGTTGTTTTCGGTTACTCTGTCTGATAAACGACCGGCTTGATATATAAGTGTGAATGTGTGTATTACGTCCCACCAACAACTAAGGTCATATGGAGACGGTACTTCGGTTTAAAGACTCATCCCTAGTTTATGAAGCGAGTGTTCATTAGCACCAGTAGAAACGGCAGTATTTGCAACAATTAATTGAAGAACTTCAAGCTATACGTGGTTTACCTGGGTTTAGTTTTAATTTCCTCAAAATTACACGCAGAGACACCTCCACTGAATGCTGCCATATTCGTTCTATTGCACTCTTTCTGTCACCATCAGTCGTTTAGCTCTAGTTGTATTTAATTGCTTTGTCAAATCACACATATGATCCGATTTCTGTACAAAGAAGCTTGGGGATCCATGAAGACTTCACATCACGCTAACAAGTCTATGCTATGCACTCCCTTGTAAAACCAACTTTAAAGAAAAAATGGATGTACCATGTTTTGATTATTATTGCTCAAAACATGGACTGTGGGTATTCTTTTGAACCGCCTCAACGAGGTGGTTCTAAAGCCCATCCATAGTCCGTGTAATGAGGAGGTTCTAAAGAGTACCCGCAGTCCATGTTTTGAGCAATAATTAGGAAAACATGCTCTAAAGAGCACTGCCAGTCTGGTGCAGAAATAAGAAAAATGTGATAGATTGTTGCCAGAAAAGGTAATTTTTTAGAGATATAGCAGATATCATTAGCTTACATTATTAAAGATATCATTATCTTACATAGATGTTTTATCCTTATAAACACAATGTGTAGACAATGACATAATCTTTTTCATCAGACGTATACTTCCCTGTATAGTTTTGAATATTTCATTCTTACTTTTGAATGTATATAATTGAGTAAAATCAGTTAAATATAACCTATATCCGAGACTATTGGGACACATTCACCATTGAGGACAGCCCGGTCTTTAAAAAGACAAATTAGAAATCTTTTTATTCATTGATTGATTGCCAAAAACTTGTAAAATTATTTAAACCGTAGAGATAAAATGTCAAGACCTTTTGATGGCATGGACAGCTAATTATTTTTCTCTGAATAGGAGTACAATGCTAGCTTAATAACCCATATCTAACCGAATACCCGGCAAAATCGACATTTTCGGTCGATTGTTTATCAGTCGACCCAAAGTCAAATATACAAGCACAGTTATACTGCTGATGTCCATGTGCATGTTCTAATACTTTTAAATAATCAATTTGTGATATAAAAATACAGAATAAAATTTAACCTATGTTAGAAATAGCATCTTATTATAGGAATTTTCAGCGAATCACTCATAAACTTTATGAAGCAGCGAGTCACTCACAAACTGTATGAAGTGGCGAATCACTCATAAACTATATGAAGCGGCGAATCACTCACAAACTATATGAAGCGGCGAATCACTCATAAACTTTATGAAGCAGCGAATCACTCATAAACTGCATGAAGCGGCGAATCACTCATAAACTGCATGAAGCGGCGAGTCACTCATAAACTGTATGAAGCAGCGAATCACTCATAAACTGCATGAAGCGGCGAATCACTCATAAACTGCATGAAGCGGCGAATCACTCACAAACTGCATGAAGCGGCGAATCACTCATAAACTGCATGAAGCGGCGAATCACTCACAAACTGCATGAAGCGGCGAATCACACATAAACTGCATGAAGCGGCGAATCACTCATAAACTAAATGAATCCCGGGCTTTGTGTTAAGTTTCTGAGTGAGTGATTCGCCGGAGTTTAAACATCGATACAAGCCACAAAAAATGAAAAATTAATTCCTTATAATTCCAACTACGTCATTGAAATGTTAAATTTGCCACCAAAAATGGAATGTTTTTAAGAATTCTTTCGAAAGCGTAAGAATAACTTAGCAACAGCCACGGCGGAATGATTTTTCAGTTAGAACTGCCATCTTTAATCGAAACCCAGGCAACAAAAACAAACAACAATAAAAAAAAACGTCAAGTCTATAACTTCCGTTTATTTGCATTCGAACATTTACGTTTTCAATAGTTTTAATCGAATGCTCTTGACGTCACTTCATATACAATGATGTATCGCATAGGTTCTAAACGTGCTCTTTGACGTCAATGTATATATTCACTTGTCGCTGTTTGAAATAGGTCTGGAGTTTATCTAAGAATAAAACTGTTATTCCAACCAATCAAATCGCTCGATGGAGATTTGGAATAACAATGGCATCTACGTTGTCTCTAAATGTCCATCAGCATGACGATTGACTAAAAATATATTATAAGTTAATGTCCTTTTTTGATCGATTACGGAGAAATAATTCATAAGCGAGTAAAACATGAGTGAGCGATCGCCATAGCGAACAAGTGTTTTTTTATATACGAAATCCTTAGGACACGTGTGGATTATTTCTACTTAATCAATCAGTCAAATAAATAAATAAATAAATAAATAAATCAATGAATAAACTGTTTATTACATTTTCCGTTATGTTTTACCTTTGAATTTTCAAATCAGCCGTTCTGATTCCTTACCAAAATAGTTCCAGTCAAGGCATGAGTTTCAGGAGGCGTGATTTTGTTTGCAAATCAGTCGCCATCTTGTTTTTATTACAATGCAGAAAATCATCCTGTGCTTGAAATTCAGATGCAAAAATGTCATGAAAATCAAGAAAATCATACTTTATCTTCGTGTTGCAGGTCTTTATGGACGTGAAAGTTTAAGTTTGATTTCATTGATTTTATCAGATTTTCCGCCTAACGTTAACTATTGTTATTGTTGTTACAAACGTCGCCTGGCAATTATGACGCCAAAACGTTCGAAATGAAATAATTTGCTCGTGTGATTCAATGAGAAATCTCAGTAAATCACTGCTGAAAAATATCATAAATTTTAATATATCTGTTGCTCTAGCTGTAACAGGCAGTTCAGAGCTATAATTGGTCTCATCAGCCATCTTAGAACACAAAACATCAGCAGTTTTCGCATTTGATTAAGATTTGTCATTGTTGTGATGACAGACGAACTATTATTATGATCTAAAAGACATACTGTTGATAATTTCCGAAGGTGAATGTTTTGAACATAGGATTAACGTTATCTTGGCTCTTTAAATCAGAATAAATCATTATCTACCATAAAATATATTTTCGAATTTACTTATCATTCTGGCTGACATTTTGGGATGACGGACATTAAGAGCTCCGTTGAAAAGATGCTTTCCTAAACTAATTGCCATGCTTGCGGACATTTAGAGATGCTTGGACCATCCCTAAGTGTCAGAGAAAACAAATCAAGTTAAATTTAGAATATCTTTTAATAATTTGTTCGCGATTTTTCACTTGCTATGTTGTAATTGATCAGTCTTCATCTTTTTCTACAGCTTCGTGAAAAACTTTGAATTTGTCGGACACTTAGGGATGTCGGACGTTTAGGGATCCTATGCGTCATAAACGTGTACCTGTACTTCATCATAGCCCAGGTTTCTGTCATGTCCTTTTAGTATTCTAGTATTTTATTATTCTGTTGAGTTCTCCTGTATGCTAGTGGTCGCCCCAGTCTTGCATGCAATCATTCTCATCGGTAATTTGTTCTTTGCATTACGATAATACACATATGCTATAATAGCGTTTTTCATATCTCTTGAACTAGTGATGTGCCGGTAGGCTGTAGCTATATGCATATACAACAACAACAACAACAAGGTCCGCTACGACAAGATCCACGGAAAAGTGCGACGACAAACCAACGATCATCAGCTGACTGCCTAATGAATATTGATGCCATGCGCCGCACGGACAACTAACCACGCTGCTATCGCCACTTACCGTTCTGCAGCCTACCAGTGTGCTTCGAGGTCACTCAGCGCCGGGGGCTGGAGGATTGGTAAGTACCATTTTATATCACTAGCTTTTTTCATATGAATATTTTTAATTCCCTTATTTCGCTCAAAACATAAATTGAGAGTACTCGTAGAACCGCGTTTTTAGCCACTTCCCATAATCTATGTTTTCGAACAAAAATAGTGGAAATAATATATACGCTTTCTCTATATAAAATCATGTTTACAGGGGTGTTGATTTCACAGTTCTGGTAACATGGAGGTTTTCAAAGCAACACTCATATCTCTATTTCAGTTATTTATCTAGCAGAAATAAATAATAATAATAAAAACTTCAGATAGTTATGGAAGCACTAGATGTTACCTTACGCACCGAACGTTTCACTACAGGTTAGACGGTGATCAGGGTACAGTACTGACAACCTTTATCAGAAAGTTATTCACGTTGCAAATTAAAAAGAGAAACGATCAGGAACTGGTACAATCAGATCCCAAATTGTTCCTACAGTATCACTTCGGAAAGAAGTCGAAACATGGAGTGATGACAGTAAAAAAAAAAACGGACTACAGGTAAACCGAGTCAGCAGCTCTTTCACAAACAGGTAGTGACTCAGAATACCCAAACCTAACTAAAAAGAAGCAAAGCTTGTTTACTGTTGTCGGATGATAAGGATGATAAGTAGACGGTGACGTAAGAGAGTATAACACCACAGGTAGGTTTGACAGGTTAAACCGTTATCATTATCATACCCATCATTAGCTTGCAAGACAGACTATACCGTTGTAATTATCAATACCGAAGCGTCGTTACATTTTGACAACAATGGACAGTGCTTAATAACACAAACATTCGCTTAGTCACTTTCAACTTATCTTCCGACAACAATGCACCGTTATCATTATCATACCCATCATTGGCTGGCAGGACAGACTATACCGTTATAATTATCATGACCGAAGCATCGTTACCTTTTTACAACAGTGGACAATGCTTAATAACAAAAACATTCGCTGACGTCACTTTCAACTTATCCTCCGACAATAGTACCTAAATTTGACAACACGAGAATTAATTTGTTTTCATGTCAGAATGGAAAAACAAACACTGAATGAACAATAAACGAATAACTGAACCGGTCAACGAGAACTCCGACCAGTCGGACGGTATTGCGCATGTAAGTGTGATTAGTTTTCTATGTTTCCTCTATGTGCAGTATATGCAAATACCAGCCTCTAGCGGAGAACGAAGGCTCACAGTCTCATTTGAGACTTTGCTGGCCGGCTATGTTGTAAAACACAATTTCACAAGTTTCATAAATAAATAAATAAATAAATAAAAGCAAACGTGGTACCTAAGACATTTGCCTTCTTTTGGACTGTACATCCTTACTTTTAACTGCGGCAAGCAATGGCTAATAATAAACATCGCCATTCCTTAAAGTACTGTTTACTTTTAAGGGTGTTTTATCTTTGACCATAAGTAATGAAACTTAATTAATTCGATATTTGATATCCTCTTGGTGTAGACACTCATTTAATTTGGAAGATTAGATTTCCAGCTAGTGTGATAAAAGATAAATTAAATGGCTTTACAACAATTAATCAAACAAAAAGCTTATTTGATCCTTATATTTGCATAATGACTCTATACGAAACGGATCAGTGTTTACAGACGGTATATACAAGCGCTATGAAAACATGTAACCCTTTCATCCCTTTAGACCGGATCTTTTCATTTAAATTATCAAACGACCTGAGATTTTGTGCATCATATGCCACTCTAATTTGCGTATTTATGCGACGATTTTAAGAAATGAATATACTGTATGGACTGTATGATACGTAGTGGGGTGTTAGCTACCCCCATGGGGAATTTTCTACACTGTTATTTTCTGAATCCTCAACGTCTCCCGAGTATGATTCCTATGTTTCCCACCTGCCGAGTGGGCGGTCGTAACTTATAGAGGCCAAAGGTCAGCAAGTGCACTTCTGAATGTGAAATGTCTGTTGATCAGCAAGTAACGATCATTTGCTGAATTTTATTCTGGTTTTAGCCTTAAATAAGATCAAATAATGTATTAAGCTTATATATTCATTGTTTTCATACCCGCTTACAGAATATAGGCATGTTTTGTGCTAATTAAAGTACTAGAAATACATGAATTTTATGATTTTGTGTTGCTAAAAACTTTTATTTCAGAAAATCAATGGTTAATTTTGAGACTAAACACCTGTTTCACCACATATACCCTGAAATCATCCTTGATGTAAACTTCAGTAAATTTTAGCTCAACAGAGCCGAACGCTCCGGGGGATCTTATAGGATAGGCAGCTGTCCGTCGTCGTCGTCTGCGTAGTCGACTGGCGTAAACATTTTCAAACGACATCTCTGAAGCCACTTGGCCGATTCAGCCCAAATTTCATCCGTAGCATCCTTGGGCTAAGGGATTGAAAGTTTGTGTTTTTAATGAAAATCGGCTCATTAGTTTGGTCGCTTTGGCAACATATAGCCCCCATAGACTTACAATGGGAAAACTTAAAAAATCTTTTTGTCTGAAACGACAAGACCCAGAGCTTAGATATTTAGTTTGTAGCAACGTCAAGTGGTCCCCTATATAAATCCTGCCAATCATGCCCCTGGGGTCTAAATTGGCCACGCTCCAGAGCTCCCTAGCTTCCATAGACTAATAATGGGGAAAAAAGATTCAAAACTCTTCTTCACCGAAACCATAAAGTAGAAGTAAAACAAAGATCAGGAATTGATACAATTAACTTACTCCACCCATAAAAGACACCAAAGGGAAAGAAATACAAACATTAAGCGACCAGACCATAATGGAAACCTAAACATAAAGCCCATTGTAAAGATATTTAGTATATAGCAACGTAATATGGTTACCTACATAAATACTGCCAATCGTGCCCCTGGGGTCAGAGTTGGCCACGCCCCGGGGCTAAAAAGCTCCCATATACTTGCAATGGGAAAAACTTAGATAAAATCTCCTTCTCTGAAACCACAAGGCCCAGATATTAGATATTCAGTATGTAGCAACGTCGAGTGATCCCATACACGAATCCAGCCAATCATGCCCCTGGGGTCTTTATTGGCCACGCCCTGGGGCTCCTTAGCTTCCATAGACTTATAATGGGGGGAAAAGCTTCAAAAATCTTCTTCCCCGAGACCATAAAGCCAATAACTAAGATATTTTGTATGTAGCAACGTAATATGGTCACTTACATAAATCCTGCCAAATGGTCACTTACATAAATCCTGCCAATCATGTCTCTTGGGTCAAAATTGGCCACGCCCGGAGGTCATAAGCCGCCACAGACTTACAATAGACGTACAATGGGAAACGATAGAAAATCTTCTCTGAAACCACAAGGCCCAGAGCTTAGATATTCAGTATGTAGCAACGTTGAGTGGTCCCCTACATAAATCCTGCCAATCATGCCCCTGGGGTCTAAATTGGCCACGCCCCGAGGCTCCTTAGCTCCCATAGATTTATAATGAGGAAAAAAGCTTCAAACATCTTCTTCTCCGAAACCATAAAGCCAATAGCTAAGATATTTAGTATGTGGCAACGTAATATGGTCACCTACATAAATCCTGCCAACCATGCCTCTGGGGTCCAAATTGGCCACACCTCGGGGCTCATTAGCTCCTACAGACTAATAATGGAACAAACTTCCAGAAACCATAAGGCTCAGAGCTTTGGCAATGTTCTGTGGTCGCCTACATAAATTCAGCTGACCATGCTCCTAGAATTTAGAAAAAAAATCTTAAAATGGTCACTTGGATGGTTTCTATTGTAATCCTTGGGTGGATCACTTGTCTTATTCGGGAAATCTCTAAAGGGGCACCTTGGCAAACAGTGCAGATCCAGATCCGTCCCCGCAGAAAACGACTGATCAGGGCCTGCACTATTTGCTAACAGAGTTTTCCGTCAAAAATAGAATAAAAACAAAAAAAAAATAGGCCTGACACCCCTTATATGACAAATGGAGTGGTCCAACATAAAGCAATGGAAGAGTCCAACAGTTTGTTTGTTTGTCTGTTTGATTTGAGGTTTAATGTCCTCGTCAACACTGCATAGGTCATTTTGGAGACGTTGCTTCCAATTTTGCGGGACCTTTACCCCACAATGAGATGGAATGACATCTCAAGCCCTGTCGCCCAATGAAACCAATAGGGGTATAAGCATGGACTCGCACCGCTTTGCCTGTTTATAGCTATGGCCCAAAGCTGAATGGAAGAAGACTGTACCCTTGTCATTGGAGAAGTGTTACCGCCTCACTAGCGAAGATAGTGTCCACGTGCTTGTTCATCCTCATGAGAAGCTATTTACAACCCAAGGAGAGACTGACGCGCGAATTATCCTCCACTGGCTTAAGATAACCTCAGCTACACCAGAAAATACCATTATAGTGAGATCTCCAAATACCGATGTCCTGAGTTTGTTAACAAGGTACAATAAGGAAATCCATTGTAGCTTGTTATTTAACACAGGTACAGGCAACAAACGGCGCCTACTTGGCGTGAAAAAGATTCTAGACAAGAAATGAGAAGCCATGTATGAAGTTCCACAAGTACTTCATTGCCTCACCGGGTGTGACACAACAAGCGCGTTTGTTCGTCGGTGCAAAGAAGCTCCCCTAAAACTGATCGAGAAGACTGAAGCATATGTTCAAACACTGTCCCAGCTTGGTCAGGAAATAACTGCTCAGAAGAACTATATGAACGGATTTAGAAGTTTGTTTGCGCAATGTATGGCAAGGCCAATCACAGTGATATCAATAAACTGAGGTATGACACTTTACTGAAGAAGTATCAAGGTCATGACATTAGCGTTCTTAACACGGACAGCGGTACGGACATAAGTTTATAACCGCCATGTATGTCCTCACTTGGCATGCATACTCAGCATGTAAACTACCAAGTGTATGTGTGGATACATGGACATGTTAACAATCCTGAGCTTCCACAATTGACCAAAGTGGATGGGAATTTGGACCTGAACACACGCTGCAGTATAATTGGTGCAAGGGTATTATTATGCCACATGAACTTGTTGAAAATTTGTGCAGCACACCTAGCAATAAGGATGAACCAAACAATGAGGTTGAGGACAATGATGATACTGACCTCATAAGGCCTTGCGTAACCAAGAATAGCTATAAGAAGATATTCATATTGCAAAACTACTTGTTGAAGTACATCTCTTTCTTATCTGTTTCTGTCAATATTTGTTGGGCCAGTAGTTATGAGTGTATTAAACCATCTGAAATATGCTTTGATTTACCCCTGTCTTTGATGCCAAGAATGTACTTCAATAGTTAATGTCCTTTTGGCTTTCCGCTATTGATGTTTCCATTAGGGTCTAGTTGTTTCATGTTTGTGCCTCTTTGCATTTGGTGTCTCTGATGGGAGCTTTGGGTTAATTGTATCGATTCCTGATCATTGCCTTTACTTCTTTTTTCAATTTAGCCTAATTGTCACAAAGCACTTTGGAGACAAGTCAGTCATGATTGGCAGTCAAGTGTGCCATCTTTGTACCTGTGACTTCAAAACAGTATAGTGTTTGAAGCAAATTTAAAAACAAAATATTATCATGAAACAATATGTTTGGTGCTGTAAGTAGTACATTTACTAATCATTGATCATCAGTGACAAGTGGGGGTGCTCTTGAACAAGTACAGTGATCAGCTTGATTGTCAATATATTTCAGATAAAAAAAACTTGATTGCTATTCAGAGATTTAATCTTTACATAGAAAAGAAACATTCAATAGCAGTGTCAAGATCGAATGATGTAGCTGAAACAAAATGGGAAGTGAACTCAGCACATGTAATCTTTTTTTTTCAGTTAGTTTTGGAAGCTGAAGAAGAGGTTAAAGGAACCTAGAGTGTTCAGAGATAGGTGCGCTTATCTCTTGTGTCTCTTTGGTGAAAAATATGGTACGTAACTTGACATTACGCTTACCTTCGCAGATCACTTATACAAGCCTATGCAATGAAGATCCCTCGAAATAGAAGTGAAGGCAATGATCGATCAGGAATCGATACAATAAACCCATAGCTCCCATCAGAGACACCAAAGGGAAAGAAACACAAACATGAAACAACTACCCAGTAAGCATTCTACATAAATCTACAGCGGGCCGTTAGCGGCCCGTCAGGGTAGCTGACGGGCCGCTAACGGCCCGCTGTAGATTTATGTAGAATGCTAGCAGGGTAGACCCTAATGGAAACATCAATAGTGGAAAGCCAAAATGACAGTTACTCGAAGTCCATAAGAAGATTCGGTAGGATGCCTTTCGTATGCTTCTCGCAAGCGGACCAATGACCATATACACCATGTCTTTGTTTGCGTTACATTTGAATTCACATATTCGGATAACTTGCTTTACCTTTTTGTTAATAGAATATTCCAAAGCAGTCAACCCTACCAGTCTTATCTGCGACTACATGCACACGAAACTGTCTTCGGTTTCACATCTTGCTATCCATGTTGGGAGAATGGATGACAAAAGGGGCAGAACTTTTGTTTTTGTTTGTTTTGTCACTGACTTCCTTTTAATGAAACGGGCATTCAGTATGTCATCAAAGTGTCATGGAAAACAGTGATTGAATGTAAATATACGAGGCTCATTGAGAAATGAATTTATATTTTTCTGCTGTTCATGAAAGTATGAACACAGTGGGTCGCTTGCAAAGTGAAAGGATGAATGAAACTTTGTTAGCTACCAGCTGTCGCAGCAGAAAAAATAAGTTTATTTCGTATACAGGAGAACTTCGATGGCTCGAACACCGATGGCTCGTTTACCATGGCTGAGTCGAACCAGTTTCAAGTGCCATCGGTATTCCTGTACATAATAAGTAATGCGGGATAAATAAGGAGATTTTCGAATTTTATCTTGCAAATATATGCTGTGTGTACTCATTAGAATCGCCTCGATGAGGCGATTCTAATGAGTACACACAGCATACATTTTTTATTAAAGAACACCAAAAGATGTCCCAGAATTACCTCTTCATGCCTACTGGCAGTAACCCCCAGTGGCTCGAACTACTCTTGTCTCGAACATATGTTCCTGGCCCCAAAGGGGTTCGAGCAATCGAAGTTTGACTGTACTTACATTTTCTACTCTCATCACTGGGCGAAAAACGCATATAGGGCAAACTTTTAAAGTTGAAAAAAAAACACATTTACACGCTGTTTTTCTACAAAGAGCGGAACAGCGTTGACGTCGCCAACGCCCAATCAGATCGTACAGAACCATGCTTAAGACTGACGTCACTTGACGTCACTAAAATCATGTGACTCGATACATTCATGGAAGTATGAACAACACTGTTTCCTATAGGTTTACATTAGGTTTTACACTGGAAATGTAAATATTTACGAATTAGTGGGGTTCTCTTATAATTTTCTCATTTAATATTAAATAAAGCACAATAACTGTATTTACTTGAAAACTCTACCTAAATTTTATCCAGGAAGTATTCTGATAGGGTGCTATTGTTTTAAACGTTCCGCTGCTTGTTAACGGTGGAACGCTGGTAAGCTAACATTGGCTGTGTAAGGTTCGTCTCGTTCCCATGGCAACGCCTACAAATTGGCTGTGCTTGAAAATATTGCTCTGCAGTATTGTAAATCTGCCAAGATGAACTTTTGGATCTATTTCATAAAATGATTGTAGAATTAAGCATTTTGTTTATAATTTGACAAGAAAGATAAAATTCTGCCACTGGATTTGGGGGTAGGTTTTGAGATTTGGCATGCCACTTGGGCGTGATAAGAACTCCTCAGTCACCGATGCTACTGGTCCTGAATAGGCAAATAACCGAGTCGATGGTTATGATTTCCTTAGTTTGATAATGATTTAGTATATAACTTGTGATGTTGCACATTAGGCATCAATGTAATAATTTTCGCGTATATACAATTCCCGGCAGTGAGTGTTAAAAAATAGAGAACAAAGTTGATCAAGGCCAGTCTAGAGTCACCATCAATCATATAAATTTTGTCGGGCTCAGGTATTTTTGATGTGTGCCAAGTTTCAAGGCCATCCAACTTGTGGTTCTAGAGAAGACGATTTTGAAATGATTTTACCTTATATGGACAAAGAGACCGTTTTGGTCATGTGACCAGAACTAATTAATTATATAAACTTTGGTTCCTGCGAGCCATAGATGTTCTATATGATATTTGAATTTAGTCGGCTCAGTGGTTGATTATTTAACCACAGACTTACATTTTTGAATTTATGACAAATTGAATGCCCTCAATCGTAGCCATGGTACGAGCAGGGTATCAGCTTAACAAATCATGGCAACACAATCTACTAATGTTGCATTGCCCATCACGAAAACACGCCTATACAAATACAGTGTAAATTTTTTCGCCCAAAAAAAATTAAGATGAAAAAATTCGATAATTCTCTTATTTCTGTTCAAAACATAGATTACGGGCACTCGTTAGAACCGCCTCATCGAGGCGTTTCTAACGAGTACCCACAATCTATGTTCGATGAGGCGGTTCTAACAAGTACCCACAATCTATGTTTTGAGTAGTAATAAGAAAAATAAGGTTTACCCCTGTAAACCTCAGTTTGACTATATAAAAGTGGGTTCAAGGCCATGGTCAAAATTATATAGGCATGTTTTCGTGATGTATGCCTGTCGGTAGACAATATCTCTTTCTTACTTGGAAGGGCTATGTTTCTAATTCAGTCCCTGGACTGGTGGCATTGGATTCTTTAAATACTTATGCTAAGCATATTCATTTACGAAGACAGATGAGAAAAATAATGTGCTGGTGTCGAGGTCTCGACATGGAAATCGCAGGCTCGTTCTCAAGGTTGTTTTAGTTTTTAAAAAAAATCTTCGGCATTGCCTCGCGCATGACGTCAGTAAATAGAAAATAATGACTTATGATCTCAGTCTTAGATTTTTCTGCTGTACATGCAGTGTCTATACCTATTGTCTCCGGGTATATAAACTAGTAAAATCATTCGAAAAAGAGCAAATAAAGATTGTCTCCCCTCAGTTACAATGCGCATATTTCTCGAAGACGGTATTTCATAACCGTGTCGATTTTTGTTTGATTTGATGTTTAACGTCCCCGTCAACACTGTAAAGGTCATTTTGGAGACGTTGCTTCCAATTTTGTGGGACTTTTACCCGACATTAAGATGAAATGACATCTAAATCCCTGTCGCCCAATGAAACCAATAGGGTTTATAAGCATGGACGGTCCGACACAAACTGCTTTGCCTGGGCAGGCTTAGATCCTCTAAGCGGTTTACCAGTACTCGTGCATGGGTAGGTTTCAACTCTGCGTGGAAGCATCATGCAGCCAATCTATTTCTTCAAGCCCCGATGGGCGGGGGCAAATAACCGTGTCGAGGATATCTTGTGGAGATTTTCCTTATTTCTCTATTAACCCTTTTTTGTACCAATTGGATGTTCCTCCTTATATATAGCAGGAGTCCATTTCTAAATTTAGGGTGGTGCTTTCTTCAAAATTTGTTTGGAAAGTGGCTGAGCTTTTTGCTAACAGGGGTTTCCGGTACAGAATGGGTTAAAACATATGCTGTACGTACTTAACAGAATGGCTTTCATGAGGCGATTTCAACGAGTACACTCAGAATGATTTTCTTATCAGAAATAAGGAAATAAGGAAAATTATTCTCGCACTGGTGGCTGGGTGAAGAGGAGATGGCGTGTATGTTGCGTTACCGGGACGTCCAACCAATATTGGCTTACAGTTGGGCAAGGCCTACTGTTCTTGCAGCAGGTAATGCTAGAGGAAGGATCTTTTTGACAGTCATGTTTCTTCACTTCCATTCACTTTTTCACTTTCTCTTCGTCTCCTCTTCTATCTCTTCTATCCATCTTCTTTTCTCTGGAAGCCGACACAAGGGCTGGCGTGTCGTTAAACCTAAGCCAGAGCCTTTGCCGCCTGCTGACAACTGCTCGGCTCAAATGTTGATGTTTTCACCACTTCGATGCTCGTGTTCCGGCACATCATTTTTGAATCCGGCAGTCCTCTTCCTCAAGATTTCGTATCACCAAGATGCGACAAGTAAGGCGATTTGTTTCGCAGGTTTTCCATTTCCTCGATTGTTATTATATCGACCCAGTGACCGAGCACAGTAGATTTCCGTTGTTGATGTCCACATGAATATCACTGATTTGTAGGGAATACATGTAACGGTTATTTCTAAAAAAAATATACGCGCTTTTCTTATCGCTGTGAGTTCAGTGTTGAGTAAAAGGCTTATCTATAGATTATGGACTGTAATCATGTGTTAGGTTTGACAAATAGTGGAATCCCAGATCAGACGCTACAGAATGCGGCATCTGATCAGGGTCTATTCTGTTTACTTCAAATACATTGTATTTAAGGCTATACAAAACAGGTTAAGTAGAAGTAAAACAAAGATCAGGAATCGATACAATTAACTTACTCCACACATCAAATAAAAATCAAAAATGAGTTCCTTTAAGAGCAATGAAAACATTCATAAGAAAGAAGATGGGCCATACTACGTAGTTTCGGCTAATAAAGCCTCATCAGTGACCCTGTAATGATCCGGCAAAGAAAGCCAGAGGTAACGAACTGCAATTTTGCGAATTTCGAATAGGCAGTCGATTCAAAGACTGATATAAATCCAGAAGGGGTCTAAATAATTAAAAACAGGTCTAGAATGAGTCTAAACCAATGATTTATTTCTGATTTCTCAGAATATTCACGATGATCTCAAAGGACCAAAAGTAAAATATAAACTGCACTATGGTTGATGTACGGGGAGACGTTTTACCGCCGCCACACGGCACAACACCAGCTGCAGTGAAGGCAAATAAAAATCAAAAATGAGTTCCTTTAAGAGCAATGAAAACATTCATAAGAAAGAAGATGGGCCAGACATCAAAGGGAAAGAAACACAAACATGAAGCGGCCAAACCATACTGGAAACCTAAACAAAGGAAGGCCATAAGGACAGTTACTTTCCCACAAAATGGCAAAATGGCCATCCAAAATAAAAAGACACAAGTGATACACACAGTAAGTAACAAACAACAACATAAATAAACCGCCACAGAAGAACCGCCTTGGAACGGTCAGTGGAAAGAATTCCACTGGGGGGCTTAAATCGATTTTACATGGCCATAATCCTCGCCCTTACCTCTGTCGCGGTATACACTAGTTTTGTTTTGTCCGCATGAAGACTTCCTAACTCACCAATGTAACATCTCCGAGAACATACAAATAAAAAAACTACAGAGATGAAACAAGGTTGAGGACTCGACAGCATACAACAATAGAATTGCTGGAGCAAAAGAAAACCAACAGTTAGACTCCGAGGGGCACGACCAAAGACGGAGCATCAGGCGCCAACCAACATCAGGCGCCAACCTTTCATGGCCAACTGAGAGAAAATCGACCCGCGAGTGCTTTCTATGCTTTGATTATACTAATGCTGTAACAAACAAGGTTGCCATACGAGTAACTCATATAGACATATATTAACCGAGAGATAGACCAGGGTCAGGTGCCGTATGACGCGGCTTCTTGTCCAGTTCCTTACTCTTTTCTTAAAGTACAAGAAATCCTTATAATAAAATAAATACCCCTAAAATCGGTAATGGACCCGTCCTCCGCTTTTTCGCGGACCAGATATATACTCATGGCTCCGTGGCTTTTTAATGGAAGGTTTTATATGACCTGTATGACGGGAATGCAGCGTTTGACAGAAACTGCTCCTTGTAAGTGTTTTCCCACCTTTTCTTTGGCATTCTGTATGTTGAAATGTAAACCTCGATTACGCATCATCTACTAAAGCCGCAAACTAAGTACTGGAGTTAAATAGTATTCACGATGCTTGTCTGACCATCCGTCCGGGCGTGAGTCTATCCTGCCCAATATCTTGGCGAATCAAATATCACGCACAAAAATAGTATTGACAATACGCCACAGCATTTTTTCGTCCATTTATACCAGAGTACCATTGATCTTGTATGTTGAGAAAATTTCACATGCTATTGCCAATTGCTCTTTGACCTTTTTTCTGGCAATTTATACCAGAGTTACTGTCCTTGCTTGTCGTAAGAAAATGACTGAATTTCATGTGAAAGACTGGACGGATGTCGATCGAATTTCATATATAGAATAATACTGGTCTCTCGGAATTTTTACTCAGCATTTTCCCTCAATTTATACCAGAGTTACTGCCCTTAATTGTCAGAAAATAGTTTCCACGAAATAACGAGTCACGAATTGTCGGATTTCTGTCAAATAATTTTATACTAATAATACTTCGCTTTGGAATTTTTCTCCGCAAGTTTCGTCAGTTTACACTTACTTTTAGATTTCGGCCGAATATTACGTGAAAGATGTGGTTGAGTTTGATCAACTGTCGCGCGTAGAATGATTCCGAGTATTTCTTGATTGAATTTTGCAAATGAATTATCGTCGGAAGAGTTTTGTAAACTCCTTACTCCTTTCCATCTATGTTTCAGTATGGAAAACAGCGACCAGATTTACATAAACCAGTTAAATTAAAGGAAATGTATTTCCAAATAGAGCTCTTTCTTCCATTAGTTTTGCCCTTTTTTCAGCATGGTACATACAATCTTGTATAACTCCACAAACAGCGCAGCATATACACAATAGTGTTTTAACAAACCTAGGCACCTCATCAAATACGTAAGTTCATATGCTTGCAAACAACATTGGCGGGGGCCTGGGTGATGTTTATTGTGCAGATTACAAGTACTGCACTTTCTGCCAACTGAGAATCACGTTCACATCCTATATAGTATCAGAGTATCGGATATTGAATTTGAAATGGCAATACAGTCACGGAAAGCTTAGGAGCAACGAAACCTGTCTCCAGGACATCTGAGATCTTTTTGCACTCTTCTTTTTTGATGGTTCGTCCTAGTTTCACATGTAAACGCAAACGGCTCGCTACACTTTTATTATCTTTCCCAATATATTTTCTGTTCATTAAAGCACCCCCGTGTGGTCGGTCATGTGTCTCAAAAACTTCATCAACAAAGTGCAGAGCCAAAAATAATCCACATATAGTCTACCAATTGCTAACGTTGACCTTATACTGTGTTAAAATGCTTTATTTTAGCCTTTCGTGTGCTGGTTGGTCCTTCTGCACGCTAACCCGTAAATTTGAAAACGACCGTGAGATTAAGGTAAAATGCATTTTTCATCATTGTGCAAAGATCTACTCGTAAATTACAAGAGAAATACCAGAAACACAATGTGAACCTTCACATGATCTTTGTTGACCTTACCAAAGAATTCGACACAGTTAGTCGTGAATGACTTTAGACAATTATGACAAGCCATGTTCATAGCAAAAATGCGGCAGTTCCAAGATGGCATGTATTGCGCGCTACCAAAAACGCATAAAATTACTCATGAAAATGAGGAACGCCGGTTATGAAAACAGTATTGACGAGTACTGTGTAACACGTAGCAATTTCACCAACACAAAATGTCAGATTTTCCAAATGCTCACAAATGTTAACATAAAACAGTTTTAACTGGTTATCCAGTGAAATGAAGAGAAGGTAAGTCCTTTCTTGATGATGTTCATAAAATATCAACACGGCGAAGTCCAATGTATAATTATTACAGTGGGGTTAATTGACCACTTCCAGAGGTAGACGGCGAAATCTTGTCTTTTATAAAATTCGCTTAAAACTAGCTAATGATTTAAGTGTATATAAATATGTCCAACAAACTAAAATACCCATTTTAAATTAAACATTCTGTTTTGTACTTATCAAAGCATTGGTCAAGATGAAAGCTACCTTTTTAGGCATTTGTCCCCTCCCAAAACAGAAGTGAAGGCAATGATCAGGAATCGATACAATTAACCTACAGCTCCCATCAGTGACACCGGAGGGAAAGAAAGGTACGGTCTTCAAGCATAACAATAAGAACTGTATCCACATCAATTAAAGTCACTCTCAGTGTTTGATTCTGGACATTTGTTATCACAATAATTTTAATATGTTCTTCTTATGAGGAGATTATTATTAAATATGTTTTAGCAGGTCTTATTATGACTTTGATGATCAGGTTCCTAAGAAAAACAGAAACTTCAATCTGGCTTTATATAGCAAACAACATGAATTTATCCTAAATTCAAGCTGTGTTACGGATTCGAAAAAAAAACAAAAAAAAAAACACTTATATTTATTTATTTAATTATTTTGACATGATAATATTGCCAAATTTAAAAAAAAAGAAAATGACCGTGAGATTAAGGTAAAATGCAATTTTCATCATTGTGCAAAGATCTACTCGTAAATTACAAGAGAAACCTGTGCTTCAGCTGAAGTGCATGACCCGCCGGATGCTTTTAGCTTTATGAGTGTTACCATATATGGGTATGGCGTCCATTTTGGTCATGTGACCTGGACCTAAAACAGTTCCCCCAATAAATGCGCCTTATCGTAAGGAGCAAAAATATATCTTATACTTTAGTACTGTATTCTGAATCGTTTGCAGGATAAAATGCATTCCCACTTTTCCAATACAAAAGCATGTGTCAAAGTTTGACATAGGCACAAAGAAGGTCAAGGTCAACCCAGGGTCACCATTTTAGCAATTTATGATGGGCCTACGTCCCCGATGCTATTTATCAAGTTTCGTGGAAATCTGCCCAGTGGTTCTGGAGAAGACTATTTTTGAAGGGTTTTTACCATATATTTCTTGGCGGCCATTTTGGTCATGTGACCTGGACCCCATGAGCAAATTTTGGTTTGCCCCATCCCATAGAGGCTCCATATGAAATTTGACTTCAATCGGCCCAACGGTTTCCGAGGAGAAGCAGTTTGAAAATTTTCACTTTTTCGCCTCGGCGAGGCTATACTAAATGGAATGTAATAATTCGCAAGTTCATTGGTTAGATCTCAATGATATCTATCAGTGTGCCAAAAATTGTTTAAATATTCCAAGCGGTTAAGTCACTATCACCAATTTTCACAAACGGGTTGCGGACGGACAGACAGACCATATATGGCTTGGCGGCCATTTTGGTCATGTGACCTGGACCCCATGAGCAAATTTTGGTTTGCCCTATCCCATAGAGGCTCCATAAGAAATTTGACTTCAATCGGCCCAACGGTTTCCGAGGAGAAGCAGTTCGAAAATTTTCACATTTTTGCCTCGGCGAGGCTATACTAAATGGAATGTAATATTTCGCAAGTTCATTGGTTAGATCTCGTTGATATCTATCAGTATGCCAAAAATTGTTTAACTATTCCAGGCGGTTAAGTCACTATCACCAATTTTCACAAACGGGTTACGGATGGACAGACAGACTGACAGACTGACAGAATGACAGAATGACATGGTGATTTTAGGGCACTCTTAGAAAATCAACCGCCTTCAGTCGGTCGCTTTTTCTGCGGGTCGTGCAATACCAGAAACACAATGTGAACCTTCACATGATCTTTGTTGACCTTACCAAACAATTCGACACAGTTAGTCGTGAATGACTTTAGACAATTATGACAAGCCATGTTCATAGCAAAAATGCGGCAGTTCCAAGATGGCATGTATTACACGCTACCAAAAACGCATAAAATTACTCATGAAAATGAGGAACGCCGGTTATAAAAACAGTATTGACGAGTACTGTGTAACACGTAGCAATTTCACAAACACAAAATGTCAGATTTTCCAAATGCTCACAAATGTTAACATGAAACAGTTTTAACTGGTTATCCAGTGAGATGAAAAGAAGGTTAGTCCTTTCTTGATGATGTTCATAAAATATCAACACGGCGAAGTCCAGTGCATAATTAATACAGTGGGGTTAATTGACCACTTTACAAACGGGCACTTCCAGAGGTAGACGGCAAAATCTTGTCTTTCAAAAAATTCGCTTAAAACTAGTTATTGATGTAAGTGAATATAAGTGTGCCCAACAACCAAAATACCCCTTTTATATTAAACATTCTGTTTTGTACTTATCAAAACATTGCTCAAGATGAAAGCTACCTTTTTAGGCATTTGTCCCCTCCCAAAACAGATGTGAAGGCAATGATCAGGAATCGATACAATTAACCCACAGCTGCCATCAGTGACACCAAAGGGAAAGAAAGCCATGGTCTTCAAGCATAACAATAAGAACTGTATCCATATCAATTAAAGTCTTTCTCAGTGTTTGATTCTGGACATTTGTTATCACAATATAATTTTAATATTTTCTTCTTATGAGGAGATTATTATTAAATATGTTTTAGCAGGTCTTATTATGACTTTGATGACCAGGTTCCTAAGAAAAAAAAAAACTGCAATCTGGCTTAATATAGCAAACAACATGAATTTATCCAAAATTTCAACTATATTACGGATTTGAAGAAAAAAAACACATATATTTATTTATTTAATTATTTTGACATGATAATATTGCCAAATTTAAAATCAAACGTTTACTGGGCAATGTCAGTTTTATGCAAAATTTACAGCATAATAGCCCTCTCCTTCTTTGAAGATTTTGGTCCCCAAAATTTATGATGACAATTAAAAGAAACTATCTGCATTTTGTTCTAAATTCAAAAATACATTGGCAGTTATATGTATATGGCAATTATCTAAAATCTTTCTGCTGAATGTGCATCAAATATGTAGAAGTTTTGACATACACAAAGTTCTTCATTTCAAAAATATAGATATAGAGAAGAAATATTCTTTTCACACTTATGAATGTACAAGGACACGCTGCCGCTCTAAGGCTCGCCGATCATATTTTATTTTTAAAGGCACTAACCATGTATTTACGATTAAGATGGACCGGCCGTGTCGCCAGAATGCTTTATTGCCTAACCCTGTATGGAGAACAACAATTGGATGCATCTTCCATTGGTGGTAAGAAGAAGTGATACAAGGACCGTTTATGACACACTGAAAGCTTCCCTCAACGACTTCAACATACCGACATAGTCGTGGGAACAGCTTGCACAGGTCCTAGTAAAGTGGAAATGCCTCATCAGAAGGGTGCTGGTGATTATGAGACAAAAAGAATCGGCGAAGCCAAGAAATGTTCTCAGCACGAAACAAGAGCTTAGACATCACCAACATATCTTTTTTCTCTCAAACCCCTCTTGCTCTGTCTGCGGCAGGTATTTTAGAGTTAAGATTTGATATCATTACCCATCTTAGAACACACAAGCAGTAGCATTTACTTATTTGATTAGGACTTGTCACTGTCAGTATTGACAGATGAACAATTTTATTCTAGAGTTGGCATATCGTTCATGTAGCAGTTCATGTCTGTCCTCCACTGGTTGAATAAATTGGAAAACAATCCAAATGAATATCTGCATTTCTGACTGAGACAGTCAGCTTGAATGAAAAATAGATTGTCCAAGCAAAATGAAAAGACATTTCAAATACCGTCTAAACTGTTTTGGTAAGCAGGACTGAAGCTTGGCCCTATGTTTAGAGAATACCAGGTGAGTGTCTTTTGATATCAAGTTTATCAGGCAAGGCTTCGAGAACGCTTGTAGAATCGCGAGGCTTGCCGAGCGATTCTACATGCGTTCTCGAAGCCGAGCCTGATAAACTTGATATCAAATGACACTCACCTGGTATTCTATTTATCAGTTTACCCCTCTTGTACACTCTTAAATTAGCAATTTACGATCAGTTATCGATGGTCCTCATTGCGTCGGAACATTCCGCAGGTCGATATATTTTGTATCAGCTGACAATATTTTTTCCTATCACTGTTTTTCAAGTAATTTTCCCATTATGTCTAATAACATTTTTTCCATTTTTTCTAGTAGCCAGGTTCATTCATAAAAGTGCAATGTCACGTTGACCTGATAAAGCTCACTTTTCCTGAGATAGCATAGCTTTATCAGGTCAACGTGCTACAATGCAATTTATATAGAGGGTAACTGATAAATTGTCTTACAGAGGCAGTGTTCGAGAAGTTCTGTGGATACATCTGTACCTCAGCAACAGCAAAACTGCAGCATTCAGTGACCTACATGTATTTAACGGTTAGTTATATACATGTTTTTCAAAACAAGAGGGCCAAAATGGCCTTGATCGCTCACCTGATTTCGAAATGTCACATATGGATAACTGACAGCCATCTTATTCATTGAACCATATATGTTGCCTTTCTTCTGTTTTTGCCTTTCTTCTGTTTTTAGCCCTGGTGACTATTTTGCTCATTGGAATGAATATTTGTAGCCATTTTGGTAGAGGGTTACCTATTAGAAACATTCCTATGAATATTGAATTAAATTGACCATGGATCGAGTTCTTTAAATAATTTTCTATTTTCAGCCTTGGCGGCCAGCTTGTTCACGAGAGCAGAACGATTTTAGTTATTTTGGTAGCTGTTTTCCTAAGCAACATTTTATGCAGTCTGAAAGAAATTAACTGTGTATAAGAGAAGTAGTTGTTTAAAGATTTTTAGCTCTGGCGGATATTTTGTCCATTAGAGCGAAACGATTTTAGTAAATTTGGTAGAGAGCTAACTAGGCAACACGCTTGTGAAGTTTAAAGGAAATTGGCCCGATGGTTTAGGAGGAGATGGCATTGAAAGCAAAGTTTTGATGGTTTTCTCTTTTTTTATGTCCCCGGTAGCGAAGCGGGGACATATTGTTTTTGCCCTGTCTGTTTGTTGGTTTGTTTGTTTGTTTGTTGGTTTGTACGTGGACAACTTTAACGTTGGTCATAACTTTTGAACCGTTTGAGATACAGCATTCATATTTGGCCTGAAGGTTCCTTGTGACAAGAGCTTTACATTCATGCAAAAAATTTGACTGTAACCCTGACCTTTGACCTGCTTAAAAGAAAAAAAATACATTCGTCTACTTGAGATACAGCCTTCATATTTGGCATGTATTGTCTTACAGAGGCAGTGTTCGAGAAGTTCTGTGGATACATCTGTACCTCAGCAACAGCAAAACTGCAGCATTCAGTGACCTACATGTATTTAACGGTTAGTTATATACATGTTTTTCAAAACAAGAGGGCCAAAATTGCCTGAAACGCTCATCTGATTTCGAAATGTCACATACTGATAACTGACAGCCATCTTATTCATTGAACCATATATGTTGCCCTACTTCTGTTTTTAGCCCTGGTGGCCATTTTGCTCATTGGAATGAATATTTGTAGCTATTTTGGTAGAGGGTCACCTATTAGAAACATTCCTATGACTATATTGAATGAAATTGACCATGGATCGAGTTGTTTAAATAATGTTCTAGAGCAAAAAGATTTTAGCTATTTTGGTAGCTTTTTACCTAAGCAACATTTTATGCAGTCTGAAAGAAATTAGCTGAAGTGTATAGGAGAAGTAGTTGTTTAAAGATTTTTAGCTCTGGTGGATATTTTGTCAATCAGAGCGAAACGATTTTAGTTAATTTGGTAGAGAGCTAACTAGGCAACACGCTTGTGAAGTTTAAAGGAAATTGGCCCTATTGTTTAGGAGGAGATGGCATTGAAAGCAAAGTTTTGATGGTTTTCTCTTTTTTTATGTCCCCGGTAGCGAAGCGGGGACATATTGTTTTTGCCCTGTCTGTTTGTTTGTTTGTTTGTTTGTTGGTTGGTTTGTTGGTTTGTACGTGGACAACTTTAACGTTGGTCATAACTTTTGAACCGTTTGAGATACAGCATTCATATTTGGCCTGAAGGTTCCTTGTGACAAGAGCTTTACATTCATGCAAAAAATTTGACTGTGACCCTGACCTTTGACCTGCTTAAAAGAAAAAAAAATACATTGGTCTACTTGAGATACAGCCTTCATATTTGGCATGTATGTGCCTTGTGACAAAAGCTTTACATTCATACAAAAATTTTGACCTGTGACCTTGACCTTTGACCTACTTAGAATAAAAAATAAGATTTTGGCCATAACTTTTGAACGGTTTAACATAGAGCCTTCATATCTTGCATGTAGGTTCCTTGTGACAAGAGCTTTACATTCACACAAAAAATTTTGACCTGTGACCTTGACCTTTGACCTTCATAAAAGAAAATGTTAACATCGGCCATAACTTTTGAACCGTTTGGGATATAGCCTTCATATTTAGCATGTAGGTTCCTTCTGAAAAGAGCTTTACATTCATGCAAAAATTTTTGAACTGTAACCTTGACCTTTGACCTACTAAAACTAAACATTTTGGTCATAACTTTCGAATCGTTTGGGATAGAGCCTTCATATTTAGCATGTAGGTTCCCTGTGTTAAGAGCTTTACATTCATGCAAAATGTTTGGACCATGACCTTGACCTTTGACCTACTTAAAATAAAAATAAAAATTTTCATAACTTTTAAACTGTTTGAGATAGAGCCTTTATATTTGGCATGTAGGTTCCTTGTGATAAGCGCTTTACATTCATTATTTTTTTACCTGTGACCTTGACTTACTTTAAAGAAAAAATATTATTGTTCATAACTTTTGAATCATTTAAGATAGAGCTTTCATATTTGACATGTAAGTTCCTTGTGTCAAGGGCTTCCCACACAAACATAAAATCTTGACCTGTGATCTTGACCTTGAACTGTGAGCAACTTTGAATAAAAAATGACCAATCCCGGGGACATGTTCGTGTTTCATAAACACATCTTGTTTTTTAGCTCTAGCGGCCAATTTGCTCATAGAAGTCAAATGGTTTTAGTTATTTTGGTGGAGGATCACCTGAACAACATTCCTATGAAGTTTGAATGAAATTGACCAAGTTCACATTTGAAGCAAATTTACGTATTTCTATTTTTAATTCTGGTGGCCGTTACTCTCATCGGACCGGAACCACTTTAGCTATTTGGGTAGAGGGTCACCTTAGCAACATTCTTCTGAAGTTTGAATGATTTTTGTCCAAGGGTACAGTAGGAGTTGTCGTTTAAAGATTTTTCTATTTTAACTCTGGTGGCCATCTTGTTCATTAGAGCAGAAGGAGTTTATCTATTTTTGTAGGGAGCTTCCTAGGCAACTTTCTTCTGAAGTTTAAATGACATTGACCCAAGGGTTTATGAGTTGGCGTTTGAAGTTTTTTGTTCTATTTTTAGCTCTGGTGGCCATCTTGTCCATCAGAGTGGACCAATTTTAGCTATTTTGGTAGCGAGGCACCTAGGCAACATTCCTGTGAAGTTTGAATCAAATTGGCCAAAGTGCTTAGGAGGAGTTCACATTTGAAACGAATTTACGACGTTTTTCTATCTTTAGGTCTTGCGGCTGTTTCGCTCATCGGAGTGAAACCGTTTTAGCTACTTTTGTGGAGGGTCACCTAGGCAACATTCTTTTAGAGTTCGAATGAAATTGGCACACGTGTACTGGAGGAGTTCTCGTTTAAAGACATTTCTATGTTTAGTTCTGGCAGTAATTTAGTTCATCAGAGCGGAATGATTTAGTAAATTTGGTCGAGAGCTAACCAGAAAACACTCTTGTGAAGTTTAAATGAAATTGGCCCAAGGGTTTAGGAGGAGTTCGAGTTAGAAGCAAATTTTCATTTTTGTATTTTTAGCTCTTTCAGCCATCTTGTCCACCAGAGCAGAACGAGTTTAGCCAGTGTGGTAGGGATCTACCTAAGCAACATTCCTGTGAAGTTTGAATCAAATTGGCTCAAGGGTTTATGAGGAGTTCACATTTGAAGCAAATTTACTATGTTTTTCTTCTATGTTTAGCTATGGGTCAGCCATTTTGATAATCATAGCGGAACTGTTTTAACTCTTTTGGTACAATGGTCACCTAAGCAAGATTCATATGAAGTTTCAATAGAATTGGATTAAGGGTACACGTTAAAAGATATTTTCTATTTTTAGCTATGACGGCCATCTGTTCATCAGAGCGGAAGATTTTATCTAATCATCGCAAAAATGTAAATACATGTACCCTCTTTATAAAATTGGAAGTCGTAAGAAGCATTAACGCATTTTGTAACAAATTGTCTCTTCCGCCTTGTATATGGCTGGAGTCCGTTTCAAAATTTAGGGGTGTCAGGCTGTGTTTAATTCAAAATTTATTTGGAATTTGGCTGAACCTTTTGCAAACAGTGTATGCCGTGATCAGACGCTGCGTTCTATGGCGTCTGATCTGGGCCTGCACTGTTGGCCACTAACCCCTTTTGGGGTTTCCGGTACCAAATGGATTAAATATCTGAAATACTTTATCTGCCATTCGGTAAATCTTTTAGCATTAAGTCTCTCTCCGCTGAGGGTTCAACTCGTGTACTCTGGTTTTCGCCCACTTATGATTAACGACCTGCTCGATATATGCGAAAAAATCTTCGAAGGTTCGTAAAAACAAAACATAAAAAATGCTAAGCACAACAGGTCTCCGTGGATTAGTGGGTAAGAACCAACAGGTCTCCGTGGATTAGTGGGTAAGAACCATTAGGTCTCTCACCGCTGCGGTTCGAGCCTGTGAGACGCCAAGTTCTACAACGGAAGGTCATGTGGTCTTTTTTCCGGGCACTCCTGTTTTCGTCCACCTCTGATAAATGATCGACTCGAAATAAATGAAATAACCTTGAAAGGTTTGTAAAACCAACAACCAAGAAAACAATATGCTTAACACAGCTGTGACCGGACCGCGTATGGTGATATTAGTAATAGCCAAATTCTAACTCTTCCGGAAGGTCAGATGGATTTACTTAGATTAATCCGGATTTTGTAGCCAAACCTTTGACCAAATAACTACACTTTGATAAAGTAAACTATTCTTTGAAGTTTGAACCTTACCACTAACTAGATTTAGCTGTCATTGGACCCCCCACCCCACCGCGCCATGAGCAAATGACAATCAATTGAATTGCAATCCAGCATTTTTTTAGTAAATGAGGAACAGGTATAAAATTTTATGAACAAAGGGCCACGACTCCCGTGATACGCGTCGGATTTTGACGATGATCACTCGTGCGAGGTCTCATGGATGCAAAGCTATGTATCAAGTTTGGTGGAAACACAGATTGTTGAGTCCGAAAACGGCTAATTTCAGCATTATTTGAACAACAAAGGTCCATAATTCCCGCGATAGGCGCCCGATTTTGACGATGATCGAACTCGTGTGAGGTCTCAATGATGCAACGCCATGTATCAAGTTTAGTGGAAATCGGTAGGTAAACACGGACTGCTGAGTTCGGAAACAGCTAATTTCAGCATTATTTGAAGAACAAAGTGACATAACCCTTGCGATACGCGTCTGATTTTGACGACGATCGAACTTGTGTGAAGTTTCATGGATGCAAAGCCACGTATGAAGTTTGGTGGAAATCGGTAGGTGAAGACAGGCTGCAGAGTCCGGAAAGTATGCGGACGGACGGACGAATGTACTGACTGACGCACAGACAAGCTGAATCCAGTATACCCGACTTAACTTCGTTTGCGAGGGGTATAATAAAACATAAGGAAAAGTCATATTTGTTCAGATACGCAATATTGCTTACAAGTGTCAAACTTAAAATGCTGTCTGAAACGTCGCCAGATCGAATCTAGGTTAGATATGCAGCCTACAGAGATTTTTGATAATCCGATAAACCTGAAACCGTATAAACGGTAAATTCTCTATCTGTGGCTCTACTTAGGTCAACAAAATTGCAGGTGCCAATCTTTTGAAATTCCAAGCGCCAATGGCACTGAAATAACAGATTCCGTGAGAAATGCGTGAAAGTCTGAAATACTTGTTCATAGATATTTTCCCTCAATTTGGGATGTAACCGATTTAGTAAAGAACATGGTTAGAGGGCCTGTATAAGACGGTTTTTAAATTTCTATAAGGCAGACTACAAACACAGTCATGAAGCTTTAAAACGATGAAGTGCCACGTGTAGGGTTCGATTTATTTCAGAACCTAACCATTGACCTGAGTATAACAATGGCGTATTGGTGTGTGATATGTGTAAAGTTCACGCTTGTTGATGCTATGTATTTAAACATACGCGGGGAAAATGTTATTATGGTGTGCAAATGACGAAAACTTGAACTCACGTTGCACTTGGTTTTGTGCATGGATATGTCAGTGGCGGTGAAAGTCCTTAGCAGTTAAAGCGCATGTGGCAGCGTAGAATGACGAATGAAATATGTAAGGGGAATAAAAGCAACAGATCGACCCTTATAGAGCCGGCGTGTAGCAAATTATACAGCTGTGTATGCAGTGTATCAGTGTCTGCACAGTATACCAAGGGCAGACTACGCAGCGGCTTTCAATTCTCGGATAGACCGGACGGAGAAGTGCGGTCCAGTTACCGTGACGTTGTGAGAAATGTTGTTAAATACAAAGTTGCACAGTTTAAATGGACCGTTTCGAAACGTTCTGATCCTCCACCCCGCCCCAATAATAATAATAATAATAATAATAATAATAATAATAATAAACTCTGATTTACCATCTGGTGATGCGCCAAACCGAGGCTATGGTATTGCAAACAGGTTCTTCTTATACGAAATTCGCAAACACTAATCAAAAGCAAAAAATATATGTAAACCTTTGGACATGTTAAAATATCTTTTGTCAATGGGATAAACTTTTTATAAACTTTAATCCGGTTTAAATGAATACAAGATCGCACGGACCTGTACAAAAGCTTACATAATATCACTGAACACATCTGATGTTTTTCTTTAAATAGACCTGACGGTGCCTTACGTGTTTTTATTTTGCGTTCATATCATTAGATTTAGTTATTTGTGTTTTTTTTTTCGCGTAGGAATTGAGCACAAAATACATGCCATCCATATTCTGTCAAAATTTCAGTTTTTGGGACCTGGTCCAAAGGCAACCGGTAGCCGCCACAAAGTTGTATTGAAGCTAACGCGAAGCTGTCTCGAGCATGTACGGCTAGCGAAGACTCAGTGTGTGGATTTACACAAACTGAGGCCATCCTTAAAAAAATTCTTGGTTTGCTCTGCTCCGACCTACCCGCACAGATTGCCCCTACCCAAAAATTTTTATTACCATTCTGCGGAAAAGATTTTTTTTTAAATCCTGATTAAACTCAAATTTAACACATGAAGCCAAATTTCAAGAAGATGACATTTTTTTTTTTTTTTTTTTTTTTTTGCTGTTTTATTTTTTTTTTTTTCAGAGAAAATTAGGCACATTTCATTTGAATGGTCTGCCTGAATGGTCTGCCTAGGCAGACCATTCAAATGGAATTTCAAGACTGATTTTCTCTGAAAAATCAGAAAATAAGTATTTGAAATGATGCCGCCGGTTGTTGCATGGTGCTTTAAGGGTCAAATATCTTTTCAGATCTAACAAAAAAAGACCTACATTCCTACCCACCTCACATATGATGGGTAGGAGCACAGCAAACAATTTTTTTTAAGGATGGCCTGATCAGTCTTCGCTGTGTGTTAAATGAATGCCTCTTTACCTTGATTCTGTACATCGCGTTAACAAGCCGTTGAAATGGAAACATGATCATTTTTTATCACTGCTCTAGGACATGGGTTGTCGGGGTATTCGTTAGGAACAGTAAGCACCCGCAACCCATGTTTACAGTATAAATAAAAAAACATTCAATTTTCATCACAACATAACACTTCTGGAGATTTGAAAAATGCACTTTGCCACACGGATGTGTTATCGTAATAAGGCGGGCTCCTATCTGAGTGGGTACGGAGATTGATCTTGTATTCTCACCGAGTGCACGTGCGTGCGTGCGCACCTGCTCGCAGACGCCTTTTTGCTTGACGAGGTTAAAACTTTTGTGCTCTTCAGCCATTTTCAACGTGTACTTCTACCAAGTTTCCTCTGATATTCCTTCTAAATGGGATCCCTGAGATGATTTAGAACTATCATTCCTTAACAGAGTACCATTTTTGCCATTTGTTGCATGAAGATCGACGTGTTCAATACGTATCATTGGAATGCCTTTCCCATTCGGAATATGTGTGTCGACATTCTCAATTCGCAAAGACGGGCCTTTTTCCCCATTCGGTAAATTCACGTCGGTTTTGTTTGCATGTTTAAGAAGATAACCATTTGTGTTTGTTCCTGGTAAATTTGTGTTCGGTTCTGTATCGGTGATTTCGATGCTTGGAGCATTAACAAGCGCTCTCATAATAGCGCTGTCGTATGATTCATCAGACTCGAAGGATACTGAGCGTTCAGTTAATTTTGATTTGTCATATGATGCATTTAAATTCATGGCACGAACCCAACGGGAAGTTAGGTCTGGAAAAGTGGATGTTGATGAAATACTTGAAGAAAAGAATGGATTTCCAGCCGTAAGAAGCTTAGTGTTTGCTGAAATTTTATCTGGTGATGGGTCAGCAAAACTGTTATGTCCAGTCTTGTTTGTTATTAAAAAATCAGGATGAATTTCCTGCTTTAATTCGAATACGCCACGTGTTCTCAATCTTTCTGTCATGTGGTGTTGTAAGCCTTCCGCCACAAAAAATAATATCAGCCCAATAACCAACACAACAGGTCCTATTAACGCAAAATATTGTCTGTGTGTCCAAAATACCGACCCATCACCAAGACTATGCACAGTAGCACCAAAAATCATTATCACTCCGCCAAATACTCCCACTCCAGCTGGGATGAATAACAAGCGCACTTGTTTAAGCCTCGATTTCGAAATTTCTTGTTCTATTTGTTTTTCTAATTGCTTTCTTCTGTTCCTCCTTATGTTGTATTCTTGTTCTTTCTGCCATTCACCTGGTTGTTTCTGAAGAGTCAATTCTTCAATCTTTTTCTGAAGATGTGAACCCGAGGATTTGATACTGCTAATGGTACTTCTGATGCTGTCTTGGCGATCAAACATGCTTCACGCATTACATCTGAAACAAATGAGCCAGCGCGTGACAAAATCTACAATAAGTCTTGAGCGGCCAGCGAAGACTCAGATCAGCCTGCGCATTCGCGCAGTCTGATCAGAGTCTTCGCTGATCACATATACCTACTACAGGCTAATATCTATGCATAGAGACATAAGCATAGGGTCTTGTCATAGTGGATGGGTGCGCAGGTTGATTTGAGTCTGTGCTGGTCACACTGGTCTTGTTGTAGGTTTTGTTATTCCCCGAGTCGGCCTCGGTAGCTCAGTCGGATGCGCGTCTGACTGGTGAACAGGACGCGGGTTCGAAACCTGCCGGGGTCGGCAACACTCTTTCGTGGACATTGATCATGAAATCTTTTCTACGGCCATTCTCTCCCTTCCGCTGATTTAAGAAGGGCAGTCGTCAGTTTCTGGCGAAAGAATGTGCACTGTACTGGTTAACCGCATACGTATAAACCTGTTCGGGAAAATTGTGGATAGGTAAACTAACCGGCTCAAAAATGACCTAAAATAGTGTTGACTGGGCCGTTAAACTCCAATACAAATTGTTATGATCCGCCTCGAATCAAAGTACTAACAGCTCTGGTAATTCGATTGTCTCCTGTACTGTAAGCAAACAGTGTAGATCTGATCAGACCCCGCGTTCTGCGGCTTCTGACTCTCTGCGGTCTATACCATTTGCAAAACCCAAAACATGATTCCAGCCCAGATTCTATAGATAACCCTATTACGCAACACTCTGATTTACAGCGATAACATCAGCCTCCGCTCATGGGGGCTTGGTGAAAAAGATGGGCTGCATGATGCTTCCACGCAGAGCTGAAACCGACTTTACACGAGTATTGGTAAACCGTTTAGAGGATCCAAGCCTGCTCAAGCACAGCGGTGCGAGTCGGACCCTTCATGCTTATAAACCATATTGGTTTCATCGGGCGACAGGGCTTGAGATGTCATTTCATATAAATGTCGGATAAAGGCTCACAATTTGGAAGCAATGTCTCCAAAATTACCTATACAATGTTGACGGGGACGTTAAACCTCAAATCAATCAATCAATCAATCAATCAATCAATCAATCAATCAATCAAACAAAAGCAGCATTCTAACACAGTGCGCCTATATAGGCAATACAAAATAACTGTGTTTTATTCTGCAACAAATCACAGCTCGGAAGAGCGTGACTTGTGACGTCATTAAAACCGCAAATTTATGACGTCACTAGTCGATTTCCTTGACGTTAGACGGTGTAACGTCAATTTCTCCAATCGAAAACGTTAGAAAAGGATATAAATGCATGTGCTTCAGTCGATAATTTAAGCGGGATTTCTTCTAACAATGGCGAAAAGTTGTGAGATTTTGAAGGAAACAACAACATTATTGCCGATTTTCAGCCTGTTAGAATCAAAATAGATGAGCTCTAGTCTGTGATTTGTTGAGTAATAAATCAGAGTTTAGTTTGTCGGTCAGTTGTAAGTAGACAAATCACGCGCGCTACGCGCTCGTAATTTGTCTACTTTACAACTGAACTCCAAACTGTGATCTATTTCTTAAATAACACGGCTATTTTCTATAAATAACCGTTAGCTGGATTTCTTACAAATCAGTGATAGACACGTGGACTTAAGCACTGAAGAGCTTCTATGCTTAGTAACTTTGGGTCGACTGAATGTGCATCCTAACCTTTGGCTGCATGATGCTTCCTCATAGAGCTGACACCGATCGTACTTTAGAGCACGTGTAAACCTCCAAGTATATATATCCCTGTCCAGGAAAGATGTTTCGAGTCGGACCGTCCCGTTCTTCGGGCGGTAGGACTTGAGATGTCGCTTTATCCAAATCTCGGGTAAAAGTCCCACAAAATCGGAAGCAACGTCTCCAAAATGACCTATAAAGTCTTGGTGGGGGCATAAAACCTCTGCATAAACAAACAAAACAAATGCTTTGGCATTTACATTTTCTTGTTTTCATATGTTTTTGTACATGTTTATATACATGTATTATTCTTATGAAAGTTTGAATTAATAAAACACGAGACCATCACGAAAACACGCCTATATAATTTTGACCCCCTTGAACCCCACTTTTATATTGTAAAACTGGGGTACACAGGGGTGAACCTTATTTTTCTTATTTCTGCTCTGAAATATAGATTGTGGGTACTCGATGAGGCGGTCCTAACGTGTACCCACAATCTATATTTTGAGCCGAAATAAGAAAAAAAAAATACCACAATTTGTCATCTGAAAATTTTCGTTTTTTTTCGGCGGTAAAATTTACAATGCATTTGTATAGGCATGTTTTCGTAATGCTACGCATGAGATCAGGAGGACAGGTTCAGGTAAGCCTGTGGATATGCGCTGTTTCGCCAGAGCTTTAGCTGAGGGCAAACATGTATTCTCGAGGGGTTTATACTATGCTGTCTTACGATAAAACATGCATTCCATATTGCATTGGAAATAATCAAAGAACTGACAGCACTGTTGGGTCAATCGTGTCTGAGTGTAGTAAATCCCTGTATATTTTAAACAAACTGTGTAGACCCTGATCAGATCAGACGCCTCCAAAGAGCGGCGCATGATCTGGGACGAAACTGTTGGCCAATGTACCATGTTGTGGAAGATTTGTTTTATTTTTTAGTTGTGGTTTTACGTCCCGGTCAACACTATTTAGGTCATTTTAGAGACGTTGCTTCCTACTTTTGGAACATTTACCCGACAATGAGATGAAATGATATCTCAAGCCCGACGGCCCACAGACACCACTATGGTTTAAGGAGCGGTCTGACTCACATCACTTTTCCTGCGCAGGCTCAAGTACTCAAGTTCGGACGGTTTCAGCTCTGCGCGGAAGCACCATGCAGCCCAATCTATTTCTCCAAGTCCCGATGAGCGGGAGCGACCCATATTGGGGAAGAGTCAGGTTATTAGGAAAAGGTATATATCGCCAAGGCTCAGACTTCAGATAGTTTTCTGGTTATATCCTTTCCTTCGGTCGTTTACACAATGTATGTTAGCTTACTTTTACGGCCCGTCCAATGTTGATCTATTGCTGCTGGTCTTTTTACGGCCCGTCCAATGTTGGTCTATAGGTCAGGCTCGAATAGTGCCTTACTTGTTTTCTGTTTGCGCTGTATTCTCATTTAAGCAGCTTTTGATCGGCAAATGGCTGCGAAAACAGTTTTGATTTGTTACTGCTTGCTTGCTATGGCCTTGATAGTGTTGTCTAGGCCGTTAAACTCCAAACAAACCTAACGAACGTGCATGCCCATAGGAACAGATTATGTGGGTATTTTGTGACAGCTGAAGGATAGTTTTCCTTATTTCTCAACATAAACCTACATTTCGGGTATTCATTAGGATCGGTGAGGCGGTTCTTATGAATATCCACAACACAGTTTTTTTTTAGAAAATTGACAAAAACTATCCTGTAGTTATCACAAAATAACTACCTTATATGTCCTATGAATTGCCATACAGTCTTGCAACCAATCCTGTGATAATACGGGAACAAAGTCATTCAAAGGGGTCAATTTTCTTTTCGGTGGACAAACAGGTTGTTCGTTAGATTTTTTAAATCTTGTATTGTATGCAAACACTGTAGACCCTGATCAGACCCTCGTTCTGCGGGTTCTAATCAGGTTCTACACTTTTTGCCAATGTCCACGCACATGACCTGATGTCACAACGACAAGGAAAGCAAGGCTATAAATAACCGTTACCTGGATTTCGTACAAATCAGTAGTAGTCACGTGAATATCGACAAAACTATTGCGCTTGGTAATTTTGGGTCAGTTAACAAACATTCGGTCCAATAACAATCCGGTAGGGCTAAAACAGTCTTTGTTTGTCTGTTGGATTCGATGTTTAACGTCCCCGTCAACACTGTAAAAGTCATTTTGGAGATGTTGCTTCCAATTTTGTGGGACTTTTACCCGACATTGAGATGAAATAACATCTCAAGCCCTTCCGCCCAATGAAATCAATAGGATTTATAAACATGGGCGGGCCGACTCGCACCGCTTTGCTTGGTTAGATCCTCTAAGCGGTTTACCAGTACTCGTGTGTGGGTCGGTTTCAGCTCTGCGTGGAAGCATCATGCAGCCCATCTATTTCGTCAAGCCCCGAATGGCGGGGACCGACCTAAAACAGTATTTCGGCAGAAAGTGTGTGTGTGTGTGTGTGTGTGTGTGTGTGTGTGTGTGTGTGTGTGTGTGTGTGTGTGTGTGTGTGTGTGTGTGTGTGTGTGTGTGTGTGTGTGTGAATTCGGGTTTAACGTCGCTTTCAACAATTTTTCAGTCATATCACGACGGTGTCTGGTTGCGACAGGGAGCTCAATGCTCACTTTTATAGTGCTGCCTCACTGAAGTATCACGTCCCAGACACATTACATGATGCCACACCAAGTCACATTATCCTGACACTGGGTCGACCAGTCCTAGCTCTACCCCGTAAATCTGAGTGCCAAGCGAGAAGCAGCCAGTACCATTCTTAACGACTTTGGTATGTCGCAGCCCGGGATCGAACCCGTGAACTCCCGTTCCCCGATGCTGACGCTCTACCAACTGAGCTATCGGGGCCGGTTTCAGCAGAAGGGAGAACATTCTAGAGTGCCAGCATTTGTCCCATCAAATCCTTATTACCGGTAGTAATTTTGATACCAAATGTTTGCGCAAAATGTAAATTTCATGTTTTAACCCTTTTTTTGTACCAAATGGATTCTTACTTCTTATATATAGCAGGAGTCCGTTTCATATTTTTCTTTTTTTTTTTGGGGGGGGGGGGGGGGGGGGGGGTTCAGGTTGTACTGTCTTCAAAAGTTATTTGGAACATGACTGAACTGTTAGCAAACAGAGGATGATCTGGCCCTACACGGTTTGCCAATTACCTCTTTAGGGGTTTCCGGAACAAAATGGGTTAATTTATTGCGTTTTCATCGCACTGTGTCCAATAACATCCTCGGTAGCTTAGTCGGATGCGCGTCTGACACAGCTCCTGCAGTAGAAGACCACCTTTGGGGCTGTTCAAAAGTGGTCTTCATTGGATATAATAAAATATGCTATTCAACAGGCTGCATCCATTATGTTTGACCCAATCACGGTCAGACATATGCTTTTCTCTTTAAGATCGGGGTTCAGACTCTTTGATGGCTTTGGCTTAAAGCCATTTATTAGTGGGTCGGAGTCGGAACTTTTATGTCTGTTGTTTGGTCTAACGGGTACATGGCCCCCGCCCATAGGGGTTTGAAGAAATATATGGGCTGCATGATGCTTCCACGCAGAGCTGAATCCGGCCCGCACAATAGTACTGGTAAACCGCTTAGAGGATCCAAGCCTGTCCAGGAACCGCGGTGCGAGGCGGACCGTCCATGCTAATAAACCCGATTGGTTTCATATGGCGACATGGCTTGAGATGTCATTTCATATCAATGTCGGGTAAAAGTCCCACAAAATTGGAAGCAACGTCTCCAAAATAACCTTTACAGTGTAGACGGGAACGTTAAACCTCAAATCAAACAAACAAACTAACGGGGTGCAACTGCTGGTTTTCTTTTTCTCCAGTGTGTCTGTGGTGTTGTGTTCAGCACCGGATGGCTCAGTGCGTTTTTCTGTCGAGTCCTCATCCTCCTGTCAACTTGGCTTTGATTGTGATTTCTTTTTTTACCGAGTTGATTCACTGTTGAGTTAGAAAACCTTCACGCGGACCGAAGAAATACTTTTTTGAACCACAGTGAAAGTAAGGGTGATGGTTTGGATCCCACAAAGTTAACTTAAATCGGTCAGTATTTTTACTGGTCGTTCAAAGTCGGTGCTTTTGCTGTGGTTGTTTCTTGTTTTGTGTTGGTGGTTCTGATTCTTTCCCTAACAATATATGTTTCTACGTTGATGTTTCTGATTCTCCCCCGTTTTGATTATTCAGTTTTTGTTACGTTTGTCCTTCCAGTTTAATGTTTGTCGTGTTGGTGATTCTGATACTTTCTCCCCATTATGTATATTGTTCCTTTTTAGTTAGGTTTGGAGTAACCACCTGCTTGGAAAACAGCTGCTGACTCTGTTTACCGGTTGTTCGTTTTGTTTACTGTCATCACTCAAATGTTTCGACTTCTTTCCCTAGTGATATTTAGGGAACAATTTGGGATCTGATTGTATCAGTTCCTGATCGATTAATACAGGAATTTAATTGTGATGCAAACCTTTTTCAACTCTGTAGACGATGCAAACGGTATCGATTCAAATGACAACTCATAATGAGCCTTCTTATCAAGACAATTATATTAATTTTTTTTTTCAAATCTTACTTACAAAAATGAATATTACGATAACACACCGGTGTGACATAATGCATTCTTTCATATCTAAAAATATGGTTATTTTTCTGATGCAATTTATAATATTTTCCTTATTTAGACTCCAAACAAAGGTTGTGGGTGCTGCTAAGGTGGTTCTAACGACTACCCACAACCTATGTCTTGGAGCAGAAATAAAGAAAATAATGAAAACCTCCTTAAACACCACTTTTCTCTATATAAAGTGGGGTTTAGAGGGGTATTCCTTGCATGGGCTTGTTAACCTGATGATGTGACTCAATCAAAAAATTGAATATCCTACTCATATAACTCAGAATGTATGATTAAACATATGATTAAAACACACCTGAAAAAAAAGCCATTTCAAAAACCAGGACATATTGTATAACATTTACACACAAAGTATGCCGTTTTTTCTGTTATAAGTTTCCCAAATAAAAAAAAAACAGCTTAACTTGTTTCTTGGAGAGATCGATCTGTACTTTTTCGATGTAACTGCCCTCTAGAATGATATACATGTACTTGGGCCAACGCTGTTCCAATGCCATCAGCCCCGAACGGAAGAAGCCAAGGTCCTTGTCTCCGACCCACTCCTCAAATGCCGCCACGACTTCTTCAGTTTTGAAAGTGTGGACTCTTGCATTGTCCTGTTGGAGCAGCATCCCTTTGGAGAATTTACCTCGGTGTTTTTCACGGATCGCAGTTCTCAGTTGGTCGAGCAAATTTGAATAATACGCACGTGTTATTGTACTTTTCTTTGCTAGAAAGCCCAGCATGCGTCCCGAAATACAGTTGTCATCACATTGCCAGCAAAAGGTTGCGTTTTGAACTTCTTTGGCCTCGGAGAGGCCGGCCCTACCCACTTGCGACTTTGACTTTTATTCTCTGGCTTATAATAATGAACCCATGCCACAACTACAGTCATCAGACGTGAAAATAACCATCTTCCTTCGACCTAAACCGCGTCAACAATGCGCTGCATACTGATGCTCTGGTTGCCATTTGCTCGTCGCTAAGGGATTTTTGGACCCAACGGGCTGCGCATACCCAAGCGATCATGTAAAATTGTTGAAATGCTATCATGTGAAATGTGTATTGCATTCGCTATTTCTCCCACCTTAATTCGCCTATCAGAGAACAGCAGATCACATACTTTGTTACACAATTTTTCATCAATGGCATCTGGTGGACGTTCAGATCTAAAGACGTTCTACCGCGTTTGAATTCCCCAATCCAAAATTTAACTTGTGCATACGATGGTGCAGAAGACCCATAAACATTGGTCAACTCGGAATGTATTGCCTGACCTGATTTCCCATTCAAATACAAGTACCGAAATTCACCACGGTACTCTACTTTTGACGAAAAGCTTGCTTTTCCATCGCTAGCCACGTTCAATATCTTATGAGTTATTGACACGATAGGACTACAATTTTGCCTAAAACATGTATTGAAACAAGGCATGAAGCTTATTGACTTGCCTTCGTAGTTTATATTCCAGTGAAAATTTAAGATATATATTTTTTTTTTTGTATTTTCTACATCCAGTGTCCACTTTGGACTGTTCAAAAGTGTGCTTAAGGCTTTTGACCATTCATCATCTAAAAATCCTCAAATACAAAAATTGATCGAAAAACATCACGAAATTTCTAAAACTCACCAAATCTTGTTTTGTTGGCATCATTGTCGGCAATGAGTATGCTGACAAGAAAGCAAAGTAATCGTTCATTCTTGATCCGTGTATTTTTAAAATTCCTTTTAATAATTTTAAACCATTTATCAATAGATACATCTTGTCGGAATGGCAAGGCGAATGGGATCGTGCAATGGATAACAAACTCCATGCCATTAAACCTGACGTCGGAACAAAATGCTCTCCTCCACAGTTTTCCAGGAAAGAGGATGTAGTATTAACGCGATTGCGCATTGGCCATACTAGAGTTACCCACTCTTATATTTTAAATGGAAATGATCGACCTACTTGCATAGGCTGTGATCAGCCTTTCACTGTAAAACATATCTTAATCTACTGTGTTGACTTATCACCCCCACGTAACTTATATTTCAAAGCTGACACTTTGCAACGATTGTTTCAAAATGTACTTGCTGATTATATTATTTTATTCTTAAAAGAAATTGGACTTTTACATAAGATTTAACAGTTTCAGATTTTTTTTACATATCATACTAACTTTTTTACTTTTAATATCCTCATAATTCTTCATGCCGTTTGACCATTAACCGCTTGACGCTTATGACCCACAAAGAGGGTTGACGCGTCGTTAAACACGAAATCATCATCATCATCTGTTCTTATAGATAAATTTAAAGACCAATTTTAAACAGTCTTACAGACCACTTTTGAAGAGTCCAAAAGGTGGTCATAATATAACAATTTTACCATAGTTGGAACAGAAAAGGTTATTTGAAGCACTTTGTTTTTCTTCCCTTAACATAGTTCTACAAAAGTTAGAAAACTTACCTTAATTGGATTTAGTTATTTACACTATATTTGTTTGTTCCACATGTTTATATTAACTGGTAGGTAAATCATAATATCACTCTATACGTTTAAAAGCCTGTTTAAATACGTTAATGAGCAACGGCACATGAAAATGTGTGTCAAGTCATAAGAAAAACTCATTTTGCCATTTGCGAACAACAAAGGTGCAGATCAGACTGCGCATCCGCGCAGTCTGATCAGCACCTTTGTGCTCGCTGCTTATATGGAACATTTACTTTAGCTTCTATATCTTAAATTTCAGACCCCTAGCAAGTCTGTGTAGATGAGCAGACCGGTTTGTATCTTACCTTGTCGCATACCCCGAAGACAGGGTTTCTCGTGACCCAAATAATAATGGTCGAGTAAAGAGAAAATGTCATCCGGGTTCTCCGACCAGAGAGGATACGTATCAGCCAAACTCCATGCGAGCAGCAAAGGCTCCGATCAGTCTGATCGGCGCCTTTGCTGGCCTTCCTTCCTGTAATAAGCCTTTCATATGACACGTCTCATTTATTGTTATTAATCTTTATATTAGCCATTAAGATTTTAAGCGGTGAAAAGCAAAAACTACACGTTGATGTGCAGCATGCGAAGGCCTACATCGGTTCGCGTTTACACGGAATCTTATTTGCATTGCCGGTTCCCTTCAGTCCAAATAAAAACTGGTCTAATCGCAGAGCAATAGAGGTTTTCTAGGGCGAATTAGCCGATCATGTGACATCTTGTACGTTTGCAATGCCCCGACTCACGATTTGACCTTGACTATGGTCACTTCCTTTCGTAGGCAAATCTGATATAGGCTGTTCAAATATTTTGGGTTTAAATGGTCATATATGAACTGTTCTATATTTAACAAAAGCAGATCTTTTACAGGATTGAATTAATTTAATCCTGTTAAACATTTATAGCAACACTCCTTTATGTAACGCACTGATAAATAGGTAATAAGTATTCGTGTCATTTTGATTGCATTTACGTATTATTGGAAAGGTCCCTCAGTGTTTATGTGAAATTTGAAGCATTTTCGCTCCAGTGCAGACTTCTCGCTATAATTTGCTATTTGCAATCCTATTCAACTTGAAGAAACAATGTGAACCAGTCAAAAATATGCAGGGATACTTCAGTTTTCTATGTAGTGTGTCTATTTGGGGAAATGACCATAAATGAAAGTTACCATTTACAAGTATGAGGTTTCACAAAAAGCTTGCCTTACGCTAGCAAGCGGCACAACATATCTGTAATTGAATGTATACTTATTCCAGCTTCCGCAAATTGTTGAACCGTCTGGCAACGTCCTTTTCGTACGCGTGATGCTGATTTGCAATATATTTGAACTTAGAAAAAGCGAAATAAAGATAAAGATTAAGAAAAAGAAGCTTTATTTAACGTCGCATATCCGAAACAAATAGCATAAGCTTTTATTGCGACAAACAAAGTTTCCTTTAACAAATACTTGCCTGCCTTCATTTATCTTCCTAGGACTACCTCTGATAATGCGAGCGTCAGCCAAGGGAGCTCCTAGTACCATTTTGTACGCCTTTGGTATGGCGCGGCCGGGGATCGAACCCGCGACCTCCCATTCCCGAAGTAGACACTCTACCACTGAGCCATCTTGGCCGGTATATACCAATGAAGATGGCCAGAAAAGGCGACATCACATAAAACATAATAGCAAATGGCACCAACAGGAAGAGCAAACAAATTTTTTATAAACAGTAAGAATGCAACGGAAAGGAAAGTAATCAGCTGCATCCTGTCCAACGAGAAAAAAGGCGTTTCATCAGCCTTAGCGAATCAATTGCTGAGGCTGAAAGTCACCACAGTTTCTGTTTCAGTATAATCAGTTTTACTGACATGACGTTGCATTGACGTTGGTACGACGTTGCATTGACGTTGGTACGACGTTGCATTGACGTTGGTACGACGTTGCATAGACGTCATGTGCCCTCTGGGAATAACTAATCTTTCTTGTGGGTGGCACGGATCCAATATGCATATATATTGTTCCTTGTTGTTGTATATATGTTTTATTGTGATAAGATTTGGCAAACAGATGTATATTGACAAGACCGTCTAATATGTTCTAGAAAGGGTTAACCTTTTGAAGCAAGGAATACACCACAGAACTGGAAAATATGGAATGTACATGTTTTCTTGGCCAGACTAGCTAGTTTCGGCCAATTAGGCCTCATCAGTGAACAATTAGGCCTCATCATAGTGCCTGGTTTCTTCACAAGAAGCCTAGCCAAGGCAACAGTAGGATTATTATCCCCACGCTTTTCAAAGAAAATATGGTAATGGTATTCGTCCTTCCGTCCGTCCGTACGTACATACGTACGTACGTCTGTCCGTCCGTCTTACCGGACAACTCCTAGACGGTTATAGATAGAAACTTGAAACTTTGGGAACAGATAGATCTTTGGTCTGGGGAGTGCATGACACTTTCGGAATTTCGATCACACCCCTAGGGGTGGGCCCAGGGGGTGGGGCCCGCGGGGTTCAAAAATCAAAATTTCCAGAACATGGTCGTGTAAAATATCAAAGCGAACGGCATGATGAGTAGATTATGTAGTGGCGTGGGGATATGCGATGGCGTGCCATCGACTGCGCGATTCTAGTTTTGTTAAGTTTTGGCATGCAGAGAGATTGACAAGACCAAACAAATGGGATTGTCTTAAGGCTGATATCATAATTAGCCTCGCCGAGGCAAAAATTTCACTAACTAACAAAGAAATTAAAACTTTCAACCTGCTAGAAATATTTTGATAAGTTTTTGCAGGTAGATATATATTGGCAAGATCTAATTAACTATATTGTTTAATGCCAAATTTCTTAATATTGATAACCTCTCCGGGGTAAAATAATAACAAACTGATTTTAGATATATTATCCGCAAGGTATATTTCAATAATTTTGGCATGAAGATGTATATTGGCATGACCTAACCAATTTGTTTAATTCAATATTTGTTTATATAAATAGCCTCGCCGAGGCAAATTTTTCACCAGCTGATGATGGACCGCTAGTCATATTTTGCTAATTTCCCCCGGCATGAAAAGAATGCTGGGCTGTATGTAGTTTACGTCCTGTGTCTGTTTTTCTTCCGTCTGTTTGTCCTTCTGTCTGTCTTGGCCCGAGAAATGAGTGTTAACTGGTTTCTATAGAGTCGATATTGCGATACAGTCACTTGCAGTTTTTTTATGTCCCCGGTAGCGATAGCGGGGACATATTGTTTTTGCCCTGTCTGTTTGTGTGTGTTGGTTTGTACGTGGACAACTTTAACGTTGGCCATAACTTTTGAACCGTTTGAGATAGAGCTTTCATATTTGGCCTGAAGGTTTCTTGTGACAAGACCTTCACATTCATGCCAAAAAAAATTGACCTGTGACCTTGACCTTGACCTTTGACCTACTTAAAAGAAAAAAATAACATTGGTCATAGCTTTTGAACCACTTAAGATACAGCCTTCATATTTAGCATGTATATTCCTTGTGACAAAAGCTTTACATTCATGCAAAAAAATTTGACCTGTGACCTTGACCTTTGACCTACTTAAAATAAAAAAATAACATTTTGGTCATAACTTTTGAACCGTTTGAGATAGAGCCTTCATATTTTGCATGTAGCTTCCTTGTGACAAGAGCTTTACATTCACACAAAAAATTTTGACCGTGACCTTGACCTTTGACCTACATAAAAGAAAAAGTTAAAATTGGTCATAACTTTTGAACCGTTTGAGATACAGCCTTCATATTTAGCATGTATGTTCCTTGTCACAAAAGCTTTACATTCATGTCAAAAATTTTGACCTGTGACCTTGACCTTGACCTTTGACCTAATTAAAATTAAAAAATAACATTTTGGTCATAACTTTTGAATGGTTTGAGATAGAGCCTTCATATTTTGCATGTATGTTCCTTGTGACAAGAGCTTTACATTCAGACAAAAAATTTTGACCTGTGACCTTGACCTTTGACCTACATGAAAGAGAAATTTAACATTGGTCATAACTTTTGAACCAAATTGGTCATAACTTTTGAACCGTTTGAGATACAGCCTTCATATTTAGCATGTATGTTCCTTGTCACAAAAGCTTTACATTCATGTCAAAATTTTTTACCTGTGACCTTGACCTTGACCTTTGACCTAATTGAAATTAAAAAATAACATTTTGGTCATAACTTTTGAATGGTTTGAGATAGAGCCTTCATATTTTGCATGTAGGTTTCTTGTGACAAGAGATTTACATTCAGACAAAAAATTTTGACCTGTGACCTTGACCTTTGACCTACATAAAAGAGAAATTTAACATTGGTCATAACTTTTGAACCGTTTGAGATACAGCCTTCATATTTAGCATGTAGGTTCCTTGTGACAAACGCTTTACATTCATGCAAAAATTTTGACCTGTGACCTTGACCTTTGACCTACTTAAAAAATAAACATTTTTGGTCATAACTTTTGAACCGTTTGGGATGGAGCTTTCATATTTGGCATGTAGGTTCCCTGTGATTAGAGCTTTTCATACATTCAAAATGTTTGGACCATGACCTTGACCTTTGACCTACTTAAAAGAAAAAATAAAATTGTTCATAACTTTTGAACCGTTTAAGATAGAGCCTTAATATTTGGCATGTAGGTTCCTCGTGACAATAGCTTTACATTCATGCAATTTTTTTTTACCTGTGACCTTGACCTACTTTAAAGAAAAAATATTATTGTTCATAACTTTTGAACCGTTTGAGATAGAGCTTTCATATGTGGCATGTAAGTTTCTTGTGTCAAGGGCTTCCCACACAAACAAAAATCTTGAACTCTGAGCAACTTTGAATAAAAAATGACCATGCCCGGGGACATGTTCGTGTTTCACAAACACATCTTGTTTCGTCATACATTCTATCAATTTAACGCTCATTTCTTGAGAACAAATTTTTAAGTGGCTGTCACACAAAAAAGTGACACATAACGATCTGTCCTGTCTACGAAAAGTCACATATTGACTGTTTCGTGAGAACGCGTGGACGTCCATCAACACTTAACTTCACAGTTTTGCTTTAATTCTAATATCTTGCTAATCACTTGTCTAATACATTTTTATTTGGTATATCGTGTTTCTTTGGCGTTGCCTTAAACATGAATCGGTCACACTCCTGAGTCAAGTGCCCGGGTTTGGCTAGCGCCAGTAATTAGGATATATAGCGATATTGGTAATTTCCAGATTTATTTTTTTCCTTTAACTTTGCAGTGTGAACTTATAATGCCTGACGGGTATTACTTTTAAATAGACGCGTATAGACTATTGTTCTAGATATGTGGCTGCTGCTGCTGCTACTGCTGACAGAAGGTCATGGTCGCATAAATTGAATGGTCATTGTATAGTTTTGACATTCATCGTGTTGACTGGGGTTTTGTATGATATATTATAATTTACAGCAGATAATGTATAGTTACAGTCACGTGGCTGCTGCTCCAGCTGACACAGAACTTTGCGTAAAATTCATGTTACTTGTTTATGTAAAACATTTGATCTCTATCTTTTATGTTATTGGAAGTCGATATGTTGTATTACTTGACAACTGAAAAAGTACAGTGATACTGATTTGACTTCTGCTGCCAAGATCGCACACTTTGAACTTTGATTGAGATAGTCATGTTAAAGTTTTTGTATTGTTGTGGGTTTCAACCTACGATTAGGGTGGATATGTAGACACTTTTATGGGTGCAGATAAGATACTGCTGTCAGCAGATCAAGGTCGAAAACTTACTATTTAGAAATTGAGATCAAGGTCATAAACTTAAAAATTGTGCTTTGCAATACATGGTTGCATCTGCCGATGAATTCCATGACCCCGTGGCCACTTTCTCTATTTTACCTTGCCTTTCGCTGGCAAGAAGTATGGCAGCTATTGGTGTAGTTGCCAATTCTACCACTGATTTGTTTTGAGGTCGCAGCTAAATCGAAGTTTAAAGAAAGGAAATGCAAAATATACAACTTTAGAATTTCTCATCTTAGTTTTAAGTATGACACTGCTATTGAAAAATAAAAGCGATTCACCAAATGACAGTGGTATTTGATCATTCTTGATTTTAAGGTTCTAAAGCGAATAGTTAAGGGTTGGTCATGTTTGCAAAAGACAAACATTACGCACGTTTATTATTATTATTATTATTACTATGTTTATTAGTTTTATCATTACTATTGTGATAATGCTCTGTTCATTCTGCTGACTAGAATGCAGCAGACCTTTCCTTTGGATTCTTTTTAAAGAAGCCAACTTGTAATGCTATCTTTTTTGGGCAAGGAATGGTATCGTTTTGATAGCAGAACATTTGACGGTTCGTCCGGTAATCCGACCTCATGTATTTCATTTATTAGACCGTACAGAATACCTGTATATATATGTGTCGCTGAATACAGTTGAACTTCAATGGTTCGAACACATCACGAAAACGCGCCTATATAATTTTGACCCCTTTGAGCGTTAATACTGCGTCATGGCTGGAGGGACAATAGGGATATCTTTTTGCTTTTCTTTGAAAAAAGGTTTGCTGTGTACACTTTTAGATTCGCGATTCTGATGAGTACATATAACATACATTTTCAAGATGATGTATGAAATGTGCTTGATTTGTGGTTTACTGTCCCGGTCAATACTGTAGAGGTCATTTTTGAGACGTTGCTTCCAATTTTGTTGGACTAATACCCGACACTGAAATGAAATTACTTCCTGTCGCCCAATGTATTGGGCTTATTAGCATGGGTGGTCCGACTCGCACCGCTTTGACTGGGCAGGCTTAGATCCTCTTGGCAGTTTACCAATACTCGTGTGCGGTTGGATTCAGCTCTGCGTGGAAGCATCATGCAGCCTATTTATTTCTTCAAGCCCCGATGGGCGGGGCCGTATATAAGGAATTTACCACACATATCTCAATATCTGCGGTAAACTAGCCATGGTAAACGAGGCATCGAAGTTCGAGTCATCAAATGTTCAATGTACAGAAGAACTCTTAATGTTATTCATTTAAAATGAAATTTTGAAACAAGCCTTCGGCAAGTTTGATAAATTTCATATAAAATGTCCACATGTATGAAATAATTATTTATCATTTTACGTTATGTAAGCTCTCGTACAGAAAACATTTCATTGTCACAGACGGCGTGATAACGCTTCAAGGTGCTTCTAGATCTGCATATGTTACGCATATCCTTGGCTCCCATAACTTAATCAAAGCACTGAGACTACTGGTGGAACTTTTGATAGCGCTTGGGAGATGTAGCATCTGGTTGGCAGTTTAAGTCAGGCTTAAAGAATATAGAATAAATCGGGCTTGATTTTGTTTGTTTGTTTGATCTGATGTTTAACGTCCCCGTCAACACTGTAAAGGTCATTTTGGAGACGTTGCTTCCAATTTTGTGGGACTTTTACCCGACATTGAGATGAAATGACATCTCAAGCCCAGCCGCCCAATGAAACCAATAGGGTTTATAAGCATGGACGGTCCAACACTCAATCCGCTTTGCCTGGGCAGGCTTAGATCCTCTAAGCGGTTTACAGTACTCGTGTGTGGATCAGATTCAGCTCTGCGTGGTAGCATCATGCAGCCCATATATTTCTTCAAGCCCAGATTGGCGGGGGCAGAAATCGGGCTTGATTAATCGGACTTGATTAATAGATTAAATCTTCGATATAAAAAGTTTAGGCACAACATAATAGGCCAGTCATTACAGCCCCAAAAGACCCTCAACTTCAAACAAATTCCTTCAGAAGGGTTTTCACTTTTTTCCAAATCAGTGATGTGTTCTGACTTACAGGAAAAAAATCCCAAGAAATATTCCCTGGCGAAATTGATTTTGTTTTTTTTTTTTTTTTTGGGGGGGGGGGGGGGGGGGGGAGGGAAACGTTCGAAATTTAAATAAAAATCGCCAAAAACAGGAATTGAATTATAAAAAAGCAAATTTATTTAAATAACCAAAACTAAACTAACTATTGTCAAGTAGCGATAAAGGAAGTTTTAGCTTGATATGTGTACAGCAAGCTGTCTTTTTGAGGGTAAAAACTTGGAAATATTGACAGTTACTGGTGTTGATACTTGAAACTGGTTTGGTGTAAAAAGTTATATACGTGTACAAGTTAATTACAGGAAAAAACAATTATATGTAAAAAAAAATCATTTTTGCGGGGTATGAAAATGCACATTTTTATATAAAACACTCATAATCCATTAGTTTTTGGGCAAGTAGCAACCACAGTATAAAAATGCATTGTATGATGACGAACCAATTTATATAGCCAGATGTGCACTAACTACTCACAAGTAGATATAAAAACATTCAGTTTTGTGCCTGCTCAGAAATGTGCCTTTTAAGGGAGAAATTCAAAATTCTGACAAAATAAAGCGAGGGAAACGGGAATATTTTTTAACAAAATTAGTGGTGAGGATTTCTGAAAATGTTTCGATGCAAAAAGTTACATATGGATAACCGTTAACTACAGAAACAAAGAAAGATATTGAAATGTTTATAAAGTTTCATTTTTCAGGCGATGAAAATGTTGAATTTTATAAAAAAAATACCATATTTTTTCACATGTAGGAATACTTAACAAAATTTCATAGTACATACATGTCTGACGTGGAGATGGTTTGTATCACCAAATTTGCACAAACTGCTGTGAAGCAGCTATTAAATGCTTCACCTTTATACCTTCACAGAAATGTTCCTTTCTAAGGTTGTTGGAAATTTTGCCAAAGAAAAAAAAAAACATGGAAAACGAACATTTTAATACATGTATCTGGTAAAAGCTTTTGAAAACACTTTGATGTAGCGTTACATCAGATTACTGCATGAAGAAACATTTTTAGCTTTTGAAAAACAAATCCTTATTTCAGGATAAACAGATAATACTTTTACAGAAAAAAGAAACATGAAAAATGAACATGTATTATGTATTTTAGCTTTCATAAGCTTAAGGCTTCTGGGAATCTATTGTTACTGGCCACTGCCCATGGTCGCCATTGTCATCCGTCTGCCCTTCTGTTATCAATTTTCTTAAATGACATTTCTTAAGTAACTAAATGGGCTTTTACCAGACTTGTTCAGAGTTATTCAAAAATCCATTCCATGCAACTCTTATTGTCATGGCAACAAAAAACGGGGAAATAAGCAAGATTACTTATCCGAAACCAGAACAAGAAGGTCTTCTATTATGTTTTGCAAGCAGCTTTTATCAACATTGTTTAAATCATAGCCTTGGGGTCAAAAGTGTACCCATCCTTGGTGTTACAAATGTTTTACATGAACTCACATCCTGAAACTGGACAATTTTGGCCTTTGATATTTAATAGGTATCCTCATCTAGTGGATCTCTGCTCAGAGTATAGCCCTGAGGTACGAATTGGGGTCTGCTGTTCGAAGAATTCCATTCAATGCAGCTTTTGTTGCCATGGCAGAAAAAAGGTGAATAAGTAAAAATCTTTAAAATCATCTTGTATAAAGCTGTAAGGTTTTAGAGATTTGGTATGCAGCCTTTTCCAAGACTGTTAAAATTACAGCCCTTGGGTCAAAAATGGCCACCTCTGATGGTCACGTGTTTTACATTGACCTATATTGGAAAACTTTAAAAATCTTCTTGCCTGAAAATGGAAGGGTCGGGCCTTTGATGTTTGGTAAATATATCTTCAGATAGTGAATTTTCGTCAAGATTGTTCAAAAATTGATTCATATAGGGAAACTATAAAAAAAATCTATGTCCTTGATATTTGTATGTATATTCATCTAGTTGACTTTTACCAAAATTGTTCAAATCATAGCACTGTTATCAACAAGGGCCCCGCCTTCAAAATCACTTGTTTTACAGACATTTTAAAATCTTCTTGTGAAAATGGAAGGCCCAGATGAAACAGAGGGACAATGCCTTTGATGTTTAGTATACCTTTATAAAGTGTTGCTCAACCAACATTGTTTATATTATAGCCCAGGAATAAAAACGGCCAAACTCCAGGGGGTCACTTATTTTGCATAGACTCATATAGGGAAAAGCTTTAAAACAACGTTGAAACTGGAAGGCCCAGGGCCTTTGATGATTGGTAAGTGCGTGTAGCTTCATCAAGTAAACCTTAATCAATGTGTTCAAATTACAGCTCTAGGGTCAGATATGGCCGCATCGTTGGGGGTAATTTGTGAACTCACATAAACACAGTGTGCCCATGCCATGTAATTTGGACCATTTCCACCATCCGTCCATCCATTCACAATTTCTTTACTGCAAGGGTTTCAACTAAACTGTGCAGGAATAATCCTGGGGTGATCTTAAACAGTTTTCATAGAATTGTTTTACCTTGAGAAGAGTAACGGGCTGATTTCAAACTATTTTTACACAAATGTTCCTTGGGTGGCCCCCACCAACGTTGTTCAAATTAATCAGTGGTGTACAGATTAATTGGTGTGCCTTGTGGTCCTTAAATGGTCTAGATTTAAGGACTGCTTGTCAAATACGGTATTGGTACTCAATACAGGACGCATTGGCACTCTTGGAGGTGAAATTTAAACAAAAACTGTAAGAGTTCACATGGAATTTCAATATTCAGTATGTAAATATGTTAGCTTTGATGAGGGATATACATGCATGACCATCATGGTTCTCTTGCTTTAAAACTGTTTGACTATTCATTCCTCCAGAATTAAGTTAAAAAATATTAATTAAGTAACTTTGTTGCATATTTATAGAAATAAGCAGACAATGCTATTTGTTGCTGCTGTTGTCCATATTCATGTTAGATTATGGCGAGATACACAGTGATATTGTTAAATCAAGCTTTTAGTTTAGCAGAGTTTGTGGTTTGATTTTGAATGCCAAAAATATATATATCTAAAAACATTATTTATAAAATGTTACTGGATAAGAAGGAAAGGAAACATATTTCCAGTTGCTGGATGGTTGCCCTGTCCCACGTACTATTTTTGTTTTAATTTCCTTATTGTTTTGCCCAGAATTCACACTACAAGAACAATTAACTCAGGGTGAAACACAGATCTACCATAGTTTGGACATGGATTTAGTTAACCCAATGTTGCTTCTGATCTATTAACATTTTGCATATTCTTCTATAATTCCTGTTCTTCTTTTCTCTTATTGGTCTTTGTGATTGTCAAAAATTTGATGGCTTCTATCATGGAAAAGTGAACATATTTTTCAGATTCTTGATGCATAGTTTTATGCATTTCTTCTTTGTCTCCAAATGGGCATGTTGGCTTGAAACATAACTGCTATATAGCTAAGAAATTACACATATTAGACAAGAGTGAATCTGTCAAATAAATCTTCCCAACAAATAATGTATCTGGGTGTTTGTTTGATTTGAGGCTTAACGTCCCCGTTAACACGGTATAGGCCATTTTGGAGACGTTGCTTCCACTTTTGTGGGACTTTTACCCGACATTGAGATGAAATGACATCTCAATCCCTGTCGCCCAATGAAACCGATAGGGTTTATAAGCATGGACGGTCCCACTCGCACCGCTTTGCCTGGGCAGGCTTAGATCCTCTAGGCGGTTTACCAGTGCTCGTGTGCGTGGAAGCATCATGCAGCCCATCTATTTGTTCAGGCCCCATTGGGCGTGGGCCGCGGTATCTGGGTTTTAAACAGTATTTCGTTGGATATAAACAGCATTTTTGCACAATATAAGATGGTTCATGATCTGACAGTACGTGTATGTATATTTTTGACATTTATATATATGAATGCCTTCCTGCAGGACACATAATGATCAGTGAAAGACAAGTTATAGTGCACAAGACGGTACTATTTTGTATATTTTTAGAGCCCTATATTAAGTAGTATAGTGTTACTGATGGCATATAATGGATTTTGAGGGTTTTATGTAAAAATGTGTATTTTCCTACTTGGAAAAATGAGTTTTCAAAAATTTATTTTATTCCTGTAGGTAACTGATATCTTACTTTTTACGTCAAAAATTTTCATGAATCCTCACCACTAACTTTAAAAAAAACAACATATTCCTATTTTTCATGTTTGTTATCAAAATTTTACATTTTCTGCCTTTAAAAGTCAAATTGCTGTGCAGGCACGTAGCTGAAGGATTTTTAAGAGCTACTTGATATAGTCAGTATACATCTGCCTATATAAATTAGTTCGACATCATACAATTTATTTTTATAATGTAATTTCTACTTGACCGGAAAATACTAGATTTTGGGTGTTTTTTATGTAAACATATGCATTATCATACCCCGAAAAATGGAACATATTAAACATATACATTTTTTTCCTGTAGTTTACTTATACACATATATAACTTTTTACACAAAAACGTTTTCAAGAAGCCACACCAGTAACTGTTTAAAAATTTATTCTCATTTTCTGCGTTTTTTGTCAATATTTCCAAGTTTTTACCCCCCCCCCCTAAAAAAACAGCTTCCTGTACACATATAAAGCTAAAACGTCTTTTATCGCTACTTGACAAGAGTTAGTTTAGTTCTGGCTATTTAAATAAATTTTCTATAATTAAATGACCTTTTAACATTCAATTCCTGTTTTTGGCGATTTTTATTTAAATTTCGAACATTTTCCCCCAAAAAGTCAATTTTGCCAGGGAATATTTTGGGGGATAGTATTCCTGTAAGTCAGGACACCTCACTGATTCTGAAAATAGTGAAAACCCTTCTGAAGGAAAGGAATTTGTTTGAGATTCAATGTTTTTTTGACTGGCCAATAAATATTATACGACAGACTGAATGCATGGTAGTTAACCCAATCACGGTTAATAACTTTGCTGTCCTCTTTAATTGCACGCCGGTGGATGAGGCCTTAGATTCTATGACGGTTACAGCGTAAAGGCTAACTTATGTAATGTTGGTTGGTACCTGATGATCCGTCTCTGGTCGGGCCCATCGAAGGCTAACTTTTGGTTTTCTTTTCCTCCAGCATTTCAGTGGTTCGTTCCTGTCGACTCCTTACCGTTGTTTCATCTCTCTCATTGACGCTTATGATCCACAAAGAGGGATGGTGCGTCGTTAAACTCGAAAAACATCATGTTTCATCTCTCTGATAGTTTGAAATTGTGTTCTAGGAGCTTTTGCACTGATGAGTTGCATGTATGAAGCCTTCATGCGGACTGAAAAAAGTATTTGTCTAAATCGACGGAATCAAGGGCGAGGATTGCGGCCGCGTATAGTCGATTTGAGCCCCAAGTGAAATTCTTTCCACTGACCGTTCCAAGGTGGTTCTTCTGTCGCGGTTTATTTTTGTTCTGTTTGTCTGTGAGTGTGTGTATCTTATATATCTTTGTGTTTTGGATAGCCAAATTGTCCTTTTTGTGGGAAAGTATCTGTGCTTTTGACTTTCCGCTATTGGTGTTTCCATTAGGGTCTAGTTTTTTCATGTTTGTGTTTCTTTCCCTTTGGTGTCTCTGACTGGGGGTTAACTGTATCGATTCAAAATACTTGCCCTCACTTCTATTTTGAATATAAACCAGTGCTTCAGCTGAATTGCACGACCCGCCGGATGCTTTTAGCTTTATGAGTGTTACCATATATGAGTATGGTGGCCATTTTGGTCATGTGACCTGGACCTAAAACGGTTCCCCCAATAAATGCGCCTTATCGTAAGGAGCAAAAATATATCTTATACTTTAGCACTGTATTCTGAATCGCTTGCAGGATAAAATGTATTCTCACTTTTCCAATACAAAAGCATATGTGTCAAAGTTTGACCTAGGCACAAAGAAGGTCAAGGTCAACGAAAGGTCACCATTTTAGCAATTTATGATGGGCCTACGTCCCAGATGCTATTTATCAAGTTTCGTGGAAATCTGCCCAGTGGTTCTGGAGACGACTATTTTTGAAGGGTTTTACCATATATGACTTGGCGGCCATTTTGGTCATGTGACCTGGACCCCATGAGCAAATGTTGGTTTCTCCCATCCCATAGAGGCTCTATATGAAATTTGACTTCAATCGGCCCAACGGTTTCCGAGGAGAAGCAGTGCGAAAATTTTCACATTTTTCGCCTCGGCGAGGCTATACAAAATGGAATATAATATTTCGCAAGTTCATTGATTAGATGTCATTGATTTCTATCAGTATGCCAAAAATTGTTTAAATACTTCAAGCGGTTAAGTCACTATCACCAATTTTCACAAACGGGTTACGGACGGACAGACAGACCATATATGGCTTGGCGGCCATTTTGGTCATGTGACCTGGACCCCATGAGCAAATTTTGGTTTCCGCCATCCCATAGAGGCTCCATATGAAATTTGACTTCAATCGGCCCAACGGTTTCCGAGGAGAAGCAGTTCGAAAATTTTCACATTTTTCGCCTCGGCGAGGCTATACTAAATGGAATGTAATATTTCGCAAGTTCATTGGTTAGATCTCATTGATATCTATCAGTATGCCAAAAATTGTTTAAATATTCCAAGCGGTTAAGTCACTATCACCAATTTTCACAAACGGGTTACGGACGGACAGACAGACTGACAGACTGACAGAATGACACGGTGATTTTAGGGCACTCTTAGAAAATCAACCGACTTCAGTCGGTCGCTTTTTCTGCGGGTCGTGCAATAGGACTTATTTGCTGAAATGATGTGTTTGTACGCTCTGAAGTATTCTGTTCTATTTCTTGCATCCAAATGATAAATCTTTATAGCACACACAAACAGCAGCTGATGTTAAGGGACGGTTTGGTCACCATTAAAACATTTCCATGCTTTTCAGCATAGTGTAGATTTTATTTTAAGTTCTTCGGAATCATCTTGAAACGATGAGGATAACTGCCGATTAGGTTCGAAAGTAGGTTTTGTACACTAAGTTTTCAGTTGTTTGTTTATTTCTTGTCTCTGAAGCATACACCCTTTTTAAAAAAATACATCGTTGAACACCAATGGTCTTATAGCTATCAAAATAATTAGTCATACAAACATACGGTAACAGTTTTCGTCTATACATTTCATCTATATATCAAACATTTTTTCAAACAAAAATGAAAATTACTAAAAGTTCGTTGGTGAACCCTAATGTGTCGGTGAACTGTCTTCAAATGTGACGGTGAATTGTCTCTAAAAAGCGTGTCGGTGAACTGTCTTGTCGGTGAAATTTCCCTTTATACCGACAGTTCCGGTTTTTACACTCGGATCAGATATATTCATTCGCAACTTCGTCATAAATTTTGTAAAGGAAGAATGGTTTTGTTTGATTTGAGGTTTAACTTCCCCGTCAACACTGTAAAGGTCATTTTGGAGACGTTGCTTCCAATTTTGTGTGACTTTTACCCGACATTGAGATGAAATGACATCTCAAGCCCTGTCGCCCAATGAAACCAATAGGGTTTATTAGCCTGGACGGTCCGCCTCGCACCGCGGTTCCTGGACAGGCTTAGATCCTCTTAGCGGTTTACCCATACCGGACGGATATGACTGCTATTTGTGCTGATAATCAAGGGAACTAACGCGTACAAAACAGAAAATAAATGGTTATCTCCCCAAGGCCTCATGGTTACCTAGGTGACATCCGAACGATTTTGAGGCATCAGTATGAAGTCTGAGGATCGCTTTATATGTATTTTATAGGCCACTGTTCTAATCCATGAAAGTAGAGATAGTGTTATAATGTAACTTCGCCGCCCCCCCCCCCCCCCCCCCCCCGCCCTTCGGGGCCTGAAGAAATAGATAGGCTGCATGATGCTTTCACGCAGAACTAAATCCGACCGTCACACGAGTACGGGTAAACCGCTTAGAGGATCTAAGCCTGCCCAGGAAAAGCGTTGCGAGTAAAAGAATAATTTACATAAAGATATATTAATTACAAATTTTCAAATGTATCAATTATTACATCGAAGGCGTAACATAGCCTTTGTTATTGTTTACCGTAGTGACAAAAAGGACCAAATTATTATAAATATTATTTCACAAAATTTACATGGATGTGTTCACAATAAATTTGCAATTTTACTCCCGGTGGCACAGAAAAGAAAGAAAGAAAAAAAAAAAACAATTTACAAAAACGCTATGAAAATAAATTCCTCAGTTTTTGTAGCTGTATTCAGTAGTTTTACTATATATTCTATACATTTAGAGGGTGCTTCCAAATATATGTAAAAAGGACTAAAAAGTTGTTCATAAAATTGCATTAAAAATATATGTGGATATTCGAAAAAGAATGTAAAATCACGAGCCGCTTGCACAGAAAAGATATTCCTAAAAGTTTTTTTTTTATATTATGGGGCACTTCTTATCAAGTTCCTATATAAACCTATGTATTAACTTTAACCAACAGCAGTTACCTGGATGTCCGTTAAAGTTCGACATGAGTACTAGTGTGCGGGCCAGATTCAGCTCTGCGTGGAAGCATCATGCAGCCCATAGCTTTCTTCTAGCCCCTATGGGCGGGGGCCAATTAGAAAGAATGGCAGAGTGAAATTTATAATTAATGGAAAGTAAACAGAAGAATATGTGCATTCATGAAATAAATTGATATAATGTACAACATTACGATAACACACCTGTGCGCCACTGTGCATTTTTCAGGTCTCCAAACTAGCTAATTTTCCGATGAAAATCCGTTATATTTTTCTTCTTTATACTGCCAACATAGATTGTAGTAGCTCGTAAGAACACCCTCGATGAGGCAATTCTAACGAGTACACACAACCTATATACCCCCGTATACCCTAGTTTTCTCAATAAAAAGTAGGGTTCAGGGGTTTTCATTTCACGGACTTGTTCATGTGACGAGTTATAATATTTTGGATCATTGGCAGTTTTTGTGGAGCTTTCGAAACTGTTTTGAATATGCAGCAATAAATTCCCAAGGAGTTTCTTGGCTGGTTTCATTAAGGTCAGTAGTTTCAATAAAGTGTTCACTTAGGGCCGAAAACGAGGATTTTTCTGATTAAAAGTTGTGATATTTTCTCATTTATACTCCAAAAACAGAGGACCCACAACGGTTCTAACGAGTACCCTCAGCCTTAGTCTTGGAACAGAAAAAAGAAATAATAGTGTATACTCCTTTAAACCCCAGTTTTTCTCTACACAAAGTTGGGTTTACACGATTTGTAAACATAATCGGGGCTTGCAGAAACAGGCTGGGCTACATGGTGCTTCTGCACAGAGCTGAAACCCACCGAACTTGAGCTTGGGCTTAGGTCTAAGCCTGCCCAGAAAAAGTGTTGCGAGGTGGACCGCTCCTTAAACCCTAGTGGTGTCTTTGGGCGGTAGGGCTTGATGTGTCATTTCATCGCATTGTCGGGTGAAAGTTTCGCAAAATCGGAAGTAGCCATCAGAAGAGATGGCAAACCCCCCGACCAAAAGCCATTATGGCCTTCAGAAGATTGTTCGCAAATAGAAAGTGCACCAGAATTAAAATACACACGTAAACCCAAAGTTAATTTTGTATATGTAATGTTTATTGCGACTATCTTCGCCTAATGATACTAAGGATCCCTTCTCAATATGCTGAAGATCCAAGATTTCGAATGCACAAAGGACAGATATACTGAGTTGTGGTTCTTGAACATGAAATGCCTTTTCAGCCTTGTATATACAACTTTGGCAAGTGCCGGCAATATATCACACAGGTATTGGAGTTATGGCCGTCACAAGATTATACTGTCAGGTGACATAACTAAAAAAACCAGGGCACTCAGAATTGCGCATGACACGTCTGCTTAACCTCATGTCTACCTGTACCAAGTACCATCGATATGTCTCAAATGGTATTGGAGATATGGTGATCACCAGGTGGTCATACTGCTATATTGGAAGGGGAGATAACTCAAATACCATAGCACCAAGAGTTGTGGTTCTTGCGCATGACATGCCTTCTATTCCTTGTATACAATTGTGCCAAGTTCCTTCAATATATCTCAAAGGGTATTGGAGTTATTGCCATCACAAGGTTATATTGGCAGGGGAGATAACCCAAATACCAGGGCACCCAAAGTTGTAATTCTTGCGCCTGACACGCCTGCTTAACCTCATGTACACCTGCACCAAGTACCATTAATATGTCTCAAAGGGTATTTGAGGTCACAAGGTGGTCATACTGTTATATTGGAAGGAGTGATAGCTCAAATACCATAGCACCCAGAGTTGTGGTTGTTAGGCTTGACACGTCTTTTCAACCTTATATACAATTATGGCAAGTACCATCAATAAATCTCAAAAGGTAATGGATTAATGGCCATCACAAGGTTATATTGTCAGGGGATATAATTAAAAAACCAGGGCACCAAGAGTCGTGGTTTTTGCCCATTTCACGCCTGCTTATCCCCATGTACAACTGTACCAAATACCATCAATATATCTGAAAGAGTATTGGAGATATTGCCATCACAAGGTTAAGATTCTATTTTATTGGAAGGGGAGATAACTCAAAAACCATGACACCCAGAGTTGTGGTTCTTATACATGACACGCCGTCTCAGCCTTGTGAACAACTGTGCCAGGTAAGATCAATATATCTCAAAGGGTATTGGAGTTATGGCAATCACAAGCTAGTCATTCTATTTTATTGAAAGGGGAGAGAAGTAAAAAAAAAATATTGCAGCAAGAGTTCTGGTTCTTGCGCACGACACGCCGTCTCAGCCTTGTGAACAATTGTGCCAAGAACCATCAATGCATCTCAAAGGGTATTAGAGTTATGGCCATCACAAGGTTGCGTCTACGGACGGACGGACGCCAGGCTGATCGCTATATCCCCCGAACCTATTCGGTTGGGGGATAAAAATACCTAAATAGTGTTGACGGGGATGTAAAACCTCAAACAAACAATGCCAATTAACAAACAAGACACTGCAAAAGAAAGACCGCCTTGGAACGGTCAGTAGTAAAACTACCAGAATTAAAGAATTCAACTCCGGTTTTTTATTAAATTTCGCCCTCAGTTCCGGTGCATAATAATAACAATAACTGCGTGGAGGCTTCCTATTGAACTTAGGGGCAGTCTATCGTATAATATTTATGTTGTATCCAATATTTTTATATCGAAGAATGATTTTACGAAACTGGGTACCGAAAACAATACAAGCATTTATTGTTTAGAATTGATAATCTGAGTCAAATGGCGTCTATAAAACTTAGAAAAAGCTTTGCGATGTTTATGTTACCGATAACCCTGATTGAGAAGTTTAGCAGATCATAATTTATTACGAGTGTTGAAGTCAGTGCCATGACGGGACACTCTGGCAAACCAAATTATTTGTGATATACGTATAAGCACACTAGGATGTCGTACAAGGAAGAAAAACTACTATCTAAAAATTAAAATAATAGCATTTATCATAAAGGTGTGTGTGTGTGGGGGGGGGGGGGGGTGCCAATTTGGGGATACTCTGGCCTTGTACCAAATCTTTTTATTTTTTGTAGGTAGATAGCCTAACATGTGTACTTAATTATGGCATACCTCTGGTCGTGCGCCAAAACAAAAACTCGTTTCAATACTGTATTATTGTTCGGAAGCGTAAATCATGAACAACGTTTTTGATGTTTTGCTAAATATTTCCTTTTGACATATCCAGTCCCTTTATTTCATTGTTAGCTTATTTATTCATTACCACTCTTACCAAAGATGCGATGCAACCAGACACCATCGGGATATGACTGAAAAAATGTTGAAAGCGACATTAAACCCGAATTCACACCCACACACACACGCAAAAGATGCGATACTGTATTAATGTTGTTTTGAACTGTGTCCCGGCTTTTAAAGATGTAGGAGGCCTTGCAATTTAAATCGCTGTATCAATTTTTCGATAGAAAAAGTGGCCAATATGGCTTCGCTATTGCTCTGGTGGTGGAGTGTTGGAGGGTTGGACTTTGGATTGTTATGCGAGTTCGGCCTAAATGTGCCGCTTTTAGAGGGATGCAGGTTTAACTATTCAGAACTTATTTATTTTCGCTGCAGCTGGTGTTGTGCCGTGTGGCGGCCGTAAAAAGTCTACCCGTACATCATCATTGTGCAGTTTATATTTTCTGGTCCTTTTGTATCATTTGGTTCATTAAGAATCATTTTGAAAAAATGAGTTGTGCTTAAGCCGATGCTAGAAAGCGTGACCGGTGTTGCACATATCAGTAATAATCATGAACAGACTCAATAAAACCGAGTCTGTTATTTTCGTTTATTTGGTGTATTCTTTGTTTCCAAAGGATCTAACTACTCAGAACATATTTATCTTCACTGTATTAACGTTGTTTTGAACTGTGTCCCGGCACTTAAATATGTTTGAGGCCTTGCAATTTAAATCGCTGTATCAAATTTTTGATAGATAATGTTGCTAATTTTGCTTTGCTATTGCTCTGGTTGAATGGTGGAGGGTTGGACTTTGGATTGTTATGCGATTCTGCTCTAATAGTCCGGCAGAAAAACTACATATTTTGTGGGAACCTGGAAATAGGGTTCAAAGTTTTTTTCTTGGCTGATTCTTATAGCCAAGACATTCCCCTAAAAGAATCAAAGTGATGTCACCCTGACATCATTGAGCATTTTGAGAAATTCAAGATGGCGTCCAAGATGGCTTTCAAATATCAGTATTTACCTAAATACGGTTTTCAGCTCCCCCAAACAATCACCTTTGTTGCAGATTTGTCTTTGTGGACCCAGGCAGAGACTACAGTCACTTCACTGTGGGAAATTACTATTAAGATGGCAGCCGAGAAGACTGCCATGTTACGTAAAACTATGAAATTTAACTTGAAACTATTCTCAAACTATTCTTGAAACTGGCTCAAAACTATTCATAGTTACTTTGTTCATATCATTTGACATTTTGATGTGTATAATAACCTTTAAGTGGGTAAAACTATGTTTATGCATTCAATATGGCTGACAAGCAAATGTATTTTTCACTCTTTACACACAGGGGAGAAAAAATCTTTCACCAACGAAACAACAATCCAACACGAGACAAGTATTCTTGACTGAATATGGATGAAATATGAAAACATCACAAAGTATAATAATATGCAAACTTTACAGCTGGTATACATCTATTAAATATTAAAATCATACTATATGATTATTGCTTGTTTTCAATATGGCTGTAAAGAGAAGGGTCCCTTCCTGAATTGAGGAAACATGAAACCACACTGAAAATGGAAAATCTTCAAAATGGTGTACACAATGCTTGCATATTATCATTTACACCAGCCAAATACTCAGAGTTCAACAAATCAGTACAACTGTTCAGTCATTCCTTGAAATTGTTTGCTCATTCTTGCAAATAATTGTCTCTTGACACACGCAGAACACAGTACACTCAAGTTTGGCTTTGTCACAGCTGCAATGCAGTGATGAACACGGCTCCTCCGACTCACACTGACACCTAATTAGTTTCAAGACATCTTTGGTGCAAGAGAAGTAATCTGAGGCACTGTTGACGGTATTAGAGATTTTGAAGTTTCTTCTGGAAGCAATCCAAATTCTTCTGGTGCCATATCTGGCAAGGTTGGGCGGTCAAAACCAGGGGCGGTTTTAACCGGGGGTTGTAAAACCGCCCCGGTCAATACTCCCAGAGTGGTCAATACGGGTCGATTGAAATATTGAGTGGTGAACTGAAAATTTTTTGTGTTGAAATGCCAAAGCTACTGAAACTAGTCTGTTGAAGTTTTGGTCTCTTTGGTGGAGGCTGATCATTTGATAGAGTTTCAGGTTCAGATATGTCTTCAAGTGGCCTCTTATCATCATTTTCTGGCTTTTTTAGCCCTAGGCATTTTACACTATGACATCACTGACTTCAATATTACAGTCTTTGCACCTTACACTGTTTTTTTGGGGGGTTGTCTTCCAAAGTTGTCAAGAAGTTCCAAATTGGGTCTTTATGTTCCATTCATTTTTACACTTTCAGTAACAGCTTGATGATAAGACTATCTAGATTGCAGATAAATAAAAATGTCACATTAGGAATAAAGCCTGGTGTCAGTGTATAATACCTCTATTAGGGACATGTGATTGGTCACCTTGGCACTAAGATCTTTGCCACACCCACTGCAGTGGCAGCTTTTGCACCTTTTAATCTATTTGGACCGCAATTTACAGGTGTTGCAGATACTTAAAAATACTGCAAAGACATCAGCGAATCTTCAAACTCAGGGAGAGAGAGAGGGTGGCACAATCTGGTACACCAATTCTTCTATTCTGTCCAACAAAATAGGACCTTCCATAAATCCTTCAAAATCCATAAATTCAACTTATTCGTATTCCAGTAAATCAAAATATGAACAATTGATCTAACCTATATAGGGATAAGAGTGAGTGAGTGTTTGAGGTTTACGTCCCACCAACAGCTATGGTCATACGGAGACGGGACCTCGGTTTAAAGACTCATCCGAAAGTCTGGAGAAGCCCGGGATCGATCCTGTGATCCCTGGTTTACCAGGCGAGGAGCGTAACCACTACACCACGGAGGTATCTCTATAAAGGAATAAAGGATAATTATAAATTATAAAGATTGTTTGATTGAAAAGAACATACCTATCTACAGTTCATTGAGTCAGTCCAAACTCCTCAGTTGAACAGAAATAATGTCTTTTGACTTCTGAGCAAATAAAAAAAAGACCTCAAATAAATACTGTTATTAATAAAAAACTATTTTGTCTTGTTCACTAATGAAAATATAGTCTAACCTCATGTACATGATGTAGGGGGAGGGGGAGGGGAAGCTTTAATGACCAGATAGCAACAGGACAGAGGCATATACTCCAGTGACTTAATCGACCCAATCAACCACCAATCGGCCAGTAATGACCAGTTAAAACCTGTTTTAACCACCGGCTCAGTCAATACACATATTGACCATCTTTTTGCCAACCTTGATATCTGGTGGTTGCGAATCAACGGCATGTTTCCACACAGATGCTTGGACGTGTACTCGTTTCACATTTTATATGAATGAATCTGAAGTTGGAGAAAGAGAGGATGACTTTGGCCCTGATTTAGAGGATTTACCAACTTTTGATGTCTACATTAATAGCCTTATTCTGGACATACTGGCACACTGCGGGTACCCAAAACAAGCTGACACAAAGTATGTGGCCTCGTTCATAACATCGGGAAATGCTGCTTTTACATCACCTTTAAGCAGTTTGTGCCCCGCTCTTAATATTTTCACCACTTTGGCTTTACCAATCCCATAATGACAGGCCACCGTGTCACAGCCACCAGATATAGCATGCGCAGAAATCAAGTCTGGGATATTTTCTGTGTTTTTCCTCACCGTTACTCGGATATCAACTGTTTTTCTGTCCTTAACGGGAGATTCAACCGACTGTCCTTGCTTATAAATCCTTTAGGTGACAGGGCTTGCGAGGTCATTTCATAACAATGTCGGGTAAATGTCCCACAAAATTGGAAGCAACATCTCCATAATGACCTATAAAGTGTTGATGGGGTCGTTTAACCTCAAATAAAACCTACCTACCTACCTAACTACACGTCCACCCACCCACCCACCCGCACGCTGCCTGCCTGCCTAACTACCTACAATCCCAAACCCCCACTCACTCACACTACCTACATACCAACCCAGCTATATCTACCTGAGCACTTTACTACCCACCTAACTAATTAACTACCTACTTTTACCTACTGACTTGCCCTACCTATCTACATACCACCCACCCATCCAATCTTCCTACCTACCTACCTACCTACCTACAACCTGGAACCCTATTCGTTTCAATGGTCAGCAGATGTCATTTCTTCTCAGTTGACCTATACAGGTCAAACAAACAAGCCTACATATCTACCTACCTACTTACCCATCCATCCATCCAGCCAGCCAGCTACCTGCCCCCAAAAAAAACCACCCACCGTACCTACCTACTTTCCTGGGCATGTAACTACCTACCTAAGTACGTAACTACCTACTTACCTACCTACCATTATATTTACCTACCTACTTACCAACCTACCTACTTATTTACCTTCACACCTACCTACCTATCCACTCACCCACCCTACCTACACACTTACGTACCTACCGACCTACGTACCACGTGGTATTTAGAAGTAAGGACTTAGAAATGTCTTGTGTTAACAGGTATACATTTGGTAAAAATCTTGGATGCCATATCTGTTTGACAAATTCTAAAATCAAATAGAAATCAAGCCATAACTTTCCTGAATAGCAATTAGGAATCAATAACAATTGTTTCTATGAAATTGATCTACATATTTTACCAAAATTCGAGAAAAATACATAATTAGCAGCCATCTTGGATGCCATCTTGCTATTTTGTGATATTACATTCTCGTTAGACTTGTGGGAAAGCCTTTTGCACAAACATCACTGGATAAGGAATATATTGAATTTAACAACTATGTGTGGCCAAGTATTTGGTGACATACCTCTGTTATGTTTAAACTGCCATCTTGGTCGCCATCTTGATTTTCTCAAAATGCTCAATGATGTCAGGATGACATCAGTCAGATTCTTCAAATACAATGCCTGACCAACAAAAATCAGTAAAGAAAAAAACTTTGAACCGCATTCCCAGGTCAAGCTGGGCTTCTGCTGAACTATAAATGTTTCAGACAGATAGAGCCCGCTTTTAGAGGGATGCATGCTTAACTATTTTATCTTCACTGCAGCTGGTGTTTGCCGTGTGGCGGCCGTAAAAAGTCTCCCCGTACATCATCATAGGGCCGATTATATTTTCTGGTCCGTTGGAATCATTTGGCTCATTTAGAATCACTTTGAAAATAGAGTTCTGCTTAAGCCGGTGCTAGAGGGCGTGGCCGTTGTTGCACATACCAGTACTGGTCATGAACAGACTAAAAAAACCGAGTCTGCTATTTTCTGCATACCTGCATGGTAAGTACCATTCTTTCGAGCTGATTGACCATCAAATCTTTCCTACGACCCTTCTCCCCCTTCCTCTGATTCAAGAAGGACAGTTGTCAGTTCTGGGAAAATAAGGTTAAACACATGTGTATGCCTGCCAAGGTAACGTATGGCTAGGTAAACTTACCGGCTCCCCATGACCTAGGTAGTATTAACTTGGTCCTTAAACTTCAATCACATCAACTCTTAGTCTTTCCCTTCTTGATAGGTGTGGTCTGTGATTGTGGTTTTTCTGGTGTAACATTTTTATTTAATTCGAATTTTTACTTTAATTCCCCTTTAACAAATAAAATAAATGTCGGAGTGTCTCAATTTACAAGACAATATAAAGATGTCTCTCTTGCAAAATGGTTTAACGTCGATATACGATGAAGCACCGTGTCAATATTTGGGCTCTTGCACGTTAGCTTTATCCAATGATCGCCGAGGTTGGACTGATAAAGATGTCGAGTGCAGTGGTGGAAGTTAATGATGGATTACCATTGTCCTGAAATATTTGATTTTTTTACAACTAAGCGCATAAACGTTTGTTAAATACAATGACCTTCAGTGGCCTGAAAACTAATGGCTAATATATAAATATTATATTCCTAAGAGGATGATAGAGAAAAAAATGTCACCATGAGGAATACGAATATCGTATATTCCGAAGGGTGATAGTTTTTCACAATCACCCTCTCAGGAATGTAAATACTTATTTTATTTTGCCGAACAAAACTAATAATAAAGGTAAGGTATTTTTAATGAAAAATACAAGACAGCTAACACGCGACTTTTGACATCATGACTTTCCAAATAATCGGATAACGTCGGCTTTCAAAATTTGGTTTTGACTCCTTTTTCTCCAGCTTTCCTGAAGAATAGAACCGCATGCACACCCAGTTCCGCGCAAGTAATAGTCGGCATTATCGCAGTGTGATAGTAAACTTAATAGTCTTAGGAGGCCTATGGGGCATTTGTGTGGGAAAGTCAGAAGACCCTCGTTATAGCGACAGTATTTTTTTCTTACAGTTTGCCGTTATAAAGAATTTGCCGTAATAAAGAATGCCATTAACGTGCATGATAGGTAATAAAGTGCTTTAACCAATTCATTACTCCAAGAAACAAATGGTGTAGACATTTCTAACAAATGTTTCTTAACTATGGACTCGATTAAGGTGTTGTCAACCCATGGGGATTCTCGCGCCAATCAAAATCAATACCAAGCCTTGAGCGAAGAATTCATCCCATTGCAATCGTAGTTAGAACGAATTTTGTCGTTGCATTGAATGTCGATATAAAATGGATTCACTGTAGTTCAAATCAACCATGACAAGCGAGCGAGCCGTGGAAGTTTTAATAGAAATCTTTCTTTATTGGCTTGGGATGGTTCTAATCTTTTTTGAGCATTTTGTCATTTCCGTTTACAAGTCCTGAAGCGTAGTAACTGTACGATTATTGTGACTGGAAGTGATACCAGCTGCGCCGTGTTTGATCCCCGGCAAGTGGAGACAATTTCGAACATGCTCCTTTTGAATCGTTCCCATGGTAAATGCCAATGACTGTCACATTTTCTATTAGGACGTTAACCTAGGTCTCGTCTATCAAGTAAAGGGAACCTCATTCACTATATGCAGGTTAAAGGCCCAAAACCGCCATAACTTGGTTACTGTGCAGTTTCATAATTTTAGAAGGTATTTAATGTGATGTAGAGATGCCACAATCGGACACCTAAGACTTACATTTTCCAGTGTAACATTGACAGTCTATCGACTTCATGTGACTTGCAAAATCCATAGCTCATGTACAGATTCGGTAAACATCAGCATTTGTATGACGTCATACGGAGAGACCGGGGAGTATTCATTATCTCAAAGGTAACTCGCAGGGGTACCCCCGTCGGACACATGTAACTTCTATACATATAAAATAACTATGCGTAATAAAATTCAATGTAATATTCTAAAATAATAAATACTTTTTAGGCAGATAAGCTAAAACAACCCAGAACACAGTGAAATATGCGGATATTTAGGCAAGGTGTATCTAATGGAAATAGATCAATGCAATTGTGAGTGTCATATTTTTCGCTATTATTTTTAGAATAACAAAGCAATGTGATTACTAATTTGACTGATGTTTCCCTGTACAGAGTTTATAACATAAAATGTGCTCCTTTAGGCTTATGGCGTTTGTTTACATTGTTCTATATTTATAAGTTAGCCGGTGTCGAGATGCGGACAAGGGTGTGATTCTCTCGAAATTCTCGAAACATATATCAAATTGAAATATAAGTTTGTTTGTTTGAATTGAGGTTTAACGTCCCGATCAACACTATGTAGTTCATTTCGGAGACGCTGCTTCCAATTTTGTTGGGCTTTTATCCGACATTGAGACGTAATGACATCTCAAGCCCTGTCACAAGAATTGAAATACAAGACTGACATTATTTGTTAGGTGATTAAAATCTCCCTAAGCTCATTTCTATTATATTCGTATAAAACGAACTCAGTGTGCTAATTTCATTGCTAAGTTTACTGACGTATACACCTGTTCGATAAATATTGTCTGCAAGAAAAACGTTGACGGTCTCGAGTCGAGAAAAGCACGTCACTGTGTCGAGAAAAAGGAACACATAACATGAGTATGGAGCGCTGTGGTGCAGTGGTAAAGCATCGGATTTGAGATCGAGAGGTAGCCGGTTCGATCCTCGCAAATGCCCGTGTTGTTTCCTTGAGCAAGAAACTTTATCCACATTGCTTAATAGAAGTAAAACAAAGATCAGGAATTGATACAATTAACTTACTCCATCCATAAAAGACACCAAAGGGAAAGAAATACAAACATTAAGCGACCAGACCATAATGGAAACCTAAACAAAGGAAGGCCATATGGACAGTTACTTTCCCACAAAATGGCCACACGGCCATCCAAAATTAAAAGACACAAGTGATACACACAGTAAGTAACAAACAACAACATAAATAAATCGCCACAGAAGAGCCGCCTTGGAACGGTCAGTGGAAGATTTCCACTGGGGGGCTTAAATCGATTTTACGTGGCCACAATCCTCGCCCTTACTTCCGTCGCGATTTAGACAAATAATGTGTTCAGTCCGCATGAAGGCCTCCTAACTCATCAGTGCAACATCTCCGTGAACACAGAAATCAAAGAACCACAGAGGTGAGACAACGGTGAGGACTCGACAGCAAGAAACCACTGAAATGCTGGAGCAAAAGAAAACCAACAGTTAGACTCCAATGAGCCCGACCAGAGACAGATGTCATTTCATCTCAATGTCGGGTAAAAGTCCCACAAAATTGGAAGCAACGTCTCCAATACTGGTTCCTACCCAGGAAAAGAGGGCCACATGGAAGATTAGTACTAGTACTAAATGTGTTACCCTCTATAAATAAGTTCCGCCCCCCCCCCCATAGGGGCTTGAAGAAATATATAGGCTGCATGATGCTTCCACGCAGAGCTGAATCTGGCCCGCACACTAGTACTGGTAAACCGCTTCGAGGATCTAAGTAGAAGTAAAACAAAGATCAGGAATTGATACAATTAACTTACTCCACCCATAAAAGACACCAAAGGGAAAGAAATACAAACATTAAGCGACCAGACCATAATGGAAACCTAAACAAAGGAAGGCCATAAGGATAGTTACTTTCCCACAAAATGGCCATATGGCCATCCAAAACCAAAAGACACAAGTGATACACACAGTAAGTAACAAACAACAGCATAAATAAATCGCCACAGAAGAGCCGCCTTGGAACGGTCAGTGGAAGATTTCCACTGGTGGGCTTAAATCGATTTTACGTGGCCACAATCCTCGCCCTTACTTCCGTCGCGATTTAGACAAATAATTTGTTCAGTCCGCATGAAGGCCTGTCCAGGAACCGCGGTGCGAGGCGGACCGTCCGTGCTAATAAACCCTATTGGTTTCATAGGGCGACAGGGCTTGAGATGTCATTTCATCTCAATGTCGGGTAAAAGTCCCACGAAATTGGAAGCAACGTCTCCAAAATGACCCTTACAGTGTTTGCAGGGACGTTAAACCTCGAATAAAACAAACTGTATAAATAAGGTCGATTATTATTATTATTATAACTGGTTGAAAAATTAAAGCGGTGCTTCAACTTCAAAACTGGAAAAGACTGAAAAGGTGTCCGATGGGGGTACCCTAATAAAGGCTTTGCTTTTCACCTCAATATTTGCTTTGTTAACTGGAGAACTTCAAACATAAATACATAACTTATTATTTAATATATAAATATTTGGAAATATATGATTTACAGTTTATGACGTGACATGTTGCATATCATAGGTAGTCTCGGGCTGATATGGGCTATGATATGAAAAATGCCGTATGAATTGAAGTTTAACGTCGGGCAAATTAAAAATTAAGGGTATGTATAACTAAGTAAAACAACTGACAAACAAGTTCCGGATATAGAGAAATGCAGTCAGAGTAGTCTGATCGGGGAAGATACTGTTTGCCTGTATGCAAAATATGTGTGAAAAAATTGCATGAAGGTGCATCTGACGACATAAACAGACGACATTATCAGTGTTATATGATATACGATGACTCAATATCAGGTGTCTTATATTCGTTTTGTGGACTAAACCTAAATATAGCCCCCGAATAAATGCATGTTTACTCTCATATTAAGATCACTTTGAATATCATAAGTGGAGTTCGCAGGGGTATACATATTTTTGCTTAGAAATGGTATCCGCCAGACCGCCTTGATGGGGCGGCTTTGGCGAGCATCCAAAATATATCTCAAGAGCACCAATGGTCTATTTTTGGACTAGAAACAATGAAAATATCATTTTCGTTTCAAACCTTAGCTCTAGAGATGAGAAAAATGCCATTTTAGCATATGGGTGTTTTCTGGTAATGGCTAAAACAATAAAATATATAGCTTAGAAGCCTCCATTGGTAGCTACTCGCCTCACAAACCAGGGGTCGTAGGTTCGATTCCAGGCTACTCCAGATTTTCGGATGAGTCTTAACCCGACGGACCACTTAGTTGTTTTTGGGATGCTAAACACACACGCACACACTCATTTAATAGTTTACCTTTGCCTTTATGAGGTAATGATATTCCTTGTTTCGATAATAGTCCAGTCTTCTGTTCAAATTTATAGTTCCATAGTAATGGTCTATTGAAAATGTGTTGTTGTAGTTCATGCTGGAATTACTGGGCTGAAAACAAAACCTACTTTAAGATGAATGGGAACACCTTTAGGGGAGGCAACGCCTGCAAAAGTTTTTGTCTCCCAAGTAACTAAAGAAAAGAATTGGCTCCTGAGGAGAAATGCATTCCTTTAAGGGAAGACCCCCTTTTCAATGGGACAGGGCTTATAGAAAAGCGAACAAGAAGTCCCGAAAGTTGTTTCCCTTTGAAAAATGACGGAAAAATCTGCCAGGTGTTTCCCTTCCCCTTATGTACCTTTCCAGGCTTTGTGTAAAAGCGCCTTTTGCTTTTCTTTTCTGAGTTGCCCAATGATACTAGTATTATTTTTCAGTTACATGTATGTAGTTTATTTCATCCAAATTTATACAATAAAGTAAGTCAAATTTTCTTTGTTACTAGAATTGAAAGCGGGAGTATACTTTATTTTTCTGAACAAATCATCAGCAAGCGGCATTATACGCCCTTGGCAAGAAATGGGCTGTAAAACATATGACATGTACTGACAAATAGCAGCAGGGGTTAGCCCATGGACGGACAGATGGACATAATTCTGCTAATAATCAGCGGACTGTAAAATGTAAAATAACTACGCTGTTTCATATCTCAGTCTTACCATAAATCACCTTTCAGCTTGATGGGATGTAAACTATATGAGGAATTAGCTGAAAAGAAAAGTGATGATATTTGGCGGATAGTAACCGCAAAATGGTATGTGCTGCTCCACATCATGGTGCAACTTTTTTACATGTACAATGTTTCAGCTTGATCTAATCTAAACTATGGGAAGAGTTAGCTTACGAAATTTTCTGCTGATACTTGGCGGACTGTAACCTCACAACAATACTGTGTAACTATAAATTAAGAAGTTTCAACTTGATCAGATGAAAATAGTAAAAGGAGTAGAGTTGGAAACGAAAAAAATACAGAAGTTTGTTAAAGGAGTAAAACTATGTTACTATTTGGCGAACTGCGCACTTGAAACAATATGCACTGCTTCACACCACAGTATAATTACAAATCAAGTTTCAGCTGGATGGGATGTAAACTGTATGAGGGGTTAATCTGAAACGAAAAGTTTACATCATTTTTCAAACGGGCAAACCATTGCTAATGTTTGGTGGTCTGTAACCTGGAAATATTATGCACTGCTCTACATCGTAGTGTTACTATTTTTAAAGTATCAGCTTAGTCTGATGTACACTTAAGGTGGAGTTAGCCAGAAACAAAACAATAACAGAAATTTTCAAAGGGACATAATTCTACTAATATTTGGTGGACCGTAACCTCTACATCATGCTCTAACTATCGTCAACTTTCGGTTTGATCGGATCTAAATTGTAGTGGGATTTAGCCGGAAACTAAATGTTTACATACTTTTTCAAATAGTTGGTGTGGAATGTAACCTTGAAACAGTATGCTCTACTCAACTATTGTCTTACTATATATCAAGTGTCAACTTGATCATATGTTAACAGTAGGAGTAGTTAGCCAGAAACAAAATGTCTACAGAAATCTTCAAAGGTGCGTAACTCTAGTAGCATTTGGAGGACTGTAACCTAGAACTAATAGGCACTGCTCTAAATCATGGTCTAACTATAATTAAGCTTCAGCTTGTTCGGATCTAAATTGTTGGAGGTGTAAGCCAGAAACGAAATGTTTACAGAAATTTTCGGAAGGGGCATAACATTGAAACAATATGCTCTGCTCCACATCATGATCCAACTTTATATATCAAGTTTCGGTTTGATCGGATCTAAAGTGTAGGAGAAGTTAGCCAGAAACGAAATGTTTAAATAATATTTCAAAGGGGTATAACAATTGTAACTATTTGGCTAACCGTAACCTAGAAACAATATGCGCAGCTCCACATCATGGTCTAACTATATATCAAGTTTCAGTTTGATAGGATGTAAAATGTAGGAGAGTTTATCCGAAAAGGAAATGTTAAAAAAAGTTAATATTTGGTGGACCGTAACCTCAAAGCAATATACACATTTTGGTCTAACTTTATATTAAGTTTAAGCTTGATTGATGTTAACTGCAGGAGTAGGAAGCCGGAAACTTAATGTTTACAAAAGATTAAAAGGGGCACAATTATGTCAATATATAAACCCTATTGGTTTCATTGGGCGGCAGGGTTTGAGATGTCATTTCATATCAATGTCGGGTAAAAGTCACATAAAAATTGGAAGCAACGTCTCCAAAATGACCTTTACAGTTTTGACGGAGACATTAAACCTCAAATCAAACAAACAAATTTGCAGACCGTAACCTCGAGCTACTGCGCATCATGGTCGAGCCAGATATTAAGTTTCAGCTTGATCGAATGTAAAGTCCGGAAACGAAAAGTTTACAGACGGACGGATGGATAGACGCCGCGGAACTTAACATAATACAACCCTTTTCAACAGGGCGTTTAAAGCATGAAAGGTATCTCTTTATCGCATAGGTTTGTGTTTATAAGCTGAAAAGCCTGCAAAGGACTAGTATTAAAGATATAAAGTGAGAATATGCATTGCGATAACACATCCGTGATATGGTGCATTTTTACCTATCCCAAAACTACATGTAGTTATTTTTCTGATGTTGCGATACTTTTCTTATTTATACCCTAAGCATAGGTTGCCGGTGCTTGTTAGAACCGCCTCAACGAGGCTGAGGCGGTTCTAACGAGTACCAATAACCAATGTCTTGGAACACAAATATATGAAAAATAATCTATACCCAAACAAACCCCGATATTCTTTAGAGGTCTATACGAAGCGGGGTTAACAAGGGTGTTAATTGCACTTGCTAACCTAGTGTACTTACTATTTAAGAGTTCGTGTATATACAGGATCTTACATGAGTGCTCATATATTATTGAATTTATTAAACGAGTTGAGGAAAAGGGATAAAATGCGAGGCTTTGCCGAGCATTTTATCCCTTTTTCTCAACTCGTTTAATAAAATCAATAATACATGCTCATGTATTATTGAATTTATTAAACGAGTTGGGGAAAAGGTATAAAACGCGAGGCTTTGCCGAGCATTTTATCCCTTTTTCTCAACGAGTTTAATAAAATCAATAATACATAAGCACGAATGCAAGATTCAATTTATCAACTGACATTTAAAACGCATTTTATTCACGATTGTTTACAAAATGTCAATATTCCGCTGTTAGTAAACGCGACGGCGTTAAGGACGTCGTACATGTAACGTTACGGGACGTATCTAGCTAATTTGCATATTTAATCCACTAGTGGATTATCGAAAATATTACATGGCGTTATTACACTCTCAGACGCGACGTCATATGATAAATATGTGTCTTAGACTACAAATGTGTTTATACTATCAAGCATGCCAGAAAGATCATTGTCATTTTAAGGAGCGCCGATTGTATTTGACACAAACGGTTGTTGTAAAACCCGATTATAACATCAGTTCCACAGCTGACTTGAGGTTCTTGAAAACTGGGATTTTTTTCTGGTTTTGGTTTTTACGGTCGTCGTTTGAAGATTATTTCATTTATTTCGAGCCTATCGTTAATCAGAGGTGAGCGCAGAACTTGGCATCTAACATGCGGCCCGAGCGAGGCTCAAACCGCAGCGGCGATAGTTCTAATGATTAAAAGTCAGCGCCCTTACCAATTAGGCCACAGAAGCCCTTTAAATGATTTCAAGCAGATTTCAGCGGGATTTCACTAAAGCGCAATTTGTCGTTATAAAGAATCCTAATATGGAGCAGTATTATAGATGATAAAGGATTTCTTCCCTTAATTATTCAAAGAAACAAATTGTTAGAATCGACCCCGTGAGGCAATTCTAACAAATATCCGTAACATTTATTTCTTGGAGTATTAGATAATATATCTCCATTATTCCGTCTCATCCTAAGCTAAGGATTCGTCCCATTGAAATCGTCGTTATACAAGTAGCAAGTTTTCTCGTTATGTCGAATGTCGAAATATTGATCGATTGTTTGGGGTTTAATGACACGTCAGCCCTTGTGAGTCATTTAGTGTCGTCTTGCAGAGAAAGCGAGAAAAGAGAGAGAAGACATAGTAGAGGAGGGGAAAGTGAGGGACAGGGGAGAAAGAGGAAAATGAATGAAAGTGTAGAAACAAAATAATAACATCCCCCCTCTACCCTTACCCGCTGCAAGGACAGTGCCTTGTCCAACTGTAAGTCAATATCAAATGGACGCCCAGTAACCCCTTGACCTCACCCAACCACCTCCGAATGTCGGTATAAAGAGGGTTGACTGTACCTTCATACTAAACGCAATTATTGTATTCCTGTCGGCGTCATCTACGCTTACTCCGGTAAAAACTCTTCCCAGCGGGGTATTCTGGAAACAAACAAACAAACAAACTTGTTCTGGTGCTCTAAAATACGGTAAAATTCCTATGTTAAGACCATAATTAGTCTTAATTTAAGTGGTCTTAATAGCGGAATTTCACTGTGTATGAACTCCCTATCGAGAATACTTGTCTTCTGGATCTCCAACATTGCAAAACACAAGATAAGACCAGCCTCCTAAGCTACACAGGCTAGCAACACTTTTCTATTGGTGGTGAAATGGCGATAAACTGAGCAACACTCATCAAGAGTTTTCCCCCATCTCCTTTTGAACCAAAGGTCCGATCGACGGCTGCCTTATAATATGAACTTAAAATACTGCCATGGTGTCAGAAACATAAGTATAAAACATATATCCAGAACATAAGTATAAAAAACTAATTTAAAATCTTTCTGTCAAGTGTGTGTTATATGATTTATATACCAAGCCCTTTAGCTACAAAAGCCCCGTACAGACTGACAGTGCAAACAATACTCGTGGCTGAGCAATAAGGCTAATGAAATCCAGTCTTCTGCAGACAGAAAGGAGATGGAGAAGTTCTGTGATGCACTGAATACAGTTTGTGGTCCCCAGAGCTCAGGATCCACCCCTCTTCTCAGTGCAGTTGGAACTAGTGTTCTGACTGACAAAGAAACTATCTTGAAAAGATGGGCTGAGCACTTTGATAGTGTTCTTAATCGACCATCCTCTATCAATGATGATGCTATCAATAGACTACCACGGGTTGAATGTAATCTGCTGCTTGACGAGTTCCAAACCGTTACAATGAAAGCAATAAAACTGCTGGTATCTGGCAAGGCTCCATGGTCAGGTGCAATACCTGCTGAGATCTACAAAGCAGGAGTACTCCAGTTGTGAAAAAGATGACAGATGTATTATACATTATATGGGAAAGAAGCCATTCCTCAAGAATTTAAGGATGCGTCAATTATCCACCTATTCAAACGGAAAGGGAACCCTGAGGTCTGCGACAATCATCGTGGCATCTCCTTGAACAGTCAGAGCTTCTACCGGAAAGACAGTGTGGGTATAGAAAAGACAAAGGAACAATTGACATGATCTTCACAGCAAGGCAGCTTCAAGAGAAGTGTCGGGAACAGATCACGGACCTATACATGACATTTGTCGACCTTACCAAAACATTTGACGCAGTAAGTCGTGAAGGTCTTTGGAAAATCGCGGTGAACTTTGGATGGCCAACCAAGTTCATAGCAACGGTGAGGCAGTCCCACGATGGTAAGCTTGCACGGGTCCAAAATGATGGTGAGTTTTAAGATCAATTCCCTTTGACACAAATGGAGTCAAGCAAGGCCGTGTGCTAGCCTCAACGCTGTTTAGCATTATGTTCTCTGCCATGTTCACAGATTCTTATCAGGATGATTACATTGGCATACCTACTATGTATCACATTGACGGGAAGCTCTTCAATCTCATAAGGTTACAAACCATATCCAAACCAAATCCAAGTGCAAACAGAGGTGCTAAATAAGAGCCTCTTTGCTGATGACATGGCAAAAGGTGCTACAACCGAAGAGAAGATGAAAAAAGGTATATATCAAGTATCTGACTCCTGTGATAGCTCTGATCTCACAAGCAGCATAAAAAAGACTGAGGTAGTCTATCAGCCAGCACCTAGCAAACCTTACAAAGAGCTCACCATCACAGTGAAAGGTCAAACATTGCAAGTGGTAGAAAAGTTCCCTATCTTGGGGGCACACGGTCAAGAGTCGTGCACAATGATGATGAAATCAATGTCGTAGTGTCTGGGACCGAAGTGGTATCAGGCTTGACACAAAACTGAAAGTCCAAAGAGCTGTGGTGTTGCCAACACTATTGTATGCATGTGAAACATGGAAAGTTTAGCCACGGCACGCCAAAAGGCCGAATCACTCCCATACAAGTTTTCTTAGAAAACTCTTAAATATTAATTGAGATCCCAGACACGGAGGTCCTGAACAGGGCAAGAATCCAAAATGTACATACTCTTCTAAAACTAGTGAAGATAGACAGGTCATGTTACCAGAGTTTGCCAAAGAAAATTCTCTATGGAGAACTAGCAAGGGGCAAAAGCTCCCACGGCGGTCAGAAGAAGCGCTACAAGAACACACTGAAAGCCCAACTCAAGGACTTAAAATTCCAACAGTGTCGTGGGAACAAGTTACACAGGGGAGAGCAAAGCGGCGTAGCCTCATCGGAAAGGGTGCTAGTGAATACGTGGCTAAAAGAATCGGCGAAACTGAGCAGGAACGCGCTCAGCGCAAAGCCAGAGCTAAGGCATCACCAACAGAGCTGTCTTCCTCTAGCCTCTGTTGTTTTGTCTGCAACGCAGTTCAGAGCTAGAATTGGTCTCATCGTTTCATCACCCATCTTAGAACACACAAACAGTAACATTTCTCAAATGAGATTAAGACTGGTCAGTAATGACAGACGATTTATTATTATTACAACTTTGAAAATTTACAGTGGCGGTCCTTTTAATAGATGATGTCAGCTATGGCGTCTTCACTTTGTACTCTGTAAATGCGACAGGATCCACAACAGGATCCACAAATGACCTGCAAATACTCTGATCGGTCTGCGAAGACGCACATGATGATCTCAGTCTTTGCTGATCACTTAAGTTAATTCGTCAGTTACTGGCGAAAGAATGCAGTTTTTTACAGCCCTATCATGTTTACCGTTGATCAGAGGTGGGCGAAAACCGGAGTAGCAGGAGGAAAACCAACTGGTCTTGGCGTGTAATTTATATACCTTATATAGGAAAATATGGCATTCACAAAGTAAACATTTTTCTTCTTTATGTATAAAACAGAAATTTTTGGTACGCGCAATCTATGTTTGGAGCAGAAAAATATCAGACATTTGAAGTGTGGGTACAGCTATGAAAAACGCCTTAGCATGTGTGTGTTATTTTTACATCAAGTAAGTCCGTGTAGCGAACATCCCTATAAACCCAACTTTACAGAGAGAAAACTAGAGCTTACTGGGATATTCATTATTTTTCTTATTACTGCTCCGAGACATAGGTTGTTGGTACTCGTTAGAACCGCCTCTATCTAGTGGTTCAAACGAGCCTCAACAACCTATGCTTTGAATAATATCACAATTTATATCAGGAAATTAGCCATTTTGGAGAAAGGAAAGAATGCACCATGCCACACGGGTGTATTATCGTTATGATACAAACCTCTGGCAGGTCTAGGGAATACGGTCCATTTCTGAATATAGGGGCGTTGTCATTGACATCCATGATAAATAAAGTCAGGTCTGTGGTTATCTAAAACAAGTGCAAAATGGCAAAAGGGAATCAAGTGCATCTATAAATTCTCTCAGGAACTTTACCAACGGTCTCCGTTAAGCATATAAAATACTGCTTCATATCAGGATTGGCATCTAATTGTTTGTGTAACTGTTACCTGAAACACGTGCAAAATGGCAAACGGGAATCAAGAGCATTTATTAATTCTCTCAGGGACTTACCAACGGTCGCCATTAACTATATAAAATGCTGCTTCATATCAGGGTTGGCATTTAAGTGTTTGTGTAACTGTTATCTGAAACAAGCGCAAAATGGCAAAAGGGAATCAGGAGCAATTATCAATTCTCTCGGGGGCTTTACCGGCGGTCGCCGTTAAGCATATAAAATGCTGCTTCATATCAGGATTGGCATCTTAGTGTTTGTGTAGCCGTACTATTTACCGTGCTACTGTGCTAAGTTTTGGAATATGATACTGTTTAGACCCATATCTTTACACGTGGTTCTGCTTGGTCGACAAAACATGTTTTATGTCCTATGTTCGGACCTCTGTGTGATCTGTTGGTTTCCTTCTGCTCTGAAGTCAGTCACCTCAACCCTGATTTATAATAATCTGAGTTCACAGAGTCACAGTTCAGACAGAATTCTTCCATGTGCATCAATCGAATTGTCGTTCCATTACAGTGTCTTAAATGAGCGAATTTGTGTCTTCGAGCATTCCGTCATGACAATTTTTAACTGCGCATGCCCAGCCATTCAGAGCGGCCAGGGATATGGCTTTCTGTCTGAAGGTTCCTATTGATTCACTGCTTGTATGAGCGAGCAACGATGGTTCTGGCGAGACTGCGCATCCGCACAGTCTCGCCTGAACCTTCGCTGCTCGCTTAGGCGATAAGTACTAAAATCGCTTGACGGGGCCCAAATGCTAAGTGGATATATAAGTTAGTGCAGGTTTTGTTTTGTGTTTTGCGCGGTCAGCTGCTTTTTCAACCAAGTTACTAAACACAGTAGCTTTTCATTGTTGATGTCCCGGTGACTACAATAAATTGCAGGACATCCAGGTAACGGTTATTTATAGAAAATAACCGCGATACTCTTACAGTTGTAAGGTCAGAGTGTTAGGTAATAATCTGGCTTGCAATCATGTGTTAGGTTTTGGAAACAGTATATACCCAGATCATGCGCCGCATTATGCGGCGCCTGATCAGGATCTACACTGTTTGCTTAACGTCACTAATTTGAATGTTAAACGAAATAGACTAAGTCTCCGTTCAACACCATTTTTCAACGTCACACTCAGAGATAACGGACCTTGGTGGCCTAGTGGGTAAGAGCCAAAATTCTTAATCATTGGGTCTTTCACTGCTGTGGTTCGAGCCTCGCTTCGGTGACATTCGGGACGCTAAGTTATGTATCGGAAGATCAAGTGGTTTTCCTCTATGTTCTTTGGTTTTCGCCCTCCTCTGATTAATGATCGGCTCGAAATAAGTGAAATAATCTTGAAATGGCTGCAAAAACACTAGAGATAACCCACCAGTGTTGTCAGTGGTTTGATTTTAATTGCGAGCCTTCATGTTGTTTTTGTCTTTCACCTCTATAGGTATTTTCAATGTTCGCTGCATTTCCTGAGTAACATTTTCTTTCTATTTTTCCAGGGCCGCGTTACCCGTCTCATTCACCCTTGTTCTGTTGAATAATTTAATTTTGTCATAATTGTTTACCAATCAATTTTCTTAATGTTATTTATGAATATAATTTAACCAATTGATTGACAAACAGTGGAGATCAAGGTTAGATAGCTTCCATATAATCTACATTTGCACTGTTTACTCTGTAAAGGTATAGCATATCCTGGTTCAGCAGGTTAAGATTCAGAGTGTATCTTTTTCCACAGGCTAAACTATCGACAAAGAACAACACATTTTTGCAGTCTGTTTAGTGCATCCATTATAACTAATCAGTGTCTTCGCTACGCATCCGATCGATGTCTACATGCCCTAGGATTCTTCATTGACACGGCCCAGCAGTCACATAACCTTGTATCAACGCTGCAAACATATGGATCAACTATGCCTTTTCATACAATTTACAATTGCCGGATCCCGAGGAAGCTGATGACCTTATGTTCAAATATCTTCCGAGGGACCTGGCAAATGTTAAATTAAAATTCAATGAAATAACCATGGATGATCGTTGTGCTTGCATAACTTACGAATCCGACAATAAATATTGAAGAAAACGCCCAAAAGCTACATATAAACGCCATATAAATACTTCAACTGCGACCGGCAAACCAACATTCCACATTCCATATCAAGGCCATAAGGCCATATAACCACGCAAGTATCTCATAGCTCTGGTATTACTACACTTGTATTAACTTGCGGTATGGTGGTGTGCGATTATGGTATTGTAATTTTTCGTATGCCCTCTGTGTCGCAAAATGTCATGTTAGTGCCACATATGTTTCCAACTTTACACTTCTCCAGTTAATATAACTGTCATCATTTTGGTATCAGAAAGTGTGTTAAGGTCCAGCTGAGTTATACCACAGTACAAATGTACTAAAATAGGTCCCTACCGTTTGTTCCTCTCATTTTCATACAAGGGGCAACAGACATGTTAGTTTCTGTGTTTTGTTTTTGTTTAGATATTCATTTAGCCTTACATATCCTGTTCTTAATTGACAAGCTGTTTTCTCTCTTACTACAGACTAAAACTTATGCTTAATCCTGTGGCCAACAACAGGTCTAAACATATAATATAAATTCCTCCCACTCTCTGCTTTCTCCCAAACATCTGGTCATTTTAAAGACCTTGCTTTCATTGCAGTGGACTTCACATCCCCGAATGTAATTACCTGAGTAATTCTTCCTTGCCTTTATAGCTCGGTGCAACTTCCTTTACCAAATTGTCGGCGTACTCATTTCCTTTTATATCAGAGTGCCGGGGTGTCCAAGAGAATTCCACTGTCACCCCTGACTGTTCGAGCTCGTCCATATCTGCCTTTAACTCATGAATAGTTCCGATGGGGGATGTGGTATCCCAGCCAAGATGAAGCTGTCCAAAATGGTGAAGTTTTATGCTCTACTGTTTGAGATTCCTCAAATCTATCCCATGTGCTTTTAATGTTTGACTAAGTTGAGTAATTATCTTTTGCATGATTTTAGCTGCTTGTGTTACTGCTAGTTCTCCTATTCTTATTTCAAGAGGCTTAATGCCAGCTTCAACCTCCAATGCCTCAAAACAAGCTATCTTGGTACTCCAAGGCACATTGCTAATGCTTTCCATTGCATCTTCTCTAATGGTCCACAATTTTCAATATGCCATACTGCTGCTGCATATTCAAGCTGTAGTGCCACAAGGGCATTATAAAGTCCCTTCCTTTTGCTTCATTTTACGCATCAAATCATATAATGTAATGGCTTTTCTGTCAATCTGTTCTATGTGACTGTAAAATTTTAGATTTTCATCCAATGCCACTCCAAGAATTTTTGGTGTGGGGTTATATTTATTATTTTTTTTTGTTTTCTACTGAAACATTGTAATCTTAAACTTCTTCCAGTGTCTGACTGACCAGAGAGAATACACAAAACTCTGCTTGACTATACTCAGCTTCAGCCGCCATCTATTGGCCCACTCCATAACCTGTCTGAAATCATGTTCCAATTGTTTAACGAACTTTTTCCAGCTCTGCCAGTAGTCCATATAGTTCCATTGTTTGCAAACTTAATTTTCTCATAACAATCTGCTATGTTTACATTAAACCATAGGGGTGATATGACAGATCCTTGGGGTAAATCAGATATTGTATTGAAACCCAGACCTTTCCCTTCACAGATATTTATACACGCAGATCTCTCCGTGAAGAAGGTACTTATCAAAGACAAAATCTTCTCTCCGATACCATTCGCCCATAACTGGTACATAACACCTTCCCACCATACACTGCCATATGCTTTCTCAATATCAGCAAACAATGCTGTTGTATGTTCCTTTTTATTAAAGCCATTACAGATATCTTTTGTTATTCTCAGTAATGCGTTTATAGTATCTCTGAATGTTTTAATCCTTCCTGTTCTTTATCAAAAATGTTGACTCAATTAGGCGGTTCTAACGAGCACCTAACACCTAGGTTTGTGTCACAAATAAGAATAATATAAATATTTCATCAGAAAATGACTGTTATATCGATATGAGAGATGTTAGTTATTGCAATGAGACATCCCTAAAATCGGAAATGAAACTGTCCAAACCTAGTAAGTTGAATATTCTCCTTTTAATATTAGGGCGAAGCTAATCCTTGTAATATGTTTATATTCAATTTCGAAACCAGGGGAGAAAGGAGCAAAATGATATAAACGATATTTACTTGTTTGAGATGAATACCGAAAATACTTCATCTCGAGTGTTGAAATATCAGAAGTCTCAAGAGTGGTTCTTCGCAATAGAGAAAATTCTGATGTTTTAACACACAAGATGAACTATTTAATTATGGCATTTATCGAAAACAAAATATAAACATTTTTATGTGTATTTTTACTTAAAAAAAAAGTCCGGGCTCCTACTCTAAATATAACATAGTCATATTATTTTGACTAAGTGAAAATACCATATCTTTTTACAATATGAAATGGTATCATTTTTATTAGTTTCAGGTATGCATTGATTTCACTGCTACATGTAAGTATAAAATAATAACAATAGAAAAAAGAGCAACGTTACTTGGTTTCCTTCTGTATCAGTGACTACAAAGCTCATGTTTTGCCGTTTTAGTAGCAACGTCGTCTGAAAACAGATGGTATGTTTAAAGAAATGGTATGCATCAGGTAGGTTAAGATATGACTTGTAAACGAACACACTGCCTTTCCTTCTAAATGGAGACAAAACATGCAGTCGATGCATAAGCTGTATTGTGAAGTAGAAGTAAAACAAAGATCAGGAATTGATACAATTAACTTACTCCACCCATAAAAGACACCAAAGGGAAAGAAATACAAACATTAAGCGACAAGACCATAATGGAAACCTAAACAAAGGAAGGCCATGAGGACAGTTACTTTCCCACAAAATGGCCATATGACTATCCAAAATAAAAAGACAAACGTGATACACACAGTAAGTAACAAACAACAACATAAATAAATCGCCACAGAAGAGCCGCCTTGGAACGGTCAGTGGAAGATTTCCACTGGGGGGCTTAAATCGATTTTACGTGGCCACAATCCTCGCCCTTACTTCCGCCGCGATTTAGACAAATAATTTGTTCAGTCCGCATGAAGGCCTCCTAACTCATCAGTGCAACATCTCCGTGAACACAAAAATCAAAGAACCACAGAGGTGAGACAACGGTGAGGACTCGATAGCAAGAAACCACTGAAATGCTGGAGCAAAAAAAAAAACAACAGTTAGACTCCGATGAGCTCGACCAGAGACAGAGCATCAGGCACCAACCAACATTATCTCTCTAATTTTCAATAAGCCTTTACGTTTGAGCCGTCATAGAATCTGAGGCCTGACCCACCGGCGTGCAATTAAAGAGGGAAGCAAAGTTGCCAACCGTGATTGGGTTATCTACCATGCATGCAGTCTGTCGTATAATATCCATGTTGTACCCAATCTTTTTATATCGCAGAATGATTTTACGAAATTGGGTGCTGAAGTCATTGCGGTTATATATTTTTCTGAATTTATATACTATATCACCATAAAATTCGGGTTCCGATAGACCTTGTTGCAGAAGAGATTTAAGTCCAATACTGAATTTTGAAATTAAATCAGAATGGCGTCTATAAAATTTTGAACTTAAACTTAAAGTAAGCCTTTACGCTGGAACCGTCATAGAATCTGAGGCCTGACGCACCGGCGTGCAATTAAAGAGGGGAGCAAAGTTGTCAACCGTGATTGGGTTAACTACCATGCATGCAGTCTGTCGTATAACATTTATGTTGTACCCTTTCTTTGTATATCGAAGAATGATTTTACGAAATTGGGTGCTGAAATCATTGCAATTATATATTGCCTTCACTTGTATTTTATTGAGAACTATAGAGAATTTAATTTCAGGAAATGTCGGTTTGTGCCTGATGCTCTGTCTCTGGTCGGGCCCATCAGGGTCTAACTGTTGGTTTTCTTTTCCTCCAGCATTTCAGTGGTTTCTTGCTGTCGAGTCCTCACCGTTTTTTCATCTCTGTGGTTGATTGATTTTTATGTTCACTGAGATGTTGCACTGATGAGTTAGGAGGCCTTCATGCGGACTGAACAAATTATTTGTCTAAATCGCGATGGAAGGAAGGCCGATGATTGGGCCACGTACAATCGATTTAAGCCCCCCAGTGGAATTCGTTTCACTGACCGTTCCAAAGCGGTTCTTCTGTCGTGGTTTATATTTGTTATGGCGTGTCTTTGAGTGTGTGTATCGCTTATATTATTTTGCTTTGGATACCAAATTGGCATTTCGTGGGAAAGCAACTTTCCGTTTGGCTTACCGCTAGTGATGTTTCCATAATGGTCTAGTTGTTTCATGTTTGAGTTTCTTTCCCTTGGTGTCCCTGATGGGAGCTGTGGCTTAATTGTATCGATTCCTGATCGTTACCTTCACTTCTATTTTGGATTTTCCAATTTTGTGAGACTTTTACCCAACATTGAGATGAAATGACATCATAAGCCCTGACGCCAAATGAAACTAATACGGTTTATAAGCATGGACGGTCCGGCTCACACCGCTTTGTCTGGACAGGGTTAGATCCTCTGAGCGGTTTACCAGTCCTCGTGAGGGTCGGTTTCAGCTCTGCGTGGAAGGATCATGCGGTCGATCTATTTCATCAAGCCCCGATTGGCGGGGGCCGGCTGAATACGCGTTATACGATGATCTGAAAAAAAAATGTATTGTCATACGAGTCGGGTTTACGACGCGAATGGATGCTATGTCATCCCAGCCACCCACCCACCCAAAGCTTAAGCAAAATATGCTGCGCAATATACCAGCGTTGTTTCTCATACCCTTTGGTGTCTCTGATAGGAGCTGTGGGTTAATTGTATCGATTCCTGATCATTGCCTTCACTTCTATTTTACATTGTTCAATTGAAAATTTTACGAAACTGTAAAAGGATCTGTTGATTCCAAGCGATATATTCTTGTGTTATGTAGGAAGAACTCAGATTCGCGCGGGTTTAAGTTCTTACTTCTGTGAAACACGAAAAACAATGATGTTTGCAGCGAAAAGACACTTTTCTGAAATATGATTAATTTCAATTCAGATTTGTAGATGAGCATTCATTACACCACGGAGTATGTGCAGAGGAATGGTTCTGTGACTATGGTGTGCATTCAGAATGTTCTGGTTGTTCGATCTACGGCGTGCCGGTTCTGCGAGCAGTAGCGTTTCTGTGCTTAATTACCTATTCGCGGTGATCCGTTAATCGCTGGAATCATCTATATCGTGTTATGTTTTCTATTGTGTTACATTACTCTTGTGAAAAGGGCTTAGTCATGTCACGTCACCGATGCGTAGGGAGAATGGGCTGATATCTCATAGTTATGTATGTTCGTTTCAGACGGTCCTATACCTGGCTGTGACACAAATGTTTACCAATCTGGCAGGACTTTGATATGTTACTCGTATAGAAATGTTCTATAAAAGGGTTATCCTTTGGAAGCAAGGAATACACCACAGAAGTGAAAAATATGGAGTGTACATGTTTTCTGGGCCAGACTAGCTAGTTTCGGCCAATTAGGCCTCATCAGTGACCCTCAGATATTTTCAAAATTCCACAATGGAATCAATGATCCCAAAGGACAAGAAAATATAATCTACACTATGATGTAGAACAGGGAGACGTTTTACCGCCGCCACACATTCCCACACACCAGCTGTAGTGAAGTTAAATATGTTCTATAAAAGGGTTATCCTTTGGAAGCAAGGAATACACCACAGAAGTGAAACATATGGAGTGTATATGTTTTCTGGGCCAGACTAGCTAGCCTAAAAGGGTACCTTGGCAAACAGTGCAGGACCACGGCGTCTGATCAGGACCTGCACTATTTGCTAGCAGTATTTTCTGTCAAAAATAGAATAAAAACGAAAAAATAGGCCTGACACCCCTTATATGACAAATGGACTTGTCCAACTAATAGCAATGGAAGAGTCCACCAGTATACAATGGGCTAAAATGGTTATTCCATCAGAACCGAGTGCTTGTCTGAAGTTCTTATTGATAAAATTTATATTGCAAGTAATTAAGCATTACAGATAAACTTAATTCAAAGCTAACTTTACACCAAACATGGGTCTGAAACAAACAAATTTAATTCTGCAAAATCTGCATTTCCTATTATTGCTTGTTTGGCTTACAGTTGGTCAAGGCCTACTGTCCTTGCAGAGGGGGATGTAATTTCTACTGTTTCTACACTTACGCTCATTTTCCTTTTTCTCCACTGCCCCTCACTCTCATCTCATCTACTGTATCTTTTTTTCTATTTTCTCTTTCTCTGGGAGACGACTCAAAATGACCCGCAAGGGTTGACGTTTCGTTAAACCGCAACACAATCAATCAGTTATTGCTTGTATGTCATGTCCACTGAATATTGGGCAGAAAATACTGAGGTTAGCAGTGCGAAGCCTACAATTCACGCACATGTTCATGTTGTAAGGAAGAGAACTTCGAGTTTGCTTGTTTCTAGAATTGTTTTGTTTTCTCTCTCTTAATGTTTTTATCTGATTTTCCTTTGCAGCTTTCTAATTATGGTTTTATCAATTACAGTAAGGGCTTATAGCCTGTTTCCACTGTAAGCTAACCTGAGCCATGAATTAATTAGAACAACAGCTATTTTTATTACATCACTATACACAAAAGGATATAATTTTCTTCGATTTGTCTTCCTATAATTTCTCAAGAAGGCGACGTCATTAGAATTACGAATGGAGTCGTCTAGAATGAATGGACCTTTTAGCATGGAATAACTGGATCACAAAATGGCCATATGACCATCAAAAATAAAAAGACAAAAGTGATACACACAGTAAGTAACAAACAACAACATAAATAAATCGCCACAGAAGAGCCGCCTTGGAACGGTCAGTGGAAGATTTCCACTGGGGGGCTTAAATCGATTTTACGTGGCCACAATCCTCGCCCTTACTTCCGTCGCGATTTAGACAAATAATTTGTTCAGTCCGCATGAAGGCCTCCTAACTCATCAGTGCAAAATCTCCGTGAACACAAAAATCAAAGAACCACAGAGGTGAGACGACAGCAAGAAAACACTGAAATGCTGGAGCAAAAGAAAACCAACAGTTAGACTCCGATGGGCCCGACCAGAGACAGAGCATCAGGCACCAACCAACATTACCTTGAATTAGATCTCTCTAATTCTCAATAAGCCTTTACGTTGGAGCCGTCATAGAATCTGAGGCCTGACCCACCGGCGTGCAATTAAAGAGGGAAGCAAAGTTGCCAACCGTGATTGGGTTAACTACCATGCATGCAGTCTGTCGTATAATATCCATGTTTTACCCAATCTTTTTAAATCGAAGAATGATTTTACGAAATTGGGTGCTGAAGTCATTGCGGTTATATATTTTTCTGAATTTATATACTAAGTCACCATAAAATTCGGGTTCCGATAGACCTTGTTGCAGAAGAGATTTAAGTCCAATATTGAATTTTGAAATTAAATCAGAATGGCGTCTATAAAATTTTGAAAAGGCTTTGCGTAGTTTATGGTACCGATAACCCTGATTAAGGAGTTTAGCCGTTAATAATTTATTACGAGTGTTGAAGTCAGTTACATGACTACACACTCTAGCAAATCGAATTAATTGCGAAATATAAACGCCATAGGATGGCGCACGAGGAACATCACCATCCAAAAAAGGAAAACTTACAATCTTAAAATCAAAGTCATCGCGTTTATCATAAATTTTGCACGAAACAAATCCATCTACAATAGATAGATGTAAATCCAAAAATGGGACCTCGGTATCAGAAGAATTTGCTTTATTTAACTGAAGTTCTGGGGGGTAAATCTGACTGATCAAACCATCAAAATAGGTATTATCAATATTTAATAAATCATCTAAATATCTAGAAGTGGAGCTAAAAGCTTCAATAATTTCAGATTGGTTATCAATGGAAAGCGACAAAATGAAGTATCTTTCATAACAATACAAGAACAGATCAGCCACAAGAGGTGCGCAGTTAGTACCCATCGGAATACCCACAATTTGTCTAAATAACTTAGTACCGAATCTAATATAAATATTGTCAAGTAGAAAGGTGAGGGCATCACACACTTTCTGACATGACCAAAGTGTATAATTCTTATGCTCTTTAGAAGTGAAAAATGCATTTCTGACATTACATGCAAGATAGAGAGAATCTTCTCTATGAAAAGCCCATTCAATTAAATTATTAAGCTTTTCTTTTATAAGATTATGAGGAAGTGTAGTGAAAAGAGTGGAAAAATCGTAAGTAGACAGACTAGAAGCACGAAAATGTCTGGATTTCAATTTATTTAAAACCTCATTCGAATTTTTTATAGACCAAAACAGATTTCTTCCTGATCTTTCAAAGACTTTATCACAATATTTAATTACATGCGTTTTAATAGCAGTAAGACAGGAAGTTAATAATTTAGAAAGTTCAGTGGTAGTGCAAGAGCTAGAATTTGCAATAAACCGTGCTTTGTAAGGTCTTTTATGAAGTTTTGGTAACCAGTATAGCGTAGGAAGCTTGTCTTGGCCTTCGTTAACACACACAGCAAACTTAAGTCTGCCTGTCAGTTTGCATTTAATATATTCGCATAGTCCGCAGTTTGCATACCGAGGTTTAGGTTCTTTAGTAAATACAGATGCTGATAGCGATTTGTAATGATAAGATATGTTGAAAAGTAGAAGTGAAACAAAGATCAGGAATTGATACAATTAACTAACTCCACCCATAAAAGACACCAAAGGGAAAGAAATACAAACATTAAGCGACCAGACCATAATGGAAACCTAAACAAAGGAAGGCCATAAGGACAGTTACTTTCCCACAAAATGGCCATATGGCCATCCAAAAATTTGTGCAGGCAAACCACATGTTTCTAGTTACTCGTTCACCGCAATTTTAGCTCGGCTATTTTCAAGAAAACGACGAGGTATTGTCATAGCTCTGGCGTCGTGCAAAAACTTGGACATTTTGTAATATTTCTGTCATTATTGAACATATTTACTTGAAACTCGGACTAGTTGTTCATTATGAAAAAGGGAACACATACCAATAGGTGAGGTAATCCTCAAAATATTTTTGGCACAGTTAAGCCCCTTTTTCGACTTAGAATTTTGCGTCGTCGACGTGCAAAAACTTGGACATTTTGTAATATCTCTGTCATAACAGAACATATTTACTTGACACTCGGAAAAGTTGTTCATTGTGAAAAGGAGAACTCATACCAATAGGTGAGGTAACCCTCAAAATATTTTTGGCACAGTTATGCACCTTTTTCGAGTTAGAATTTCTGTTGAACATTTTGTAACATCTCTGTCATTACTGAACATATTTACTTGAAACTCAGACTAGTTGTTCATTATTAAAAGGGTAACTCATACCAATAAGTGAGGTAACCCTCAAAATATTTTGGCACAGTTATGCCCCTTTTTCGACTTAGAATTTTGCGTCGTCGTCGTGCAAAACCTTGGACATTTTGTAATATCTCTGTCATTACTGAACATATTTACTTGAAACTCGGACTAGTTGTTCATTATGAAAAAGGGTAACTCATACCAATAAGTGAGGTAACCCTCAAAATATTTTGGCACAGTTATGCCCCTTTTTCGACTTAGAATTTTGCGTCGTCGTCGTGCAAAACCTTGGACATTTTGTAATATCTCTGTCATTACTGAACATATTTACTTGAAACTCGGACTAGTTGTTCATTATGAAAACGGGAACTCATACCAATAGGTGAGGTAACGCTCACAATATATTTTGACACGGTTATGCCCCTTTTTCGACTTAGAATTTTTGTTTAAAAATTGTTTCAAAAACTTGGACATTTTGTAATATCTCTGTCATAACTGAACATATTTAAGCACAGTTGTGCCCCTTTCTCGACTTAGAATTTTAGCTCGGCTGTTTTCGAAGAAAACGACGAGGTATTGGCATAGCTCTGGCTTCGCCGTCATGCAAAAACTTGGATATTTTCGTCTGCGTCGTCGTCGTGCAAAAACTTGGACATTTTGTAATATCTCTGTCATTACTGAACATATTTACTTGATGAATAGTTTTTCACTATGAAAAGGAGCTGCAGCCGAGCGTTGGCACCCGCATGCGGTGCTCTTGTTGTTTTTTATTTTCACTTTCAACTGTCTTTGAAATTCTCTGTTCAGTTTCCCAAAAACCAAGTTAGTTGCTTTTAAAAAGCATCCAGTTGGTTTGGTCTTGTCGGTCTAAATTATGATGTGAACCAATGACTATTATCAATTCATACTTTATCCACTTATTTTCTTTGTTTGTTTTTATAACGTATCCTAGAACGTTCAAAAAAGGACTTGATAATAAAAGTGCGAAGTCTGTCGCCTTTTAAACAGTGTTAATGACAAGAAGGGCTGGGTAGTACCGACTAATCTTAGAACCAGTATCTAACCCCATGCATAAAATAAATTTACATTTGATATGATTTGGAAGTCTAGCGCAAAAACTTTATAGATAAAACTTATATGTCCATGATTTCGACTTTAAAGCTACTGGGATAGAGCTATCTATAAATGAGCTTAATATATTCAAGAAGGTCAGTTTTCAGTTTTTAACGAAACAACGAAGTATTCAGCGGTCTTATCTCTTACGATTGTTTTCATTATTTTAGCTAAAACCATCATTGTGGACATAAGTAGAAAAATTCTGACTGGCACACAGATTCTATGATTGTTGAACATTAACGTATAAATTAAGCTTATCCTCGAGTATACATACGGAAAAAAATGCCATGCATAGCGTCCTAAAAGGTGTTGCTGACATATTTGCTAATGCATGATGTTTAGTAAATCATGTTCTGGTCGCTCCTTATAATAGGCTACTAACGGAACTTTGACGGCACACTTCTGAAACGCCATTTACAAATTACGTCAAAATGCACCTAGATTTTACACACCGTATACTTATTTTCGCTGCTATAGCTCATAAACTAACTCGGTAGGCAATGGATTTTTTTCACCTCACCAACAATAAATACGACACAAAATGTCAGTTTTAAGAAAACTTCTATGGGCCAGAATATTTTCTATTGGCCATAAAGCTTGAAAATTCAGCGATTTTGCTTTCTATAAAAATGATTCAGGTACGTGTGCAGTTATGGCGCCTAAACTTTTATTGCATTATTCGATGCAGAATTTTGAGATGTACTCGCATTCAAAATTTTAAAAAATTATATGGGAGAAAACTGACAGCCCCCGCCCATCGGAGCTTGAAGAAATAGATGTGCTGCATAGTGCTTCCACGCAGAGCTGAAACCGACACGCACACGAGTACTGGTAAACCGCTTAGAGGATCTAAGCCTGCCAAGGCAATGCGGTGCGAGTCCATGCTTAAAAGCCTTATTGGTTTCATTGGGTAGCAGGGCTTGAAATGTCATTTCATCTCAATGTCGGATAAAAGTCCCGCAAAATTGGAAGCAACGTCTCCAAAATGACCTTTACATTGTTGACAGGGACGTTGAACATCAAATCAAACAAACAGAGAAAACTGGAATTTTGCGGGTATATACATTATCGTTCTCATTTCTGCTCCATGTCAGAGGATGTGGGTACTCGTTAGAACCGCCCCAATGTGGCGGTTCTAACGAGCAATCATAACCTATGTTTGGAGCATTAATAAAGAAAATATCACAAAATTTCCATCAGAAAAATAACTGTTGTGGAGATATGAAGGTATGCCCTTTGTCACATGGATGTGTTATCGTGATGCGATATAAATATGAAAGTAAGTCCACAAGCCATAATATCATCCAAGTATTGAAGTTCGTTAAGCAAAACTAAGGCGACAGTCGATAGGAAATTTTGGCGAAATTGACAGTTTTACTCTAAGAGGTTTTGCTTATGACGTTTAAATTTGGAGGGCTGTAAAAAGTGTATCAAGTTATGATAAAGGAACATCTCTATACGTGAAAAAAGGATTGTAGATTATGAGTGTATATTTTATTTAATAATTGAGCCAGCTCATGTATAAAGGGTACACAAATCGACCATTTTAGACACAGGCGAGGCTGCGCTGAAGAGCATTTCTGCTGATCATTTGCTTCTTGGAAACATATAGTGATGACCTTGATATACATTGTAGCTTCATGCAAGAAGTCATCCGACTAACATCATTAGTTGGCTGCGCACGTGCATTTGAACACAAAAATGAGATGATCCTAACATTTTTATTCTTGCATGTCGGCTCAGTTTTGTTGTTGTTGTTTTTTTTTTTTTTTTTTTTTTAAAAAAGCTTTGAAGCATAATAATGTCGTTTGCAACAAAACTTTCGAACAAGCGTCATTTAACAAAGCATAATTACATCGTCTCTATCCAGATATGTTCGCAGTATAACTTGAACTGTCACATTGTTTCCCCAAGTTTGTATCACCTTACAGTAGTTGTCAGTGAGTTTGTTTGCTGCCTTGACTGTAACATTGTCTCCCGGGTCGGGATCAACAACTCTGAATGTTGAGAGGACTGTTCCTGAAATATCATTTATAACCACCTCAACTTGAATACTTTGCATTTTGAAATGTTCCAGATTAAAATGTACAGTGATCGTTTTCAAAGAAAAAAGTGCTAAGTAAGCTTTGTATACTATTATGTTCAAAGGTCTTTAATAAGTAATCAAAAATAAACTTACATCACGTTAACAAGTCGTGTAATGAACACCCCTCTATACCACATTTTATGTAGAGAAAACTGGGGTTTACGGCGGTATGCATTATACTCGATATTGTTGCTCTAACACAAACGTTGTGGGTACCCGGCAGAACCGCGGTTCTAACAAGCACTCAAAACCTATATTTGGAGTAGAAAAAAGAAAAAAAAAAATCAGAAAAATAATCATTTTGAAGATATGAAAGAATGCCCATTTTCATACGCGTGTGTTATGGTAATGTATATTGCAGGTTATTATTTTTTTTCTTATTCTTTTTTATATATTGAAAACGATAGTTCAAATATGGTAAGAATTGGTAAATGAATTTAATCATGTCAGTGATTTTTTGCGGGTTATGTACCTAAGCGTTTGTTGATGTTTAAGTTGAAATCAACTGCACGCACTATGCTAGCATTGCAATATTATTGCACTGATGCTGGGATATCAACGGTCACGAGCTTGTGAGGGGCAAACTTTGATATTGATGAATTTTGTTCCGAGTTGGGATATCGGAAGCCACGAGCCACTATCAGTGCAATAATGCTTTTCCCTAAAAATATTTAACGTCATTGTCTACAGTATAGGCATTTAACAAAATATGTTCGCGTGCGTAACACATTTAAAGCGTGTCATCAATGCCTTAAGACGCCATTACATGCATCATCGCCCAACGGTAAAACTGAAAGCCACCCTAGTAAGTGTGCTGTATCAAGAAACTTTACACATATCAAGTTTACGGAGGTATTAATTATCATTTTTATTTTTGCTCACAAACACAGATAACGGTTACTTGTTAGAACCGCCTCTACGAGACGGTGCCCATGGAAACCCAAAAGGGGGAGTTCCAAATCTGCCCACGCACAGATTTTCTTGAAACTTCAGTTGTTGTTTACTTGAGGACTATCAACTATATATATAACTTTGTTTCATTTGATACATTACTGTAGGCCTCAGGAGAGCTCCCTGGGGTAGTCCACTGTAGAGGTCATACACACCTGTGAACTTTTCAGTCTTAAATCAATAGGTATGATTATTTTCAAATTGTGTTGCTTTGATTGGCAACAGAACTCTATAAGGATTAATCTAATACAAAAAATGTAAATGTGTCTATGTCTTTTAATTTTTCTGATGAATTTATTTACAAAATTTCTTCTACTTTTCATGAAAATTGATAAAAAAAGAGATTTTCATCATAAGTATTAGAGGTGTTACTGATCTTGTCACCCCAAGATATTGCATATAAAATAGGCCACATATATCCTCTGTATATCAAACAAATTTCAAAAAAGTCAGAAACCGGTAACATTGTTTTTGATAGCTAGATATGGGTTCAGGTCTATTTTTGTGCTAAAATCATTTGCAATATAAGGGGACAAGATTTCCTTAAAATGTAGTTTCATTGTGTTTTAATGACCAATTAGTGCCACCTTAGCACACAAAGCTTAGCATAGGCATTTCTGTAATAAAAACTCTCCCCCCCAACCCCCACACCACCCCCCCCCCCAAAAAAAAAAAATGACACTGTTTACAGACAGGAGTTTTAGTTTGACTTTTAAAAAGTAAATGAGAACATACATTAGCATGGTATACAAGTTCAATCCAAACATTTTAAAGAGAAAAAATAAAATGCATTCATGCACTGTTCATGATGAATGTTAATGTTGACAGTATTGCAAAAATGATAATCCTGAAAAAAATACATTATGGCACAATAGGACTAAGACAAGGTGGATCTTGTTACCCTGTTTTATTTGGTCTTTCTGTATATTTTTAAACCCCGCAGTACAAGGACACTTGATGTCAGTAATATGCAATGACAGATTGAATCTGCTTAATAAATTACTTTCATATTCCTATTTCTTTCTTTAATTATTTTTGTTGTTGTCATTTTCTTTAAAATAAAAAACAGCAGTCAATAAATTGCCAACTGTGAAGGGACAGACTGATTTATCGATTTTTTCTAATGATTGATCGGTCCATGTGTTGTTAATTTTTTCTTACATCACTTGGTCAAAGAGACTCACACTCCGCTCCCCCAACAAAGGTTTTGTGAGATCATTTTCTGCATTTTTTTTTCTAGATTCATTATAACATCTGCAAAAGTGTAAGCTACAATGTCCTTGTCTTCAAAATAAATGCAGAGCTAATCACACTATAACTAGTTGTAAAATTGGCATTTGGTCATTTGGTAAACACTTCCCTAAATGAAATAGATGGAAGCTAGTTGCTGTAACTAATTCATTTGATAGCTTATATTATATTTAGTTGTTGTAATACCATTCGCATTTATAGTCATCTGTATGCAGTACTTGCCATCTATGATAAGTTTTCTAGCTCTGTATTCATCAATTTTTGCAAATGGCGTAAATCAGCTGTTAGCTGTACAATTAGCATATTTCTGAGCCAAAATCTGCAGCTGGCTTTATATTTTTCTATAATACTAATAGCAAATATACCCTTTGCTCATCATATTTAAGAATATAACTTTTTGACACTGATTTGCACAGCTGGCTACATTTGTTTGTGCTTTTGTTCAGATTTTGCGGAGGCATTGTTAGAGTGACAAAAGAACCAACACAATTGTATTTCCATTTTGTCTACAGTAATCTGTGTATACAGTGAGCCAAACGATCAGAAAATATTGTCCGTGGTGTTATGACATACCTGGCTCAACCATAATAAACATCATTACTCTTGGCCATTCAACCAAGCTGTGCCATTCAGGTGTGTCAATTCAGACTTTTCAAACTCAGGTATGACAATCAGACTTTTCAAACTTTTTAAGTAGACTGCATCAGTTCAGAGAGTCAAGTGGAATTGTCTGGTTTACAGAACCATCCATTTTACTTGCCATTTCAACAATCTTTGTCACAATAAGCTTCAGCAGGCTTTAGGATTACTTTAAATGCAAAAATGCCTGTTAAGAAATGAAATATATTTTTTAATAAAATCCGATTGAATTGTTAATGAACGCTCAAAATGAATTGTGTTTTTGGTGTTCCCCAGGGTACCATAACTGATACAAATGCTGATTAAATGAGCTCATACTATACAATCAAGGGTTAAACGTACATATATTCATGTGTATATATATATATTGGCGAACAATTTCTCGATTGAAAATGTTATACCATATCTACAAATGGTTTGAAAAAAAATTAAAATCTGACCATTACTATTCAATGTTCAAATGCAGTATGTTACCGGTCTCAGATTTTCAAGAAAGTTTGACAAAATGTTCTACACATATATGGGCAATTTTCATGTTGAAATGATGGGGTGACAAGAACTGCAACAATGTGAAATTAAAAGTCAAACATACTCCAAAAGATTTTATGGTTGTGAAATCTGGGGCCTGCTCCATATGAAATTGATCATGGTCTACGGAACTTCAAGTGAACAATAGCAAATGTGATACAAAAATAATCACAAATGACTACAGCGATGCCTGCCGACAAAATAACTCCAAAACATAAGAAGTTGTTGAGTATATATACACTTGCTTGAGGGTACCCCTATTTTCGGATGTGGAAATAAACAAAACATTGTAGATTTATAATGAAAACAGATATAAGAGTGAAATAGCTAAATAATGAACAGTCATTAACCAGGCATTAATTATGCAAAATATCATGGAAATCTGTGCGTGGGCAGAACCCTATGGAAATTTACTATAGGCTGGAACTCCCCCTTTAAATTTGGACTAAAAATAAGAAAAAAATAAAATAAAACACATTTTATCTGAAAAAAAATTGTAGTTGATGTTCGCATTGTTTTGTGTGTTTTAGTGTGCCTTTATGTCACTAAGTTTTCTAGCCTCATCTTTAATTGTCTTGGAATGGAGGTGCACTTTTTTCGTGTCCATTCCTGGGTACATGTATCTGTTTTCTTGTTTATGTTTTCTTTCTATTTTCAAATATTTGAATCGACCAATGATAAAACCTACAAGAAGACCTGCGCAACAAGCGAAGTCTCGGATCAGTCTGCGCTCCCACAGAGTCCCATCGTAGTCTTCGGTGCTCGTTTGAGCCATCTATATCATATCGGCTTACAAAAATTAACAAGCGAAAACTCTAGCCAGACAGAGCCCAGTTGTTCAAAGCATCGTTAGCTTAACGAGCTCTTTAGTAGTCAAATAGTTAACTGTTCTAGTAAGTACAATATCTAATACTCTGGGGCCAGTTGTTCAAAGCATCGTTAGCTTAACGAGCTCGTTAGTGGTCATATTGTTAACTCTTCTAGCAAGTACAATATCGTAAATTTTGGTATTTTTGCTGGAAAAATGTGAGCAGCTTTTGCGTCAGCAGCAAAAGCTGCTCACATTTTTTTCAGCAAAAATTTCAGCATATTTGCCATATTTAATGATCAAAGTTTTAACGATACGTTAACTAACAACTGGCCCTTGGTGTTTTTGCTGAAAAAAATGTGAGTAGCTTTTGCATTTGCAAAAGCTGCTCACATTTGTTCTGCAAACATATTAGTATATTGGCCATATTTAATGATCAAAGATTTAACCTACTGATGCGAGTCTTTCTGGTCATACAGGTCTTTCTGTAGTTATTGTCATAATCTGGCTTATGTAGAATATGCTTAAGCGGTCATTAGTGTCGTTTCTTATGCTATTGATGGCAGATTTCTACACAACAAGTGTGTCTATACATGGGAAAGGGTTTCTTAACATTCTCTGATTTATGTTTTTCAAATGCTAACTAATTACGATAACACCCATGTGCTGAATTCGCATTTTTTATCTCTGAAACTAGCATTTTGTCGGATGAAAATGTTTAATATTTTTCTTTTTTCTAGTCAAAAATATATATTATGGGTACTCGTTATAACCGCCTCATTAGTAGGACGCCCGTAAGAACCGGCTCTATTGAGTACCAATAATCTATACTTTTAACCACAAATAAGGAAAACAATTATTAATCTCACTTTTCTCTATTGTGACCTTTCCTGAATGACCTTTTCTTACTAGTTTAGAGATGTGTTCAGTATACGGACATGTTAGCCCTTGTCCAGTTGCTCAAAACTAACGACGTCGTTAGTTATCGTATCGTTAAAACTATGGTAAATTTTCTAATAAAATTTCAGCAAAAATACCAAAATTTTAGATATTGTACTTGTTCGAACACATCACGAAAACACGCCTATATAATTTTGACCCCTTGAACCCCACTTTTATATAGTAAAACCGGGGTTTACAGGGGTAAACCTTATTTTTCTTATTTCTGCTCTAAAATATAGATTGTGGGTATTCGTTAGAACCGCCTCATCGAGGCGGTTCTAACGAGTACCCGCAATCTATATTTTGAGCAGAAAATAAGGAAAATATCAATTTTTCATCCTAAAATTTTCGTGTTTTTTTTTTTCCTAAAAATTACACTGTATAAGTATAGGCGTGTTTTCGTAATGAGTTAGGAACATGACCAGTAACGAGCTCATTACATTAACAAGGCTTTGTACAACTGGCCCCTGTGTAGGTCCAAACGCATAATTTCTTATATGAAGCTTACTCAAAACATAAGTGAAGGAATGATCAGAAATCGATACAATAAACACACATATTCCATCAGAGACAAAAGGGGAAAGAAACATAAACATGAAACAACTAGACCCTAATGGAAACATCAGTAGCGCAAAGCCAAAAGGACAGTTACTTTCCCACAAAATGACCAATAGGCTATCCAAAACAAAATTATATAGGCGATACAAACACTCAAAGACAGACCATAACAAAATAAACCCGCGACAGAAGAACCGCCTTGGAACAGTCAGTGAAACGGATTCTACTGGGGGCTTAAATCGATTTAACGCGACCATTACTTCCGTCGCGATTTAGACAAATAATTTGTTCAGTCCGCAAGCAGGCCTCCTAACTCATCAGTGCAACATCTCCGAGAATTTAAAAATCTAACAATCACAGAGATGAGGCAACAGTGATGGCTCGACAGCAAGAAACCACTGAAATGCTGGAGCAAAAGAAAACCAACAGTTACACTCCGACTGGCCTCATCAGAGACAGAGCATTTATTCTCAATGTCACCGAGAAGCACATACGTGTATGCCTAGGCTTGTCAGAGTCATAGCTGGTCTACTATGAGATATAATATAAGTTATTTTGATACTTGACGATGTGCATGGAATCACATTCCCCGCCTGAGAGCGATATTTGACGGGATTAATATCGTTTTAAGGCGAGAAAATGATTCCATGTTCCCCGTCAAGAATCGAAATAACGAAAGTGTTATACTTTCCAAAAGATTCTTTCGCAGCGGACGTCGTAAGATGTAGGGGAGACCGGGGATTGTTGATGCACGGGGCAAGTTGATGCAGTCAAAATTAAGACTCGGTGACATCATATATGACATCAGAATTGACAAATTTTAAAAGCCTTTAACATGCGCCAATTTTCACGGAAGTTTAGAAAAGAAATTTGTTTTTGATGAGAAAAAGTTCGTTTTCGACACAGGTAAGTAAAATTTTAGATATTTTGTTTTTTCGTTTAGCACGATATTTTGTTATTTTTCGTTTAGCGAGCATCTGTTTCCAGTATTTCATAATTCATTTATGTATACAGATAGAGAAATCTTTCATCTTTGAGATCAAGAAAACGTTACGTACTAGTTGTCACCTTTGGGGCATGGTTGGGGCAAGTTGATGCAATAAGCATGGGGCATGTTGATGCAGTGCACCAACATGCCCCTGATTGCATCAACGTGCCCCGGTTTGATTTTTTACAGTGACATATTGGGGAAACGGGGTAACCGTACATCGGGGCTTGGAAAAATACATTGGGCTACATGGTGCTTCAACGCTAAAACTGACTGCACATGAGTACTGGTAAACGCTTAGACCATGCATATTAACCATATTGACGGAAGTAAGGGCGAGGATTGTGGCCACGTAAAATCGATTTACGCCCCCCCCCCGCCCCCAGTGGAAATCTTTCAACTGACCGTACAAGGGGTTCTTCTGTGGCGGTTTATTTATGTTGTTGTTTGTTACTTACTGTGTTTACCACTTGTGTCTTTTTATTTTGGATAGCCATATGGCCATTTTGTGGGAAAGTAACTGTCCTTATGGCCTTCCTTTGTTTAGGTTTCCATTATGATCTGGTCGCTTAATGTATGTGTTTCTTTCCCTTTGGTGTCTTTGATGGTTGGGGTAAGTTAATTGTATCGATTCCTGATCTTTGTTTTACTTCTACTTTTCATTAGGCAGCAGGGCGTGGGTGTACTTTCGTCAGAATGTCGGGTTAAATAGAAGTGGAGGGAATGATCAGGAATCGATTCAATTCACCCACAGCTCCCATAAGAGACGCCAAGGGGAAAGAAACATAAACATGAAACAACAGACCCCAATGGAAACATCAACAGTGGAAAGCCAAAACGACAGTTACTTTCCCACAAAAGGCCAATAGTCTATCCAAAAAAAAAAATAATATAAGCGACACAAACACCCAAAGCCAAACCATAACAAAAATTAATCGCGACAGATGAACCGCCTTGGAACGCGGCCAGCAGGCACGAATTCCACTGGGGGCCTTAAATCGATTTTACGTGGCCAAAATCCTCGCCCTTACTTCCGTCACGATTTAGACAAATAATTTGTTCAGTCCGCATGAAGGCCTCCTAACTCATCCGTGCAACAGCGCGTGAACACAAAAAATCAAAGAACCACAGAGATGAAACAACGGTGGGACTCGACAGCAATAAACCACTGAAATGCCCTGCAAAAGAAAACCAACAATTAGACTCCGATGGGCCCAACCAGAGACAGAGTATCAGGCACCAACCATTGTTACATTGAATTAGATCGCTCTTATTCCCAGTAGGCCTTCAAGCTGGAACCTTCATAGAATCTGAGGCCTGACCCACCGACGTACAATTGTGATTGGGTTAACTACCATAAATACAGTCTGTCGTATAACATCCATTTTGTACCCAATCTTTTTATATCGAAGAATGATTTTACGAAATTTGGAGCTGAAGTCATTGCGGTAAAATATTTTTTCTGAATTTCTAAAGGACCGAAATATCGGTTTCCTTCTAAAATTGATATCAGTAAATGTAGAGATGAAATCGCTGCTTCCTTGAATGAATTCGGTAATCGATGGTGTAAGCGAGAGTATGTTGAGCATAAAGCCCTAAAGGACTGGAAACTTAGCATTTTAAAACTAGTGAATAAACGTCATCTTAAACTAGGTATTCAAGAATTTCATAAGAAGTTTGTTTTGGCCCCTGCAGACAAGGCCGCTAACAACGGTGTCGTTGTGTGACGGCTCCACTATGTTAACACGCTTAAGCAGGAGCTTGGTGGTACTAAGGCCTATGAACTTCAGCCTTTAGCTGAAGAGAGAGCTATAGTAGATAAACATGTTTGTCATTCAGCCACCAAGTTTGCTGTGTGTGTTACAGAAGGACAAGACAAGCTTCCTACGCTATACTGGTTACCAAAACTTCATAAAATACCTTACAAAGCACCGTTTATTGCAAATTCTAGCTCTTGCACTACCACTGAACTTTCTAAATTATTAACTTCCTGTCTTACTGCTATTAAAACGCATGTGATTAAATATTGTGATAAAGTCTTTGAAAGATAAGGAATAAATCTGTTTTGGACTATAAAATATTCGAATGAGGTTTTAAATAAATTGTAATCCAGACATTTTCGTGCTTCAAGTCTGTCGACTTACGATTTTTCCACTCTTTACACTACACTTCCTCATAATCTTATAAAAGAAAAGCTAAATGAATTAATTGAATGGGCTTTTCACAGAGAAGATTTCCCTATCTTGCATGTAATGTCAGAAATGCATTTTTCACTTCTAAAGAGCAGAAGAATTATACACTTTGGTCATGTCAGAAAGTGTGTGATGCCCTCACCTTTCTACTTGACAATATTTATATAAGATTGGGTACTAAGTTATTTAGACAAATTGTGGGTATTCCGCTGGGTACGAATTGCGCACCTCTTGTGGCTGATCTGTTCTTGTATTGTTATGAAAGAGACTTCATGTTGTCGCTTTCCATTGATAACAAATCTGAAATTATTGAAGCTTTTAGCTCCACTTCTAGATATTTAGATGATTTATTAAATATTGATAAAACCTATTTCGATGGTTTGATCAGTCAGATTTACCCCCCAGAACTTCAGTTAAATAAAGCAAATTCTTCTGATACCGAGGCCCCGTTTTTTGATTTACATCTATCTATTGTAGATGGGTTTGTTTCGTGCAAAATTTATGATAAACGCGATGACTTTGATTTTGAGATTGTAAATTTTCCTTTTTTGGATGGTGATGTTCCTCGTTCGCCATCCTATGGCGTTTATATTTCGCAATTAATTCGATTTGCTAGAGTGTGTAGTCATGTAACTGACTTCAACACTCGTAATAAATTATTAACGGCTAAACTCCTGAATCAGGGTTTTCGGTACCATAAACTACGCAAAGCCTTTTCAAAATTTTATAAACGCCATTCTGATTTAATTTGAAAATTCAATATTGGACTTAAATCTCTTCTGCAACAAGGTCTATCCGAACCCGAATTTTATGGTGACTTAGTATATAAATTCAGAAAAATATATAACCGCAATGACTTCAGCACCCAATTTCGTAAAATCATTCTTCGATATAAAAAGATTGGGTACAACATGGATGTTATACGACAGACTGCATGCATTGTAGTTAACACAATCACGGTTTGCAACTTTGCTTCCCTCTTTATTTGCACGCCGGTGGGTCAGGCCTCAGATTCTATGACGGCTCCAACGTAAAGGCTTATTGAGAATCAGAGAGATCCAATTCTTGGTAATGTTGGTTGGTGCCTGATGCTCTGTCTCTGGTTCGGCCCATCGGAGTCTAACTGTTGGTTTTCTTTTGCTCCAGCATTTCAGTGGTTTCTTGCTGTCGAGTCCTCACCGTTGTCTCACCTCTGTGGTTCTTTGATTTTTGTGATCACGGAGATGTTGCACTGATGAGTTAGGAGGCCTTCATGCGGACTGAACCAATTATTTGTCTAAATCGCGACGTAAGTATGGGCGAGGATTGTGGCCACGTAAAATCAATTTAAGCCCCACAAGTGGAAATCTTTCCACTGACCTTTCCAAGGCGATTCTTCTGTGGCGGATTATTTATGTTGTTGTTTGTTACTTACTGTGTGTATAACTTGTGTCTTTTTATTTTGGATGGCCATATGGCCATTTTGTGGGAAAGTATCTGTCCTTATGGCCTTCCTTTGTTTAGGTGTCCATTATGGTCTGGTCGCTTAATGTTTGTGTTTCTTTCCCTTTGGTGTCTTTGACGGGTGGAGTAAGTTAATTGTATCAATTCCTGATCTTTGTTTTACTTCTACTTTATATACTAATTCACCATAAAATTCGGGTTCCGATAGACCTTGTTGCAGAAGAGATTTAAGTCCAGTATTGAATTTTGAAAATAAATCAGAATGACGTCTATAAAATTTTGAAAAGGCTTTGCGTAGTTTTTGGTACCGATAACCCTGATTAAGAAGTTAAACCGTTAACAATTTATTACGAGTGTTGAAGTCAGTTACATCACTGCACACTCTGGAAAATCGAATTAATTGCAAAATATAAACGCCATAGGATGGCGCACAAGGAACATCACCATCCAAAAAAGGAAAATTCACAAACTCAATCTACAATAGACAGATGTAAATAAGAATTTACTTTATTTAACTGAAGTTCTGAGGGGGGGGGGGGGGGGTGTAAATTTGACTAAAAATACCATCGAAATGGGTATTATCAATATTTAATATATCATCCAAATATCTAGAAGTGGAGCTAAAAGCTTCAATGATTTCAGACTGGTTTTCATGAGAAACGGACATCATGAAGTCTCTCTCATAACAAAACAAATACAGATAACAAGTGGTGCGCAATTAGTACCCATCCGAAAATACCCACAACTTGTCTACATAACTCAGTACCAAATCTTATGTTTATATTGTCAAGTAGAAAGGTGAGAGCTTCACACACTTTCTGACATGACCATAAAGTATAATTTTTACACTCTTCAGAAGTGAAAAAAGCATTTCTTACATTACATGCAAGATAGAGGGAGTCTTCCCTATGATATGTCTACTCAATTAAATCATTAATGTTTCTATTATAAGATTATGCGGAATTGTAGTATAAAGAATGGAAAAAAACATAAGTAGACAGACTTGAAGCACGAAAACGCCTGGAGTTCAATTTATTTAAAACTTCATTAGAATTTCTTATAGACCAAAACAGATTTCTACCTGATCTTCCGAAGACTTTGTCGCAATATTTTATCACATGTTTATTGATGGCAGTAAAACATCAAGTTAATAATTTGGAGAGTTCAGTGGTGGTACAAGAGCTTGGATTTGCAATAAACCGTGCTTTGTATGGTCTTTTATGAAGTTTAGGTAACCAATGTAACGTAGGAAGCTTGTCTTGGCCTTCTGTAACACAGACAGCAAGCTTGGTGGCTGAATGACAAATGTGGCCATCAACTAAAGCCCTCTCTACAGCAAAAGGCTGCAGTTCATCGGCCTTAGGACCACCAAGTTCTTGCTGAAGATATTAACATAGTGAAACCGCCAAACAACGACCACATTGTTAGCAGCCTTATCAGCTGGGGCCAAAGCAAACTTCCTATGAATTTCATGAATACCTAGTTTAAGGTGACATAAAGACGTCTTAGGTTGAGGAGGTAATAAGTTTGTATTTTGCGAATAAAAAGAAATGTGTTTGTCCACTAAAAATCCTTAAAATTGGAAGCAACGTCTCCAAACTGAACAAAATAGTGTTTACGTGGACGTTAAACCTCAAATCAAACAAATAAAACAAACTACACAAGGATGTATCGGTGCAGCCCATCAATCAGACTGGATGACCACAGAGAGTTTCTATGTATTCATCTAGCATTGCGAGAGTAGCGAAGCACAGACAGCACAAGAAAGTATTGCTACTCTCGGATAATCATTCTAACATATTGGACTAGACATCATTAAGTTTGCCAGGGACAACGGAATTACTATGTTCTAATTCTCTCCCTATTGCAGTCATAAAATGCAGCCACTCGATAGATCCGTATTTGGGTCTCTCAAGAAGTGCACCGACGCACCGGACGCATGGATGAGAAACAATTTGGCGAAAACTATGTCCATCTATGACCTACCGGGGATCGTTCGAGATGCATGGCATAGAGCAGCGACGCAATACTCCATAATGAAAGGATTTAAGGTAGGTATAGCACCGTGTCAAATTAGGATAACAGAATACAAAGAACCTGGTCCAATAATCAAAAGAACACGCCCAGGCTACAAAAAATGTTCGGCAACCACTAGGAATAATTATAATAATAATCATAATTATCGACGTTATTTACAGTCGAACTTTAATGGCTCGTACACCTTTGAGACAACGAAAATCTGTTCAAGACAGCGGTAGTTCGAACCACTGAGAGTTAAAACCAGGAGACATAATAGGCTTAATTTTGGGACATCGTTTAGGTGTTCTATAATAAAAATGAATTCTGTAAATCGCCTCATCGAGGCGAGTCTAATGAGTACACACAACTTATATATGCAAGATAAAAATCGAACATTTCCTTACTTCTTATGTTAAAGAATACTCTAAGGACTCAAAACGGGTTCGACTGCGCCATAGTAAACGAGTCATCGGTGTTCGAACCATCGAAGTTTTACTTTATAGAATGTAACCCATTTAGTAAACCAGTATTAATCTTCCATATGACTCTCTTTGCTTCCTCTTTCTGGAAGCAGTGTGGAAAAAAACTCTTGTTCAAGGAAACAACACTTGGCGCTCGCGGAGATCGAACCAGCCGCCTCTCGATCTCAAATGCGATGTTTTACCACAACACCATAACCTGATCTAAACGTGGGAAAGAACTTCGCGAAAGGGCATCAATAAACACATACAAAAATATGACGTAAAACCGGATAAATGCATCAAATAATAATAATTGTTTTATTTCAGGTATCCGGTATCCAGCCTTTACAGACGGATTTGTTTCAGGATTCTGATTTTGCCCCAGCCTACGTGATAGATCGTCTGAAGACTGAACTGTGCCAGTCCACTCCCTGAACGATGGCACTGTTCCGGTACATTGTGAAGGCTTTAGTGCGGCAGCTACAACTACGCACAGTGCTTCGCAGTCAGGTAAGTAGACCCTACGCCATGATGACAACAACAACAACTACTTCTAGCTACTATAATCATTTCAAGATGGTTATTTATTACCTATTTCGATGATAAAACGAGCCTTAAACATTAAGGAAAGTGTCGTTTTGTCTGTTTGATTTGAGGTTTTACGACCCCGCCAACACTAGTTAAGTCATTTTGGAGACGTTGCTTCCAATTTTGTAGGACTTTCACCCGACATTGAGATGAACATCTCAAGCCCTGCCGCACAAAGAAACCACTAGGGCTTATATGCATGGACGGTCTGCCTCACATTGCCTGGGTAGGCTTAGACCTTCTAAGAGGTTTACCATACAATGAAAAATACCATACAAAGCACGGTTTATTGCAAATTTAAGCTCTTGTACCACCACTGAACTTTCCAAATTATTAACTTCATGCTTTAATGCCATAAACAACATGTGTTTAAACATTGCGACAAAGTCTTCGAAAGATCGGGTAGAAATTTGTTTTGGTCTATAAAAATTCTAATGAAGTTTTAAATAAATTGAAATCCAGGCGTTTTCATGCTTCAAGTCTGTCTACTTACGATTTTTCCACCCTATATACTACACTTCCTCATAATTTTATAAAAGAAAAACTTAATGATTTTACTGAATGGACATTTCATAGGGAGGACTCTCTCTCTCTCTCTTACATGTAATATAAGAAATGCGTTTTTCACTTCTGAGGAGCATAAAAATTATACTTTATGGTCATGGCAGAAAGTGTGTGAAGCTCTCACCTTTCTACTTGACAATATTTACATAAGATTTGGTACTAAGTTATTTAGACAAGTTGTGGTATTCCGATGGGTACTAACTGCGCACTACTTGTGGCTGATCTGTTTTGTTTTGTTCTGAGAAAGACTTCATGATGTCCCTTTCTGCTGAAAACCAGTCTGAAATCATTGAAAATTTTAGCCCCACTTCTAGATATTTGGATGATTGATTAAATATATATAATACCTATTTCGATGGTTTGATCAGTCAAATTTACACCCCCCCCCCTCCCAGAACATCAGTTAAATAAAGCAAATTCTTCTGATACAGAGGCCCCGTTTTTGGATTTACATCTCTCTATTGTAGGTGAGTTTGTTTCGTGCAAAATTTATGATAAACGCGATGATTTTGAGCCTTTTTTGGATGGTGATGTTCCTCGTGCGCCATCCTATGGCGTTTATATTTCACAATGAATTCGATTTGCCAGAGTGTATAGTCATGTAACCGACTTCAACACTCGTAATAAATTTTTAACGGCTAATCTTCTTAATCAGGGTTATCGGTACCATAAACTACGCAAAGTTTTTTTCAAAATTTTATAGACGTCATTCTGATTTAATTTTAAAATTCAATATTGGACTTAAATCTCTTCTGTAACAAGGTCTGTCGGAACCCGATTTTTATGGTGACTTAGTATATAAATTCAGAAAAATATATAACCGCAATGTCTTCAGCACCCAATTTCGTAAAATCATTCTTAGATATAAAAAGATTGGGCACAACATAAATGTTATACGACAGACTGCATGGATGGTAGTTAACCCAATCACGGTTGACAACTTTGCTTCCCTCTCTAATTGCACGTCGGTGGGTCAGGCCTCAGATTCTATGACAGTTTAAGCGTAAAGGTTTATCGAGAATAAGAGAGATCTAATTCAAAGTAATGATGGTTGGTACCTGATGCTCTGTCTCTTGTCGGGCCCATCGGAGTCTTACTGTTGGTTTTCTTTTGCTCCAGCATTTCAGTGGTTTCTTGCTGTCGAGTCCTCACCGTTGTTTCATCTCTGTGGATGTTTGATTATTTGGGTTCAGAGATATTGCACTGATGAGTTAGGAGGCCTTCATGTGGACTGAACAAATTATTTGTCTAAATCGCGAGGGAAGTAAATGCGAGGATTGTGGCCACGTAAAATCGATTTAAGCCCCCCCCCCCCCCAGTGGAATTCATTTCCGCTGACTGTTCTAAGGCGGTTCTTCTGTCGCGGTTTATTATGCTCCCCTAAGAATTTCGGGGGAGCATATAGTCGCCGCTTCGTCCGTGCGTTCGTGCGTCCGTCCCGCTCTTGTCCACACGAATTGTCAGAAACTACTGGTCGGATTTCAATGAAACTTCTTGTGAATTTTAAGTATCGAGGGTGTATGCGCCTATCACCTGCGTGTTCGATGATTTTTCCAAGAGTTATGGCCCTTTGATGAGTTCTGCATGAATATATAGGGTACTGTTCGTGTCCACGCGAATTCTCAGCAACTACTTTCAGAAATTCAACGAAACTTCAATGGAATCTTAAGCAGCTATAGGGGATGAGCATATTATCCGTGCTGTCTGGTAGATAATTTGTCACAGAGTTATGGTTCTTTGTTTAAAGCTGCAGTGTAAGGTCACTGTGGCTATTTTTAGAAAAACTTTGTCATCACTCTGGTGCCTACATTGATCGATGGATTTTAATATAACTTCACACAAACGTTTCGTATGACAATATAATGAGCGATTTCGACTTTCAAGGTCGTGGCCTCAAGGTCAAGGTCACTGTGGCTATTTTTAGAAAAACTGTTTTCGCTCTAGTGTCTATATTATGGATGGATTTTAATATAATTTCACATAAATGTTTCTTATGATAATATCTCGAGCAAGTTTAACTTTCAGGGTCCTAGGCTCAAGGTCATGGTCACTGCGGCTATTTTTAGAAAAAAAATTGTCATCGCTCTAGCGTCGTCATTTGCTGATGGATTTTAATATCCAATGTAGCTTCACACAAATGTTGGGTATAATAATATCGCGAGCAAGTTTGACTTTCAGGGTCCTGGGCTCAAGGTCAAGGTTACTGCGGCTATTTTTAGAAAAAATTTGTCATCGCTCTAACGCCATCATTTGCAGATGGATTTTAATATAACTTCACACAAATGTTGGGTATAATAATATCTCGAGCAAGTTTGACATTCAGGATCACGGGCTTAAGATTAAGGTCACTGTGGTTATTTTCAGAAAAAAACTTTATCATCGCTCTAGTGCCTACATTTATTTATGGATTTTAAAATATTTTCACACAAATGTTGGGTATGATAATATCTCGAGCAAGTTTGACTTTCAGGAACCTGAGCTCAAGGTCAAGGTCACTGCGGCTATTTTTAGAGAAAAAAACTGTGTCATCGCTCTAGCGTCGTCATTTGCTGATGGGCTTTAATATAAATCCACACAAAATATCTCGGGCAAGTTTGACTTTCAGGGTCCTGGGCTCAAGGTCAAGGTCAAGGTAAGTGGGGCTATTTTTAGAAAAAAACTTGCTGGAGGCAGAAATCTTTCAAACTGTAAACGGAGTTCCTTTGCACACAGCCTTACATTATCAACCTCTCATCATTCTGATATGACTGAAATACTGCTAAAAAGGATGTAAAATCGCAAGTCATCCATCTACATTAGAGTTGCAGATATATTAGATGAAAGCTAAAGAAGCTAGTCTTGGCAGATGGTCAAAATGACCTTTTTTGACAGTCAAGGGGATAGGATCAGATCCATTTTCGAACCCATCTGGTATTTTATATGCATGCAAAGGCACCCAATATGGAACCATACCTATGAGGATTGCCTCTGTGTACGAGAGTAAGTTTTCAATAATTTGTATTAAACAGTTTTACCCAATTAATATAGCTCAACTACCACCCAGAAACTTGGGGTATGGTTTCGTACCTGAAGACACTTCCTTTCATTTAATCCGACTTTTGTGTCGCTGATGGTTGATTGAAAGTCCCATCAGGCAAGCTAATCTGTCTACCGACAGGTTTTGTTATACTCCATTTTGAAGTACAGTGAGTATGCACAGTATACCGCTTTTTAACTAGGATAATGTTTCCTGTTCCGACTGCTGCACCTTCGGGGAGCATCCATCGATTTCATCGATATTCTTGTTTTTGTTATGGTTTGTCTTTGGGTGTTTATGTCGCTTCATAATTTTATTTTGGATAGCCTATTGGCCATTTTGTGGGGAAGTAGCTTGCCTTTTGGCTTTCCGCTATTGATGTTTCCATTTGGGTCTGTTGTTTCATGTTTGTGTTTCTTTCCCTTTGGTGTATCTGATGGGAGCTGTGGGTTAATTGTATCGATATCTGATCATTGCCTTCACTTCTATTTTACGAATACTTATCTGCGGTCAGTTTCAGCTCTGCTTGGAAGCCCAGTCTATTTCTCCAAGCTCCGATGGGCGGAGGCCATAACGTAAGCGCCGTGAAACCGAGCCATGACTCGAGATAGCGTTACTTTTCATCTACCGTAAAAACATTCGTCAAATGAGTACGTGTAGTCATCTTGTGGTGCTTGTTCTTAACCTTTGTCTAGTATTACACTACGTGTGGACTGCATGGATACGCAGTCACGCATGAGCCTTTGCAGGTTACTTTTGTGTTAAGCAGTAGTGTTGAGTACGATAAATACATTTCTCTAACCTATGTTGTTCGAGCCCTGCAAAGAAATATTAGCTTGTTCTTTTTTTCGGGTACCCTGGTTTCCGCTCATCTATGATTAACGATCAGCTCGATATATGGGAATTAATCTTGAACAGGTAGTAAACCCAAAACTGAAAAAAGATATAACGCATCTTGCAGCTCAACTGGCAGATTACACTCAAAGTTGTTTGTAACTTCGACGGTATGGGGTGTAGGTGTAGGAACAAGTAGTGGGAATAGATGCAGCCACCCCCACCATCAGGTTTTAACCACTTTGTCCCCACAAAACAACTAAGTCAGATTTTCGAATTGACTACATTGCAGAGTTCCAGTCACGGGAAACACCTTCTATGGGAGCAAATGATGTCCCGCAACAGAAAGTGGATAACGCAGTCCTATCGCCACTTTACATCTGCAAGACATGGGTAGAGAAATTGCCACTGTTCCAGGCGATGGCCATTGACTGATACCTGCAGTTGCAGAAAGCATGAAGAATGAAGGTATCGAGGAGTACACAACAGGCGGCGGTGCACAATACTAATCGCTGAAGTAACAACCTTTGTTGAGCATTACAGACAATATTCTGGTTGGCGTGCCATTGAAACTGATGTGCATCGCTATGTTAGTCTTAAAGATTACAATACCGACACAGTTGATTTGGTACGTACTGCTCTTGGTATATCGGCCATCAGTTTTAATCAAGGGATCAACTGAAGAGGATGTAATTGCTATTGGCCCGAGAAGACAAGGGATTGTCTTCAGGGGTGATATTAGGAACAGACGGGGCGCTCACTATAATGGGGTTAAGAAAACAGTTTCGACTGAAGAAGGTAATGCTGCTAACTTGCAAGATCCCCAAAGCAAACCAGAGAAGTTCTCCCCTGAAACAATACAACAGTTCCCGAAGGCAGCAGATGGTAATAATGACAAGACTCAGGATCTCCCTAGCCAGAAAGAGGTGTTCTCCCTGAAACAATACGGCCGTTCCTGAAGGCAGCACCAAGAAAGCTTAAAGGAGGTCGAAAGAAGCGGAAAAGTGCTATTCTCACAGACACGTTTGAGAAAAACGCCATAGAGGAGGAGGAGCTGAAACGAAAGCAGAAATGATCTGGAAAAGTAAATCGTTCTCTTAAGAGTAACCCAAAGAGAATTCGTAGAAAGTCGAGAAAAGAAGATAGACATATCTGAAGAAGACGAATGGTACTGCCTGGTGTGCATCGAGCCGTATTCCAACAGCCGTCCAAGGGAGGCGCGGATACAGTGCCAGCACTGCAAAAAATGGTTGCACGAAGAGTGCAGAAACGTGCCAAAAATCATGTATATGTTTGTGCAATTTCTATCATTTGCGTTGTGTACCCATTGAAGACATCAGCCTTCGCGTCCGCGCAGCAACATCAGCTTCTTCGTTGTGCGAGCCATAGATAGCTCAGGACTGAAAACTCTGATGAGACTGTGCAGATGCATGTACTGTTTTAACAGTGAACAATAGTCATTGAGTTATATCTTTTGAAAACTTTATATTTGTTGCGTTTGATATTGTCAGAAGCCGGCCTCGGTAGCTCAATTGCATGCGCGTATGACCAGAGTTCGACACCTGGTGGATATTGATCAGGAAATCTTTTCTATCGTCATTCTATCCCTTGATTCAAGAGAAGGGAAGTTGTTAGTTTCTGGCAAAAGAATTTTGCACTGTACTTAATAACCGCTTGCTTTTGAGTGCTCACCAACAGCTAAGGTCATACGGGGACGGGACCTCGGTTTAAGGACTCATCCGAAAGTCTGTAGAAGCCCGGGATCGACCGTGCAACCCCTGGTTTACAAGGCGAGTGGCATAACCTCTACACCACATAGGCTTCTTTGACCGCCTGCGTACAAAGTAGAAGTAAAACAAAGATCAGGAATTGATACAATTAACTTACTCCATCCATAAAAGACACCAGAGGGAAAGAAATACAAACATTAAGCGACCAGACCATAATGGAAACCTAAACAAAGGAAGGCCATAAGGACAGTTACTTTCCCACAAAATGGCCATATGGCCATCCAAAACCAAAAGACACAAGTGATACACACAGTAAGTAACAAACAACAACATAAATAAATCGCCACAGAAGAGCCGCCTTGGAACGGTCAGTGGAAGATTTCCACTGGGGGGCTTAAATCGATTTTACGTGGCCACAATCCTCGCCCTTACTTCCGTCGCGAAGCCTGCTCAGTAAAAGCATGGGTCGGTCAAGTGACCGGCTCGATATGATCATACAAAGTGTTTGACTGGGCTGTTAAACTTCACAGCAAACAAACAAACACAATGTACGATCCTATAACTGCATGAGCTATTCTCAATAGAAGAATATTACGGAGTTGTTTAGTCACCGGGTATCTTCGAATTTGATTGACGTCAATTTCTAACATTTATATGTTCGTCCAGCGAAGCCTCAGCTCAGACTGGAAATCCGCATAATCTGACCAGTCTTCGTTATGCACTCTATTGTTGGCAAAACACGATAGCTGCATCAGGTGGCATGTAAAGATACTGACCCAGCAGGCTGATCTGAGACTTGGCTGCAGGCACACGTCAATTGTAGGAATTGCCGTGTCTCAGCTCATTCTGAGAAATAAAAGTATAAAATGTATTGATCATTTATCGCGGCAAGCATAGGCTATTTGCCAGTCACATTCATCTTGAAGATTCTTTGCATGGCTGAAATGATTTTTATAAGAAAGCAAAGCAAATTTATTTGGTTGAACTGAGGTGTTACGTCCCCATCAACAATATTTAAGTCATTTTGATGATGTTGCTTCAGATTTTGTACAACATTTACGCGACAGTGAGATGAACTGACTTCTCAAGCACTACCGCCAAAAGAAATCCTGGGGATTCGGACCGACTCGCACCACTTTTCCTGGACAGCCTTAGACCTATGTTAAAGCACCATGCAGCCAAATCTATTTCTCTAAGCCCTGATGGCATTGATCACGATGGTCAGTGTTAATTTATAGTGAGTTATTTCAAAGTTTTTATTTATTATAGCGGTGAAGGAATTTATTTTGCTTATATTTCTAATCAACTGCAGTAAATCCATATTCCCGGACATCGCAATTAAGCGGGGGAAATATATTTTTGCTCATGTGGTACATGTGGGATAGTTGCACTTGCGTTGACCAATCAAACGTCTGGACATTTCTTTGCAGTATAAAAAGTACCACTTTCCCATGATACATAAGATGGTAAAGTACTGATGCACACCATTCAAATAAGCAAAGTTATCTTCAAAGCAGAGGGCCCCCACATATCAGGGCTTGGAGAAATAGACTGGGCTTTCATGCAGAGCTGACACCGACCGCATATAAGTACCGGTACGCCAATTAGAAGGTCAAAGCATGGCCAGGTCGAACCGTCCCTGCATATAAACCCTATTGGTCTGTTTTTGCGGTAGGGCATGAGATTCCTTTTATCGCAAAATTGGAAGCAACGTCTCCAAAATGACATAAACAGTGTTGACGGGACGTAAAACCTCAATTCAAACAAACAGCAATCTTCAAGGTAGTGAGTACGAACCGATTCATTTGAACAAGACAAGGTAAAATGACTCTAAAGTCTTCCCTCTGTCGCTGTTACGAATATGATACAAAACATTTTTTTTTCGTTTTTGTTTTAAGTCCCTTTCAAGATTATTTTTACTTATTTCGAGCGGATCGTTTACCATCTGGATTTCCCGGAGAAAAACCACCCGACCTTCCGTTGCAGGACATGGGACCATGGAGTCTCACATGTGTCCCGAGCCAGGGTCGAACCACAGCGGTAAGAGACCTATTGCTCAGTGCTCTTAACCACTAGGCCACGGAGGCCCGTGATCCAAAATATATGCAATTAAAACATCCCAACTCCAACGGTACGTTGCTTTGATTTAATACACAATGACACCCAAACACAATAAACTTTCTGACAGAAAAAGGTGGCGGAAGTGAAAATTCTGAATTTGATATCATTGTCTCGATATTTTCACTTACTAGTAATATTCGATTCACATTTTTCTGCAGCTTCCCGAAAAAAAGAAGAAAAAATAGCCTTATAATTTGCGGACATTAGGCTTGTCGGAAACTATAGAGGCTCCGAAGAGGCCTTATTCTCAATTCATGCTTCTGGCATTTAGAACTGCGTATGTTGCTGACCAAAATTCAAGTAAAGACAATATTTTGGACGCAAGAACCTTCTGAAATAATAGATGATAAAATATTACCGATTGCTACATCTTCATAAACCACATTTGCTCTAAGGCCAGACAAAATGAATGGGGGAGATGCTTTAACCATACACAGACCTGAAATAAGAATGGTGTGTTCTATATAGAATTATTCTGACACTGTGTAGACGGACATGTGCACAGCGAAGACTCTGATCAGACTGCGCATCTTAACTGTGCGCTATTTGCATGCTCACTGACCTACTGCTAATTCATGATTCTTCAGCAATGTAGAAGAGTTGAAGATCTGCTGAACAGCTTCGGTGATGGAAACGTTTTGGCGGTTGTTGTTGTCTAAAGGCCCATATACTCTAGTGATAGCTTGGGACATGACTATAATCAATTTAAGAGGTGATTGATTAGTTTTAATCCCAGCAAAATGTATGTTTTACAGAACAATTCAATCTAAATAAGGTTTCTTATTGGAATTAGGGCGTATCTATACCAAATTAAGTGACACAACGGCCTTTCTGATATTAAATCTTCATCAGTGTGTCTCACCCCAAAGTTTTGAAACCGAAACGGATGACGGACAAGACCCAGCAAACACAGCACATCCCCCTCACAGCACACACAAACCGACGTAGCTCATTAGACAGGTCAACTGGAGGCATCAGGCCAGAGACGCCCTCCCGCGGAATTGTAGGCGTCCCCACCGAGCCAACATCAGCAATCATGACCCACACCCCATTGAAGCCCCGGGCATCAGGAAGGAGATGTTCAAAGTAGCGAGACTTGCAAAACTTAAAATATTACAAAAAGTGGCAACCAGATCCGCTAAGATACATGTCAAACCTGACAAGTCAGTCTTAGTTTTAGAAAAATTAGAAAATTATACTGCAAAAATTAAAGATATAATATAGTTATTTAAATCAGTACTTGAGTACTGACGTCAACACCGAAGTATCAACCTCAGCACTAAGGAGCTGATACTGAGTTGATGATACCCTCGGGGACGAACGAATCATCCAACAGCAGAGATACCGACCACCCAGTGATTGCAATTGGAACTAACATATTACATAATGCATTTGTCTGTTCTTTATTTCCACCAGCGGTTGGATCGCACTGGCATAGTTTCAAAGTCTGTCTAACGGACAGGCGTTTCGAATGGGCAGTACTGACAGCATACATGTTCAAGATAAAACCCAAATTAAATAAAAGCTTTCTTCAAGACCGGCTACGCAACTGATGACGAGCTTGTGTTTAGACGAATTCAATTCTGCCCTATGTTTTATGGTTTGTGAAATCATTTAATTTCTAATGGACTTGGACCAGTTGTTCAAAATCAACGACATCGTTAGTTAACAAATCGTTAAAACTTCGTTTATTTTATATCGCAGAATTACAAATATGTTTGCTGAAAAAAATGTGAGTAACTTTTGCACATGCAAAAAGCTACTCACATTTTTTTTCAGCAAAAATACCAGAATTGTTATAAAAGTTAACAGTTTGACCACTAACGAGCTCGTTTAGATAACGATTATTTGAACAACTGCACCAAGCTGGATACGCCGAACTAATCGTCCACCACTTCAATAAGGGAGACAAGATACGGGGCTTCATGTTTGCTGTTCAATGAACTGTCGGTTTTACTCGAACAGGAAAGAAATTGATGTTTTCAGTAGTATACAAGTTCTCTCGTTTAAGAGTACACGCCCAGTTTGATAAGGTAAAGAAAATGTTGTTAAAATAATTGCCTCTCCTGAAGGTATATCCGTTTCTTTTAAGGGGAATTGATACACGTGACATATTTTCCCGCCTTTTTTCAAATGGAGACTTCCGGGACTTCCTGTTCACCTTCCTGTAAACTTTGTCACGCGGAAAAAAGGAATCTAGTCTTAAAGGAATGAATTTACTCTTTAGGAGCAAAGTCTTTCCTTTAAGAGTACACCTCTATTGACATGGGAGACAAGAGTACTTTCCCCTAAAGGTGTATCCATTCCCCTTAAATTACGCTTATTTTAAACGCATGCATTACATACATAAATCTACAACCACATTTAAAACATTGTTTGTTCATTCTTGAGAGTATTTCAACGGAATCTCGAAAGCTTATAAGCTCATCTCCTTTAACATATTGTTGTCGCAAAACTGCAATAATTATCTTGTCCAGTAAATACTTTTAAGACCAAAGTAAAAAATCAACGTAACAATTTTATATTTTGTAAGCAAAATGGACAGGACGAAGACAAGAAGCGATATCGGGCAATGAATGGAAGGAAACCTAACAAACTCAAATGCAATTGTTGAGTTTATATTTTAAACGAGATTATTTACTGTACAGAAATTGTACAATGGGGCGCTTTGGTGCAGTGGTAGCGCATCGGAGTTGTGATCGAGAGGTTGCGGGTTCGAGCCTCATGCTGACCAAAGTGTTGTGCCCTCAAGCAAGGCACTTCATCCACATTGCTTAAAAAAGTACTGGTCACCATCCAAGAAATCCTGCTCGTAATGCTCAGCTGTGTGCGAGTATCAGTAATAGGAAGAAATGCGGTGATCATAATCCCAGCTTGCAAAGCTTTTAGTATTACTACAAAGTTTTGAAATGTTGAAAATATTTGTTTGTTTTCTTCGATTGTTTGTTTGTATTGGAGTTTTACGGCAATATTTTAGGTCATTTTTGAGCCAGTCAGCTATCCACGCTTTTCTTAGGCAGGCTTATACGTAAGCGGTTAACCAGTACAGTGCACATTCTTTCGCCCTTCTTGAATCAGCGGAAGGGAGAGAATGACCGTAGAAAAGATTTTATGACCAATCTCCACGAAAGAATGTTGCCGACCCGCCAGGTATCGAGCCCGCGTCCTCCTGACCACCACCAGTCAGACTGTTTTCTTCAGTCTAAAAGTTCTGTCGCCAACAACAATAATTCGAATCGTAATGCTTACCCGCAAGCATCAGCAAGACGCCCTGTTCACTCAGCATGTCGCTAGCTCGAAGAACCTAAAACAAATTTGAATGGATATGCATTAACATACATTACGAAAACACGCCTATTCAAATACATTGTAAACGCCAAAAAAGAAAAAAAATAAGATGAAAAATCGTAATATTTTTTCTTATTTCCGCTCAAAATATAGATTGTGAGTACTCGTCCCTCAAAATAAAGATTGTGGGTACTCGTTAGAACCGCCACAGCAAGGCGGTTCTACCGAGTACCCACAATCTATATTTTAGAGCAGAAATAACCAAAATAAGGTTCACCCCTGTAAATACCAATTTTACTATATAAAATTGGGGTTCAAGGGGGTCAAAATTATATAGGCGTGTTTTCGTGATGTACGACAATGGAATCTTCTACCTGAAAGATTTGGAGCAGACAGTTTCCAATAATAGGGGTGTTAGGATTGTTTGTAAGAAGCGCCTATTCTTTACGTCAATAGTGTAGATACAGATCAGACGCCGCGTTTTGACGCATCTGATCTGGATCTTTACTGTTTGCCACTGTCCCAAGAAATGAACCACATACATAAGATGGGTTAAAAAGTCTTCAGCACATCTTGTATATTTGGCCATTAAGCATATTTCTAATGAAATATTAAATACTGCCTGTTTTCATCATTTTTTGTGTGTCTAAAAGTCATCGTCACGTCAATGTATGACACCGTTTGTGTATCGCTTTTGACGTTACATTTTTTGACGTAATTTCAACATGTAGTTATAGCCCCGCTTTGAAAAAGTGGGGCTATATTGGATTTGCCATGTCCTTCTGTCATTCCGTAATTCCGTGATTCCGTTAATTTGTGTTGGCTCCATAACTTTGTATCTGCTTAACATATTTTCATGAAACTTCACACAAATGTTAAACACCATAAGACAATGTGCAGAGCGAAGGAATTATAACTGTGGATTGCCTACTTTTGGAGTTATTGCCCTTTGAACATTTTCCGTAATTCCGTGATTCCGTTAATTTGTGTTGGCTCCATAACTTTGTATCTGCTTAACATATTTTCATGAAACTTCACACAAATGTTAAACACCATAAGACAATGTGCAGAGCGAAGGAATTATAACTGTGGATTGCCTACTTTTGGAGTTATTGCCCTTTGAACATTGAAAAATGGCAATTTTAATTGTGTCCGCTTCATAACTCGAAAACCGTTTAAGATATTTTTAGGAAACTTCACACAAATGTTAAGCACTATGAGACGATGTGCAGAGCGCAGGAACCATTACTCTGCATTGCTTATTTTTGGAGTTATTGCCCTTTGAACATTGAAAAATGGCAATTTTAACAGTGTCCGCTTCATAACTCGAAAACCGTTTGAGATAATTTCATGAAACTTCACACAAATGTTAAGCACTATGAGACAATGTGCAGAGCGCAAGAACCATAACTCTGGTTTTCGTATTTTCTGTGTGTCTGTCTGTGTGTTTGTCTGTGTCTGTTAACAATTTTCGTGTCCGCTCCATAACTTTAAAACCCATTCACATATTTTCATGAAACTTCACACAAACATTAAACACCATGAGATGGTGTGCAGAGTGCAGGAACCATAACTCTGGATTGCCTAATTTTTTAGTTATTTCCCTTTGAATATTGAAAAATATCAATTTTAGCCGTCTTTGCTCGATAACTCAAAAACCGTTTGAGATAATTTTATGAAACTTCACACAAATGTAAAGCACCATATTACGTGTGCAGAGCGCAGGAACCCAAACTCTGGATTGTCTACTTTTTCAGTTATAGGCTTTTGAATATTAAAAAATGGCAATTTTAACTATGTCCGCTCCATAACCGTTTCTGATATTATCATGAAACTTCAAATAAATGAAAAGCACCTTGAGATGATGTGCAGAGTGCAGGAACCATAACTCTGGTTTGCCTACTTTAGGAGTTATTGCCCTTTGAACATTAAAAAGGCAATTTTGACTGTGTCGGCTCCATAACTCACAAACCATTTGAGATATTTTCATGACACTTCACACAAGTGTAAAGCACCATGAGACAATGTGCAGAGCACAGGAACCCTGACTCTGATTTGCCTACTTTAGGAGTTATTACCCTTTGAACATTGAAAAATGGAAGATGAAATTTAGTATAAACATGGTCATTCTGGTAATGTATCATGCTCATTGAAATGAGGGACAAGGGCTCACAACTCTTAGAGTTTTTCCAGATAATGTAAAATTTTCAACAGTTATTTCTTGTTCATAACTGTTTTCTCTGCAGCTTAAATAACTTTCTTCTCTGACAGCGCTGAAGCGGGGCTATAGTCAGATCCTCTGACAGCTCTAGTTTTATGATGGCCTAATTATCCAGAACTGGCATACGTTTGAGTTTATACTGCTTCGAAAACTTTGCAATGACATGGCGAGCGTACATTTTAGTCATTTATGCTAAATCCTCCGGACTGTCGAGTGAGGTTTAGTTTCGTGATAACAAAAACAGTTAGATATCTCCACGAACGCAGTGGTGTCATTTTTTTCAAAACAATATTGAACCAAGACTTCAAAAGCTTGCTTAAAGCAGTAACTAATTAATATTAAAATTACCTGTCGCCAAACATGGTAGTGTTCCCGCAAGCCCCTTGCCTTTAAGCAAATTATCTAACGTTTTGGCCTTGACATTAATGAGGCGGTTCTAACGAGCACCCGCAACCTACGTTTGCGGTATCAATAAGAAAAATATTGTGGATTTTAATCAGAAAAGAAGCCATTTTGGAGATGTGAAAAAATGCATTCTGTCACACGGGGATATTTTCCTAACGGTTCGTACGATACAACAGTTCAGAGGTGTTCAAAACTAACGTAAGTTAACATACCATTAAAACTTTGGTCATTTAATATGGCAAATATGCTAATACTTTTGCACAAATGCAATAGATGCCGTCAGTGGTATGCGCGTCTGACTTGTGATCATGTGGTCATGGATTCGATACTTGCCGTGGCCGAAAACATGCTTCATGAAATCTTTAGGGTCCCACAAAATTGGAAGCAACGTCTCCAAAATGACCTTTACAGTGTTGACGGGGGCGTTAAACCTGAAATCAAACAAACAAACGGTCATTCTTTCCCTTCCGCTGATTCAATAAGGACGGTTGCAAGAGCTTGTCCAGGAATAGTGCAGTTAGATAACTGACCGACTCGATATGACCTCAATAGTGCTGACTGGACAGTTAAACTCAAAAACAAACAACATGACTGACTCGTAAAACACCAAAACAACATGCAAAAACTGCTCACTGTTTCAGCTAAAATACCAGAGTATTATATTTGTACAAACGGGACATATTATTCAGCATTTCCGATTGACATTCCCACAAATTAATACGAACTCTAACAAGAAAGATGCCTTTGTGAATAACGAACATGTCCCCAGGCCAAGGTCAGTTTTTCTTGAAAGCAGGTGACAGGTCAAGGTCATAGATCAAAATTTATTTAATGATTGGAAACTCTTGTCACAAGGAACCTACCTACATGCAAGGCTTTATCTCTACTATTCAAAACTTATAACCAATGTTAACGGCGACCAAACAACAAACAAATAAACCAACCAACCAACAAACAGACAGGACAAAAACAGTATCTCCACGGTAGGATGTCCCCGCTATCGCTACCGGGGACATAAAAAGGAGTCAGGAAAGAAATCAGAATTTATTTGCTCCCCTAGAGCCAAACAGTTTCCTTTAACATTAAACCCCTGTTGATAAGAGGAGAGAACATTGTTTTGGAGGAGTTCCTACCCCATAGAACTGTGTGCATTCCCCTAAAAACAACCCACTGCTAGTCCAGTGTCCTAAAGCAACAGTGTAGACCCCTGGATCCTACTCTGCGTTCAGTATCCTTTTTAATATAATATCGGTAAAATTTTCTGGATATTGTCGAAAGATTTCCCAATCATCATTCAAGAGACGAAACCTGAAAGGAACAACGTTTACTTACCACAGACTTATTATTTCCATCGGAAGGAATATGATATATGATTCGCGCATGTGTGTCTGTGTGTGTGTGTGTGTGTGTGTGTGTGTGTGTGTGTGTGTGTGTGTGTGTGTGTGTGTGTGTGTTTCACCGTCATCCCCTCTCAAAACTGTCACAAATATTTCTATGCTCTTATATTATATTTTGAATTTAATTAGAAAGTGGAGAAAATACAAACCTATAAGACTTTTTCTACACTTTTCTTATCTTAACTAAGCACAGAAGAATGTTGATGATAAGCAAATATGTCAAATGTAACTGTCACAATTAAAACGCGAGTCCATTCTATATCTGCGAGTGTCTCTTGTTGTTTCCTTGATCAAGATGCCTTATCCATATTGTTTAGTACTGGTTTCTTTCAATGAGGGCTACCTGGAAGATAAATAAAGTCGATTAGATTATTATTATTATTGTTATTATTATTATTAGCATGTTGTTGTTGTTGTTGTTGTTGTTATGTTTCATACTTCTCATGCGATGTCACATGATCATATCGGCCCCCGCCCATCGGTGCTTGAAGAAATAGATAGGGTGCATGATGCTTCCACGCAGAGCTGTAATCCGACCGCACACGAGTACTGGTAAACAGCTTAGAGGACCTAAGCCTGCCCAGGTAAAGCGGTGCGATTCGGACCGTCTATGCTTATAAACCCTATTGGTTTCATTGGGACAGGGCTAGAGAAGTCATTTCATCTCAATGTCGGGTAAAAGTTCCACAAAATTGGAAGCAGCGTCTCCAAAATAATTTATACAATGCTGATGGGCACTGTAAAACAAAACAAGTCACATGGTCCTAAGGTGACGTCAAAATAAGCCATGGTTCTCTCCAATATCACTGGAAGATGGCACATTATGACATCAACGACGCAGTTCCGTTGTTAATAGAAAACAGTGTGCAAATACATTGTGTTTCAATGTTAGTCCCCACGCCATATTTGTTCGCCAATTAAGGAGAATGCCAATATGGGTCAACTCTTAAAGGAAAGAATTGGCTCCAGAGGAGCCAATTCTTTCCTTTATGAGCAGACCCCTTTTTCAGTGGGACAGGGCTTATAGAAATGCGGGCAGGAAGTCCCGAAAGTTGTCTCCCTTTGAAAAACTGCGGACAAATCTGCCAGGTGTCCCCATTCCCCTTAATGGATGGAAAATAATGTTAATAAAATAATGAAGATTATTTATTTTTAAAGCGTCCATTCAAGAATGAACATCAAGTCAAATTACAAACAAATACCTTCATTTCTCAACTGCCACCGTGTATGACACCCCTGGGAAAACGAGGTCTACACTTAACCGAAAGGTTTTGACTGGAGAACCACGAGTAGACGACAAAATAATGTTGATAGAGTTAACTCCCCTTGTTGTAGATAATGAGTTAGAAGTTTGTACCTATTGTTCAAGTGGGTTATTGGGCTGGGCGACGGTGCTGGACATGCATCCTACTACATGTACTTTGGAGTAGTGTAGTAGAGCAAGTATTAATTAATCAATTTATTTATTTATTTCATTTCATTTCGTTCCTTTCTAATGCCCAAGCATTTCTGCAGTCGAAATATAATTGAACGACGACTATACGGGATCTGCCTATCAAAATTAATAGCGGTGCCTCCACAGGTCCCCGAGGATGGCGCTAGCCAGACCAATTCGCTGACACCGATGTTTAATCCAATTTAATTTAATATCCTCTATAAAAGCTTATCCTTTGGGAGCAAATACGACGTAGAACTTAAAAGTATGGCGTGTTCAAAGACTACCTTGTTTTGACCGTAGGCCTCTCAGTGACCCTCAAGTACTTTTAAAACTCGGCAATGAAATTAATTTTCCAAATGGACGAGAAAATATAAACTAAACCAAGGCTTTGGTTTTCGAAGTAAAATAGGCACGGCCATATAGAATTACATGTATTTCGAGTGTATTAAGTCTGTGATCAACGGTCAGAACCTGGGACAAAAAACAGGACCACTTAAATGAGTAAAGATACTTAAGGAAATGATCGATTCAGAACTAAAGCTCAGCCCAAACATAAAAGGGAAAGACGGACAAGCACTTCTTAACAAACTAGAAAATCAACGGCGACAAGTCAAGTAAGCAGCTAGGCTACTGGGTTACTTTTATTGAACTAAATAATTTGGACACACACACATTTTAAAATGATAACATTAACCCGTTTTGTACCAGAAACCCCAAAACTTGTAGTTGGCAAACAGTGCATGCCCAGAACATCAGGGCCTACCCCGTTTGCTAAAAGTTCAGTCATTTTCCAAATAGATTTTGACGAAAACACAACCTGACGCTCCTAAATTTTGAAATAGACTCCTGCAATATAAAGAGGAATATTCCATTTGAACAAAAAAGGTTAAAAAGAAATTACCTGCACCGAAACTGTAAGGCGAGTACCGTATTGGTATGGCTCGTAATAATTAACGGCTTGGGTTTAAACCTGTTTTAAGGTTCCCGAACCGTCGCACTTACCTTCCGCCGCGGTTTGCACAATTTAGTGGCGGGGATCTCCTAGTTCACCAAACTAGAAGTGAAGGCAATGATCAGGAATCGATATAATTAACCAACAGCTCCAATCAGAGTCACCAAAGAGAAAGAAACACAAACATGAAACAACACACTCTATTGGAAACATCAATATCGGAAAGCCAAAAGGACAGTTACTTTCCCACAAAGTGACCAATTGGCTATCCAAAACAAAACAATATAAACGATACAAACTGTAAAAGATAGAAGAAATATATGGGCTGCATGATGCTTCCACGCAGAGCTGAATCCGGCCCGCACACTAGTACTGGTTAACCGCTTAGAGGATCTATGCCTGTCCAGGAACCGCGGTGCGAGGCGGACCGTCCATGCTAATAAACCCTATTGGTTTCATTGGGCGGCAGGGCTTGAGATGTCATTTCATCTCAATGTCGGGTAAAAGTCCCACAAAATTGGAAGCAACGTCTCCAAAATGACCTTTACAGTGTTGACGGGGACGTTAAACCCAAAATCAAACAAACAAAACAAACCATAACAAAAATTAAACACGACAGAAGAACCGCCAGTTTCATCTTGGGCAACGATATATCCTTGTCCTGCTGAGCCCGGATATGCCTTATTTTTCAAACAATGTAGATTCAGATCAGATGGCTTCTGAATTGCCATTCAGATTGTGCATTTGTTGCAATAATTTGTATCAAGTAATCTGATTGGTTGATAATTGGAAGTGGGTGTGGCAAATTAAAATATTCAGCAGGACAAATCAACGAAAAGTCTGTGATGAAGCCCGATATTTGCAACGCGCTGTGACACCTGGTGATCCACGTGACGTCAAACTTCAAAGGAACCGACCACAATTTCATCACGTGAACAAGTCCGTGAAATAAAGACCCCCCTATACACCACTTTATATAGGGAAAACTGGGGTTTACGGGGGTATAAATTATTTTTCTTATTTTTGCTCAAATACATAGGTTGTGGGTACTCGTTAGAACCGCCTCAATGAGGCGGTTCTAACGAGTACCCACAACCTATGTTTGCAGTACTTATTAGAAAAATATCACGGAACTTCATCAGAAAAATGGTCGTTTTGGAGGTGTAAAAATGCACTATGTTGCACGGGTGTGTTATCGTAATGGATATGATAATTGCACTGAAAGCATAAAAACAGATGCCCAGGAAAAGCCACAACCAGTGGCACCAAGAGGAAGAGTAACTAACAATGAGGAAAAGAAAAGGAAAAGGAAAAAAAAAACCGAATCACAAACAGCACAGCAACCAGGGGCCAGTTGTTCAAAGCATCGTTAGCTTAACGAGCTCGTTAGTGGTCATATTGTTAACTCTTCTAGCAAGTACAATATCGTAAATTTTGGTATTTTTGCTAAAAAAATGTGAGCAGCTTTTGCATCCGCAGAAGATGCTCACATTTTTTTTCATAAAAAATTTCAGCATATTTGCCATATTTAATGATCAAAGTTTTAACGATTTGTTAACTAATGACGTCGTTAGTTTTGAACAACTGGCCCCAGCTCCCTCTTCCCGCCAATGATCAAGAGGTGATCAAGGTGCTTTCAACAGGCAGAATTAATGAAAATTAAATAAATGATATAGAGTATCTTACATGAGTGTTCATGTATTATTGAATTTATTAAACGAGTTGAGGAAAAGGGATAAAATGCGAGGCTTTGCCGAGCATTTTATCCCTTTTTCTCAACGAGTTTAATAAATTCAATAATACATGAGCACGAATGCAAGATTCTATTTATCATATGACATTAAAAACGCATTTTATTCACGATTGTTAACAAAAATATCAATATTCCAATATTAGTAAACGTGACGTCGTTAAGGACGGTGTATATGTAACGTTACGGGACGTATCTAGCTAATTTGCATATTTAATCCACTAGTGGATTATCGAAAATATTACATGGCGTTATTACACTCTCAGACGCGACGTCATATGATAAAATAAGATAATACACAACCATAAGCGCACACAACATTAAGAGACCCGTTGTAAAATCCGACAAAGAAACATTGAAAATAAACAATATTAGAACCACCACCTTAGGACGGTCAGTAGCGAGAACCTGGGGAGTTTAAATCGATTCTATGTACCAAAACTTCACTCTAGTTTCTAATATTATTTACCACACAAAACTATTTGTTTTACCTGAGAAGATAACTATCCCAGTTTTGTAGACTCTTATCTGAAATACATATTGATGTTCATTGACTTCAGTTTTATTCCCAAAAGAAACAATTTTCACCAGAATTTCTGTCCATAGGACACAGATGTTCCCGCCTTATGATATAGGACACAGAAGTGATATGTAACAACCTGTGTAAGTACAACACCTTTGACCTTGACCTTGGAGGTACTAATCTGGGCCATGTTAGTGACACATCGTGCGATGATTGTCAACACTTCTGCCAAGTACTTTCAAAATCCATTTAAGATATGAAAGTTATTGTCCATACACGAATGAAAAAACCTTTATTTGACCTCTAAGTATGACCTTGACCTTTGAAGTACAGTCCTGGGTCTTAAAGGCGACACATAGTCAGTCTCACGATGGTTAACATTTCTATGAAATAGATGGGCTGCATGATGCTTCCACGCAGAGCTGAAACCGACCCGCACACGAGTACTGGTAAACCGCTTAGAGGATCTAAGCCTGCCCAGGCAAAGCGGTGCGAGAGTCGGACCTTCCATACTTATAAACCCTATTGGTTTCATCGGGTGGCAGGGCTTGAGATGTCATTTCATCTCAATGTCGGGTAAAAGTCCCACAAAAATGGAAGCAACGTCTCCAAAATCACGTTTACAGTGTTGACGGGGATGTTAAACCTCAAATCAAACAAACAAACCAAATTATTTTAAAATCCATCTAAGAATAAGAACGTTATTGGCCGGACACGAAAAAAGTCCTTTTTTATCTTTGACGTCTACATATGACCTTAATATTCTAGGTACTGATAAGAGTCTTGTTCGCGTCGCATCGTCTAATGAAGATGAACATTTCTGCAAAGTAACTTTAAAATGTTCGTCAATAAGGAAAACTGTTACTGACTGGACATGGAAAAACCCCTTTTTTGGCCTTTGACACCTAAGTGTGACTTTGACCTTGACGATACGGACCTGGTACTTCCGTGTCATGATGGCTAACATTTCTGTCAAAAAATTTGAAAATCCATCCAAGAACAAGAAAGTTACTGACCCGACACAAAAGACATGTTTTGACCTTTGAGCTCTAGGTATGACTTTGACCTTTGAGATGCCGGCCTGGGTCTTGCGCGCAACACATTATCTTATTATGGTTAACATTTCTGCCGTGTCTAAGAATAAGAAAGTTATTGACAGGACACGAAAAAAGATCCATTTTTTGGTCTTTGACTTCTTAAGTACAACCTAGACATTGGAGGTACGGACCTGGGCCTTGCGCGCGAGACATCGTCTAATAAAGATGTTCATTTCTGCAAAGTAACTTTAACAAGAGGGCCATGATGGCCCTGGATCGCTCACCTGATCCATAGTGTAACAAGTGGGCCCCAGGGCTTTAATGTGCATAATGTTGAGGGAGGTCTTAAAGGTGAAGCTTCATACCAAACATCAACAAAGGCTATAATTTGAACAATCTTTGCAAAGGTCCACTAGATGAAGCTACACATCAAATATCAAAGACCTGGGCCTAACGGTTTCAGAGAAGAAGATTTTTTAAGATTTTCCCTATATAAGCCTATGTAAAACCAAAGGGCCCCGGGGCGGGGGCATTTTTGGCCCCAGCACTATAATTTGAACAATCTTGGTAGGGGTCCACTAGATGAAGCTTCATACCAAATATCAAAGACATGGGCCTTGTGGTTTCAGAGAAGAAGATTTTTAAAAATTTTCCCTATATAAGCCAATGTAAAACCAAAGGGCCCCGGTGCGGGGGCATTTTTGGCCCCAGCACAATAATTTGAACAATCTTGGTAGGGGTCCACTAGATGAAGCTTCATACCAAATATCAAAGACCTGGGCTTTGTGGTTTCAGAGAAGAAGATTTTTAAAGATTTTCCCTATATAAGCCAATGTAAAACCAAAGGGCCCCGTGGCGGGGGCATTTTTTTGTCCCAGCACTAAAATTTGAACAATCTTGGTAGGGGTCCACTAGATGAAGCTTCATACCAAATATCAAAGTCCTGGGCCGTGTGGTTTCAGAGAAGAAGATTTTTAAAGATTTTCCCTATATAAGCCTAAGTAAAACCAAAGGGCCCCGGGGCGGGGGCATTTTTGGCTCCAGCACTATGATTTGAACAATCTTGGTAGGGGTCCACTAGATGAAGCTTCATACCAAATATCAAAGTCCTGGGCCTTGCGGTTTCAGAGAAGAAGACTTTTAAAGATTTTCCCTATATAAGCCTAAGTAAAACCAAAGGGCCCCGGGACGGGGGCATTTTTGGCCCCAGCACTATGATTTGAACAATCTTGGTAGGGGTCCACTAGATGAAGCTTCATTCTAAATATCAAAGTCCTGGGCCTTGCGGTTTCAGAGAAGAAGATTTTTAAAGATTTTCCCTATATAAGCCCATGTTAAACCGAAGGGCCCCGGAGCGGGGGCATTTTTGCCCCAGCACTATAATTTGAACAATCTTGGTAGTGGTCCACTAGATGAAGCTTCATACCAAATATCAAAGACCTGGACCTTGCGGTTTCAGAGAAGAAGATTTTTTAAGTTTTCGGTGAAAAAATCTATTTTTCTCCTGTGACCTATATGTGCAACGGACCGGACCCATTTGAACAACTTTGAAAGGGGACCACATAAGGATCATTCCTGTGAAGTTTGGTCAAAATCCGATCAGTGGTTTAGGAGGAGATGTTGTTTGAAGAAATTGTTTACGTACAGATGACAGACAAAAAGTGATCCTAATATTAACCACAAGAGGGCCATGATGGCCCTGGATCGCTCACCTGATCCATAGAGTAACAAGTGGGCCCGGGGGACGGCCATTATTGACCCCAGGGTTATAATGTGCATAATGTTGAGGGAGGTCAAAAGAGGTGAAGCTTCATACCAAATATCAACAAAGGGTATAACTTGAACAATCTTGGCAAAGGTCTACTAGATGAAGCTACACACCAAATATCAAAGATCTGGGCCTTGCGGTTTCAGAGAAGAAGATTTTTAAAGATTCTGCCTATATAAGCCGATGTAAAACCAAAGGGCCCTAGGGGCGGGGCCATTTTTCGCCCCAGCACTATAATTTGAACAATCTTGATAGAGGTCCACCAGATGAAGCTTCACACCAAATATCAAAGACCTGGGCCTTGCTGTTTCACAGAAGAAGATTTTCAAAGATTATCTCTATATAAGTCTATGTAAAACCAAAGGGCAGCGGGACGGGGGCATTTGAAGCCTGATGGCTATAATTTAAACAATCTTGGTAGATGTCCACTAGATGAAGCTCCATACCAAATATCAAAGACCATGGCCTTGCAAGTTCATAGAAGAAGATTTTTAAAGATCTCTGTAAACTAAAGGGTCTCGGGCGGGGGCATTTTTGGCCCCAGCACTATGATTTGAACAATCTTGATAGAGGTCCACTAGATGAAATTTCACACCAAATATCAAAGACCTAGGGCTTGTGGTTTCAGAGAAGAAGATTTTAAAGATTTTCCTTATATATGCCTATGTAAAACCAAAGGGCCCCGGGACTTGGGCTTTTTTGGCCCCAGCACTATACTTTGAACAATCTTGGTAGAGGTCCACCAGATGAAGCTTCATACCAAATAGCAAAGACCTGGGCATTGTGGTTTCAGAGAAGAAGATTTTCCCTTTATAAGTCTATATAAAACCAAAGGCCATGTGGCGGGGGCATTATTGATCTCAGGGCTATAATTTGGAAAATCTTGGTAGAGGTCCACTAGCTGAATTTTCATAACAAATATCAAAGACCTAAAGCCTTGTGGTTTCAGAGAAGAAGATTTTTCAAGATTTTCGCTATAGTAGTCTATTTAAAACCAAAGGGCCCTGGAGCAGGGGCATTTTTGGCCCCAAGGCTATAATTTGAACAATCTTGGAAGAGGTCCACTAGCTGAACCTTCATAACAAATATCAAAGACCTAAGCCTTGTGGCTTAAGAGAATAAGATTTTTAAAGATTTTCCCAAAATAAGTCTATGTAAAACCAAAGGACCACATGGCGGGGGCATTTTTGGTCTCAGGGCTATAATTTGAACAATCTTTGTAGAGGTCCACTAGCTGAAGCTTCATAACAAATATCAAAGACCTAAGCCATGTGGTTTCAGAGAAGAAGATTTTTAAAGACTTTCCCTATATAAGTCTATGTAAAACCAAAGGGCCCCAGAGCGGGGGCATTTTTGGCCCCAGGGTTATAATTTGAACCATCTTGATAGAGGTCCACAAGATGAAGCTTCATATAAAAAATTAATATCAAAGACCTGGGTCTTGTAGTTTCAGAGAAGAAGATTTTTAAAGATTTTCCCTATATAAGCCTATGTAAAAGCAAAGAGCCCTGGGGCGGGGGCATTTATGGCCCCAGCACTATAATTTGAACAATCTTGGTAGGGGTCCACTAGATGAAGCTTCATACCAAAAAGCAAAAACCTGGGCTTTGCAGTTTCAGAGAAGAAATTTTTTAAAGATTTTCCCTATATAAGCGCATGTGAAACAAAAGGGCCCCAGGGTGGGGGGCATGTTTGGCCCCAGCACTATTATTTGAACAATCTTGGTAGGGGTCCACTAGATGAAGCTTCATACCAAATATCAAAGACCTGGGTCTTGCGGTTTTAGAGAAGAAGATTTTAAAGATTTTCCCTATATAAGCCCATGTAAAAACAAAGGGCCCCGGTGCGGGGGCATTTTTGGCCCCAGCACTATAATTTGAACAATCTTGGTAGGGGTCCACAAGATGAAGCTTCACACAAAATATCACAGTCCTGGGCCTTGCAGTTTCAGAGAAGAAGATTTTTTAAGTTTTCAGTGAAAAAATCTATTTTTGGCTCCTGTGACCTATATGTGCAACGGACCGGAACCATTTGAACAAATTTGAAAGGGGACCACCTAAGCATCATTCATGTGAAGTTTGGTCAAAATCCGATCAGTGGTTTAGGAGGAGATGTTGTTTGAAGAAATTGTTTACGCACGGATGACAGACAAAAAGTGATCCTAATATAAAACACAAGAGGGCCATGATGGCCCTGGATCGCTCACCTGATCCATAGAGTAACAAGTGGGCCCCGGGGAGGGCCATTATTGACCCCAGAGTTATAATGTGCATGATGTTGAGGGAGGTCTAAGAAGGTGAAGCTTCATACCATATATCAACTAAGGCTATAATTTGAACAATCTTGGCAATTTCTTAGGTCCACTAGATGAAGCTAAACACCAAATATCAAAGACCCGGGCCTTGCGGTTTCAGAGAAGAAGATTTTTTTTAAAGATATTCCCTTCATAAGCCTATGTAAAACCAAATGGCCCCCGAGGCGGGGGCATTTTTTGCCTCAGGGCTATAATTTAAACAATCTTGATAGAGGTCCACTAGATGAAGCTTCACACCAAATATCAAAGACCTGGGCGTTGCTGTTTCAGAGAAGAAGATTTTCAAAGATTATCTCTATATAAGTCTATGTAAAACCAAAGGGCCCTGGGGTGACGGCATTTGTGGCCCGAGGGCTATAATTTGAACAATCTTGGTAGAGGTCCACTAGATGAAGCTCCATACCAAATATCAAAGACATGGGCCTTGCAGTTTCAGAGAACAAGATTTTTAAATATTTCCCTAAATAAGTCTCGGGGCGGGAGCATTTTTGGCCCCAGGGCTATAATTTGAACAATCTTGGAAGAGGTCCACTAGAAGAAATTTCACACCAAATATCAAAGCCCTAGGCCTTGTGGTTTCATAGAAGAAGATTTTTAAAGAATTTCCCTATATATGTCTATGTAAAACCAAAGGGCCATGAGGCGGAGGCATTTTAGGTCTCAGGGCTATAATTTGAACAATCTTGGTAGAGGTCCACTAGCTGATGCTTCATACCAAATATCAAAGACCTAGGCCTTGTGGTTTCAGAGAAGAAGATTTTTCAAGATTTTCTCTATATAAGTCTATGTAAAACCAATGGACCCCGTAGCGGGGGCATTTTTGGCCCAAGGGCTATAATTTGAAAAATCTTGGTAGAAGTTCACAAGATGAAGCTTCATACCAAACATCAAACACCTTGGTCTTGCAGTTTCAGAGAAGAAGATTTTTAAAGATTTTCCCTATATAAGCCTATGTAAAACCAAAGGGCCCCGGGGCGGGGGCATTTTTGACCCCAGCACTATAATTTGAACAATCTTGGTAGGGGTCCACTAGATGAAGCTTCATACCAAATATCAAAGACCTGGGCCTTGCGGTTTCAGAGAAGAAGATTATTAAAGATTTTCCCTATATAAGCCTATGTAAAACCAAAGGGCCCCGGGGCGGGGGCATTTTTGGCCCCAGCACTATAATTTGAACAATCTTGGTAGGGGTCCAACTAGATGAAGCTTCATACCAAATAGCAAAGACCTGGGCCTTGCATTTTCAGAGAAGAAGATTTTTAAAGATTTTCCCTATATAAGCCCATGTAAAACCAAAGGGCCCCGGGGCAGGGGCATTTTTGGCCCCAGCACTATAATTTGAACAATCTTGGTAGGGGTCCACTAGATGAAGCTTCATTCCAAATATCAAAGACCTGGGCCTTGCGGTTTCAGAGAAGAAGATTTTTAAAGACTTTCGCTGTATTAGCCCATGTAAAACCAAAGGGCCCCGAGGCGGGGGCATTTTTGGCCCCAGCACTATAATATGAACAATCTTGGTAGTGTCCACAAGATGAAGCTTCATACCAAATAGCAAAGACCTGGGCCTTGCAGTTTCAGAGAAGAAGATTTTTAAAGATTTTCGCTATAATATTATAAGCCCATGTAAAACCAAAGGGCCCCGGGGCGGGGGCATTTTTGGCCCCAGCACTGTAATTTGAACAATCTTGGTAGGGGTCCACTAGATGAACCTTCATACCAAATATCAATAAACCTGGTCCTTGCGGTTTCAGAGAAGAAGATTTTTAAAGATTTTCCCTATATAAGCCTATGTAAAACCAAAGGGCACTGGGGCAGGGGCATTTTTGGCCCCAGCACTATAATTTGAACAATCTTGGTAGAGGTCCACTTGATGAAGCTTCATACCAAATATCAAAGACCTGGGCCTTGCGGTTTCAGAGAAGAAGATTTTTAAAGATTTTCCCTATATAAGCACATGTAAAACCAAAGGGCCCTGGGGTGGGGGCATTTTTGGCCCCAGCACTATAATTTGAACAATCTTGGTAGGGGTCCACTAGATGAAGCTTCATACCAAATATCAAAGACCTGGGCCTTGCGGTTTCAGAGAAGAAGATTTTTAAAGATTTTCCCTATATAAGCCCATGTAAAACCAAAGGGCCCTGGTGTGGGGGCATTTTTGGCCCCAGCACTATAATTTGAACAATCTTGGTAGGGGTCCACTAGATGAAGCTTCATACCAAATATCAAAGTCCTGGGCCTTGCGGTTTCAGAGAAGAAGATTTTTTAAGTTTTCGGTGAAAAAAATCTATTTTTGGCTCCTATGACCTATATGTGCAACGGACTGAAACCATTTGAACAACTTTGAAAGGGGACCACCTAAGGATCATTCCTGTGAAGTTTGGTCAAAATCCGATCAGTGGTTTAGCAAGAGATGTCGTTTGAAGAAATTGTTTACGCACGGATGACAGACAAAAAGTGATCCTAATATAAAACACAAGAGGGCCATGATGGCCCTGGATCGCTCACCTGATCCATAGAGTAACAAGTGGGCCCCGGGGAGGGCCATTATTGACCCTAGGGTTATAATGTGCATAATGTTGAGGGAGGTCTAAAAAGATGAAGCTTCATACCAAATACCAACCAAGGCAATGATTTGAACCATCTTGGCAAAGGTCCACTACATGAAGCTTCATACCAAATATCAAAGACCTGGGCCTTGCTGTTTCAGAGAAGAAGATTTTCAAAGATTACCTCTATATAAGTCTATGTAAAACCAAAGGGCCCCGGACGGGGGCATTTGTGGCCCGAGGGCCAAAATCTTGGTAGCGGTCCACTCGATGAAGCTTCACACCAAATATCAAAGATCTGGGCCCTGCGGTTTCAGAGAAGAAGATTTTAAAAGATTTTCCCTGTATAAGCCTATGTAAAACCAAAGGCCTCCGGGGCGGGGGGCATTTTTGGCCCCAAGGCTATAATTTGAACAATCTTAGTAGAGGACTTCCAGGTAAAGCTTCGTGCCAAATATTAAAGATCTGGGCCTTGTGGTTTCAGAGAAGAAGATTTTTTAATGATTTTCCCTATATAAGCCTATGTAAAACCAAAGGCCCCCGGGGTGGGGGCATTTTGGCTCCTAGGGCTATAATTTGAACAATCTTGGTAGAGGTCCACTAGATGAAGCTTCACACCAAATATCAAAGATCTGGACCTTGCAGTTTCAGAGAAGAAGATTTTTAAAGATTTTCCCATTATAAGCCTATGTAAAACCAAAGGCCCCCGGGGCGGGGGGGGGGGGGGCATTTTTGGCCCCAAGGCTATAATTTGAACAATCTTACTAGAGGTCCATAAGGTAAAGCTTCACACCAAATATTAAAGACCTGGGCCTTGTGGTTTCAGAGAAGAAGATTTTTTAATGATTTTTCCTATATCAGCCTATGTAAAACCATAGGCCCCCGGGGCGGGGGCATTTTGGCCCCCAGAGCTATAATTTGAACAATCTTGGTAGAGGTCCACTAGATGAAGCTTCACACCAAATATCGAAGACCTGGGCCTTGTGGTTTCAGAGAAGAAGATTTTTAAAGATTTTCCCTGTATAAGCCTATGTAAAACCAAAGGCCCACGGGGCGGGGGCATTTTTGGCCCCGAGGCTATAATTTGAACAATCTTAGTAGAGGTCCACCAGGTAAAGCTTCACACCAAATATTAAAGATCTTGGCCTTGTGGTTTCAGAGAAGAAGATTTTTTAATGATTTTCCCTATATAAGCCTATGTAAAACCAAAGGCCCCCGAGGCGGGGGCATTTTGGCCCCCAGGGCTATAATTTGAACAATCTTGGTAGAGGTCCACTAGATGAAGCTTCACACCAAATATCAAAGATCTGGGCCTTGCGGTTTCAGAGAAGAAGATTTTTAAAGATTTTCCCTATATAAGCCTATGTAAAACCAAAGGCCCCCGGGGCGGGGGCATTTTGGTCCCCAGGGCTATAATTTGAACAATCTTGGTAGAGGTCCACTAGATGAAGCTTCATACCAAATATCGAAGACCTGGGCCTTGTGGTTTCAGAGAAGAAGAATTTTAAAGTTTTCGTTTAAAAAATCTATTTTTAGCTCCTGTGACCTAGATGTGCAATGGACCAGAACCATTTGAACAACTTTGAAAGGGGACCACCTAAGGATCATTCCTGTGAAGTTTGGTCAAAATCCGATCAGTGGTTTAGGAGGAGATGTCATTTTAAGAAAAAGTTTACGCACACACGCACATACGCACGCACGCACGCACGACGGACGACGGACAAAAAGTGATCCCAAAAGCTCACCTCGTCACTACGTGACAGGTGAGCTAACAAGTCCATCTTGAAGTAAAAATTTTTATCGACCGGACACGAAAAAGGCGTTTTTTACCTTTGACCTCTAAGTATGGCCTTGTCCTTTTATGTACCGACCTGGGACTTGCGCGATACACATCGTGTCATAATAGTTAACATTTCTGCCAAGTAATTTTAAAATCCAGGAATAAGAAAGTTCTTGACCGGACACAAAAAGACCCTTTTTTGACCTTTGATCTCGAAGTATGACCTTTACCTTTCAGGTACCGACCTGGGTCTCGCGCGCGACACATCGTCTCATGATGGTTAACACTGTGCCCTGTACTGGTTAATTGCTTACATATAAAATAGAAGTGGAGGCAATGACCAGGAATCGATACAATCAAACCACACCTCCCCTCAGAGACACCAAAGGAAAAGAAACACAAACATGAAACATATAAACCTGCCCAGGAAACGGTAAACTAACCGGCTCAAAAATGACCTAAATAGTGTTGACTTTGCCGTTAAATTCCAATACATACATACATACGGACAGGGTAAAATCAATATGCTCGCCGCCTTCGGCGGGGATAGAAAAGGCCATGTTAACTAAAATGGCATTAGGATCACATGAGGTCAGCGTAAAATGAATTTTTAACATGAATATGCAAACATTCATTGGAATATCTATATGCATATACTCCTAGACAGTCATAACACAGAGTGTCTGCACTCGTCAGGGTACCTGACCCGAAACTTCATCGTTACAGTCATTGGAGGTCAGTAGTGTTTCGCCTGTATAGACTCTATACATCTGGGAACCCACATGGTGAACAGACGTGTATTGCTCCGCTTGCTTTCCAAGGACAGATTATTTTAGTAAGCACTGATGTCAAGTTGTCTGGCCTTTTGACAGCTTACACAAAGAGGGCTAATAACAAGCGCGCAAATGAATAAGACAGTCAGAACACTGAATTTATTGCATTATTTGGTCAGAATTTCATCGAGAAAATTTATTCGGTGAATAAAAACGCAAATTGAACTTAAACCATTAGCACAAAAACAGCTGAACCGGGGAACAATCTTTGATAAAATCAGTCACCTTATTCGATCCGGCAGCCATTAGAAAATAAATCCCTGTGATAGTATGCTGTCCCGTTTATGGTTGTAGAAATGGAATGTTTCTCATTCAGCTTTGTGATGTTTTCCTTTCTTTCCCTCCAAACGTAGATTGTGGGTGCGCGCTAGAACATCCTTGATGAGGTCAAACAATGTATGTTTATTGGTTTAAATAAGAGAACAAGCTTATGGAGCAAACGTAAACTCCTAATTGTCCTATATTTGGAAATATGAGGATACTCATTACATGGGTTGTTAAAATTATGGCACACTAATTGAGTGAGATACACAGAATATTATGATAGCATATCTCAACCGTATATTCCAGGGGGGGGGCATTGGTCCGTTGTCGGTGTCGTTAACACTGTAAAACTAGAAAACGCCATCTCATTTGATGACAATTTCTCCATCTAGACTGACTAAACCGAATTTCATGTGAAGCATCCACATGGGGGGATTCAATTTTCGCATTTATTTTGGTGAAAATCGATCAGTGATGTCGCCTGTGATCTTTTGTTGGAATCACAACTTATAGAACTGCGGCCGCGTAAAGTCGATTTAAGCACCCAGTAGAATAATTTTTACTGACCATTCCAAGGCGGTTCTTCTGTCGTGGTTTATTTTTGTTATGTATGTCTTTGAATGTGTGTATCGCCTATATCGTTTTGATTTGGATAGCCAATCGGCCCTTTTGTGGGAAAGTAACTGTCCATATGGCTTTCCGCTATTGATGTTTCCATTAGGGTATAGTTATTTCATGTTCGTGTTTCTTTCCCTTTGGTGTCTCTGATGGGAGGTGTGGGTTAATTGTATCAATTCCAGAACATTGCCTTCACTTCTATTTTTAAAACGTAAAAATACATTTATTGTTAAGCCATTGTAAAATGTTATGACGAAATGTTTACAGACAATTTTCTTCAGTAGTACTATATCAAGCAGCTGATATTTAATGACAGTCAAAATGCAAACATACAGTAAAATTCCAATAATAAAACCACCTATGGGACTGTTAAAGTACCAAGGGCGGTTTTAAGATTACTTTTGAACATTTCTAAAGGTGGTCATTTTCTAGCGGGTACTTAATATAGAAACACAAAGAAATATTAACTAAAACCTACTAAATGTGAGTTAAAAAGAGCAAAATAAATGTTAAAGTTAGCTGGTCTTATTGACGGATTTTCACTATATTTGCAAAATTATCACAATCAGAAACCAAATTGAAACTTAACAGATTCTGATTTAATTTCAAAATTCAATGTTGGACTTAAATCTCTTGTACAACAAGATCTATCGGAGCCCGAATTCGATGGTGAATTTATAAATTTAGAAAAATATATACTTGCAAGGATTACATTACCTAAATTCGTAAACTCATTCTTCGATATAAAAAGATTGGATACAACATAAATGTTATACGAAAGACTGCATGCATGGTACGTAGTTTACTCAATTACGGTTGCTAACTTTCCCCCCCCCCCCCCTCTTAAGTTGCACGCCGGTGGGTAAATATGTTCTATAAAAGGGTTATCCTTTGGAAGCAAGGAATACACCACAGAACTGAAAACTATGGAGTGTATATGTTTTCTGGGCCAGACTAGCTAGTTTCGGCCAATTAGGCCTCATCAGTGACCCTCAAATATTTTCAAAATTCCACAATGGAATCAATGCTCCCAAAGGACAAGAAAATATAATCTACACTATGATGTAGGGCAGGGAGACGTTTTACCGCCGCCACACATTCCCACACACCAGCTGTAGTGAAGTTAAATATGTTCTATAAAAGGGTTATCCTTTGGAAGCAAGGAATACACCACAGAACTGAAAAATATGGAGTGTATATGTTTTCTGGGCCAGAATAGCTAGTTTCGGCCAATTAGGCCTCATTCTGTGACGGTTCCAGCGTTAAGGCTTTCCTGTTGCAAATATTATGCCAAAATATAAAGAAATGTTTCGTTAATGGTTCTCTGGCAGGCAGACTTTTTTCTCAATACGTATTTTAACTGATTGATATTAGGACCAAAACTTAGATATGAAAAGATACGTAAAGTACTAGAATTTAATATCATCCCGGAAACAGTATGGAATATCAGACTGGGTCTGTTAAAATACTTGTGTAAGGCTCTATATTTTTGTTCACTGTCATTGCTTAAAAGCTCTGGTTGCATTGACTGCTAATAGGAAAATAGAAAAAAAAGACATTATTGTTAATCCACTGCAGATAACTTTGTTGAAACTTTTACCAAAAAACAACAACAACAACAAAAAAAAACTGCCTAGTGATCATTTAAACTGGTTGATATGACACATAGTGAGTTGTGTATTGAGATTGTAGCATAAGCAATTAACTACCATTTTCTTTATGTTTTTTTTTTATGAATGAAAGACTATCTTCTTTCAGCTGTTATACTTTATTGTTTTTACGCAAATTAGACATTGTGACTTTTACAATATTCAAAGAGAAGGGGAAAGGAGAACAGCCGAAAATGTCCTATAAAGCGACTGCATTGAAATTTATTTCTTTGTCAGCGTGTTAGACGAAGTGTGCCACAGACGTTTCGGATATTATGCGCGACACTACAAGTAAAACTGTCGAGGCGGGGAATACCCCTAACATAAGAGAGCCAAACCGCACATTACGAAAACATACCTATTCAAATATATTGGTAAAATTTTACCGACAAAAATGAAAGTTTTTAGATAAAAATCCTGATAGTTTTCATATTTCTTTTCAAAACGGCCAGGCGGTTCTAACGAGTACCAACAGTCTATGTTTTTGAGCAGAAATAAAAACAAAATACTGTATTCCCCTGTAAACCCCAGTTTAACTATATAAAAGTGTGGTTTAAGGGGGTCGAAATTATATACGTGTGTTTTCGTGATGAGTAAGCGGAAACATCGGTCCGACAGGATGACACGCTCGCTACTGAAGACAAATTCCTGAATTTTTCGAAATAAATCGAGTTATATTCCACCAGATTAACAAGTCTGTGAAATGAACATGCCTCTGAAGTTACTAAACATCACTTTATATAGAAAAAACTGGGGTTTACAGGGGTATATTTTATTTTTCGTATTTCTGCTCCAAGACTGCTCTGTTCTAACGAGCACCCACAGCCTATGTTTGCAGTATAAGTAGGAAAATATCACACTTTTTCATCAGAAATCAAACCATTTGGGAGATACGCAAATATGCAGTATGTCTCATGGGTGTGTTTAATATGCTTATGCCCCGACAGTTCTTGTTATATTAGGGCCCACTTGTTCAAAACTAAACATGACGTCATTTAACGTGTCATTAAAACTTTCGTTTTGGTAAAACTTTATAAATTTAATATAACAAATATTTTAATAGTTTTGCCGAAAAACGTAAGTAGCTTCTGCAAATGCACAAGCTTCGCACATGTTTTTCTGCAAAATATACCAAAGTATTATATACTATACTTGCAAGAACACTTAACAATTTGACAACCAAGGAGCTCGTGAAGCTAACGATGCTTTGAATAACTGTCATGGGATGACTTTTTTAACAGACCATTTCCAAACAATTACCATGTATATTTGGTCATGAAAAGAAGAAGTAAAACAAAGATTAGGAATCGATGCAATTTACTTACTCCACCCATCAAAGACACCAAAGGGAAAGAAACACAAACATTAAGCGACCAGATTTTATGGAAACCTAAACAAAGGAAGGCCATAAGGACAGTTACTTTCCCACAAAATGGCCATATGGCCATCCAAAATAAAAAGACACAGGTGATACACACAGTAAGTAACAAACAACAACATAAATAAATCGCCACAGAAGAACCTCCTTGGAACGGTCAGTGGAAAAATTTCCACTGGGGGGCTTAAATCGATTTTACGTGGCCACAATCTTCGCCCTTACTTCCGTCGCGATATAGACAAATAATTTGTTCAGTCCGCATGAAGGCCTCCTAACTCATCAGTGCAACATCTCCGTGAACACAAATAATCAAAGAACCACAGAGGTGAGACAACGGGGAGGACTCGACAGCTAGAAACCACTGAAATGCTGGAGCAAAAGAAAACCAACAGATAGACTCCGATGGGCCCGACCAGAGACAGAGCATCAGGCACCAACCAACATTACCTTGAATTACATCTCTCTAATTCTCAATAACGTTGGAACCGTCATAGAATCTGAGGCCTGACCCACCGGCGTGCAATTAAAGAGGGAAGCAAAGTTGCCAACCGTGATTGGGTTAACTACCATGCATGCAGTCTGTCGTATAGTATCCATGTTGTACCCAATATTTTTATATCGAAGAATGAATTTACGAAATTGGGTGCTAAAGTCATTGCGGTTATATATTTTTCTGAATTTATATACTAAGTCACCGTAAAATTCAGGTTCCGATAAACCTTGTTGCAGAAGAGATTTAAGTCCAATATTGAATTTTGAAATTAAATCAAAATGGCGTCTATAAAATTTTGAAAAGGCTTTGCGTAGTTTATGGTACCGATAACCCTGATTAAGAAGTTTAGCCGTTGATAATTTATTACGAGTGTTGAAGTCAGTTACATGACCACAAACTATAGCAAATCGAATTAATTGCGAAATATAAACGCCATATGATGACGCACGAGGAACATCACCATCCAAAAAAGGAAAATTTACAATCTCAAAATCAAAGTCATCGCGTTTATCATAAATTTTGCACGAAACCAACCCATCTACAATAAATAGATGTAAATACAAAAAAGGGGCCTCGGTATCAGAAGAATTTGCTTTATATGACTGAAGTTCTGTGGGGGGGGGGGGATAAATCTGACTGATCAAACCATCGAAATAGGTATTATCAATATTTAATAAATCATCTAAATATCTAGAAGTCGAGCTAAAAGCTTCAATGATTTCAGGTTGGTTATCAGTGGAATGCGACAACATGAAGTCTCTTTCATAACAACAAGAATAGATCAGCCACAAGAGGTGCATAATTCGTACCCATCGGAATGCCCACAATTTGTCTAAATAACTTAGTACCGAATCTAATATAAATCTTGTCAAGTAAAAAGGAGAGGGCATCACACACTTTCTGACACGACCAAAGTGTATAATTCTGAATGAATTAGTTTTACAGTCACTTTACAAAAATTAATAATGAGTCGCTTTTTGTTTTTAATTTTTTTTTCGATTTATCTCCCTTGATTATTAATGCCCGAACCTGCGGTTTGTTTGAGATGGTTTAACGGCCGCGTCAACATTTTGGAGATGTGGCTTCAAATTTTGTGAGACTTAAATTCAGAAAAATAAATAACCGCAATGACTTCAGCACCCAATTTCGTAACATCATTCTTCGATGTAAAAAGATTGGGTACAACATAAATGTTATACGACAAACTGCATGCATGCTAGTTAACCCAACCACGGTTGACAACTTTGCTTCCCTCTTTAATTGCACGCCGGTGGGTCAGGCCCCTGATTCTATGGAGGTTCCAGCTTAAAGGCTTATTGAGAATTAGAGAGATCTAATTCAAGGTAATGTTGGTTGGTGCCTGATGCTCTGTCTCTGGTCGGGCCCATCGGAACCTAACTGTTGATTGTCTTTTGCTCCAGCATTTCAGTGGTTTCTTGCTGTCGAGTCCTCACCGTTGTCTCACCTCTGTGGTTGTTTGATTATTTGTGTTCACGGAGATGTTGCACTGATGAGTTAGGAGGCCTTCATGCGGACTGAACAAATTATTTGTCTAAATCGCGGCGGAAGTAAGGGGGAGGATTGTGGCCACGTGAAATCAATTAAAGCCCCCCACCCCAGTGGACTTCGTTTCCGCTGACCGTTCCAAGGCGGTTCTTCTGTCGCGGTTTATTTTTGTTATGGTTTGACTTTGGGTGTTTGTGTCGCTTATGTTATTTTATTTTGGATAGCCAATTGGCCATTTTTTGGGGAAAGTAACTGTCTTTTTGGCTGTCCGCTGTTGGTGTTTCTATTAGGGTCTGTTGTTTCATGTTTGTGTGTCTTTCCCTTTTGGTGTCTCTGATAGGAGTTGTGGGTTAATTGTATCGATTCCTGATCATTGCCTCCACTTCTATTTTATTTCTTTTCCTTTGGTGTCTCCGATGGGAGCTGTGGGTTAATTGTATCGATTCCTGATCATTGCCTCCACTTCTATTTTACACGACACTGAAATTGAATTGCATTTCAAGTCCTACCGCCCGAACATACTGATATGGTTTATATGCAAGGAAGGTTCGACTCAAACTACTTTGTCCGGGCATGCTTAGACCTTCTAAGCGGATTACCAGTACTCATGTCGTATCGGCTTTAGTTCTGCGTGGAAACATCATGCAGCCCTATCTATTTCTCCAAACCCCGATGGGCGGGGTCGCCTATTTCATTGGTACCCCGTTTATCTTGGGGCTTTTGATTCCAGAGGATTCATGGTTTTGTAACTTGATAAATGTGTTACGCATTTTTATCGCCACTTAGGAGGAAATGGGAGCTATTGACTTGGCTCTTATTGTTGTTATGCCCGCTATGGTTGTGGATTTGTAGTCTTGCTGTTCGTCTTGGTGCCATTTGTAGGTTGTTACATATTTGATTGACATCGGGGTTAGAAGAAATATATTGGGCTGCATGATGCTTCCACGCAGAGCTGAAACAGACTGCACACGGGTTCTGGTAAACCGCTTAGAAGGTCTAAGCCTGCCCAGGCAAAGTGGTGCGAGTCGGCCCGACCATGCATATACTATTAACTGGTACTAGTTTCTGCCAAACTACCAAGTGCATGATTAGAGTTATAGGTTCTTGTATTTGTGTCTGCATTCTATAAGTGTTTCATTTCGTATCTCGAGATAGCAGTATTCGTTGATTGTATTTCCTCATTATATAGTGTTTTTTCTGGCTAAGGTTTTGCCCTATATCATAGAGTAGTTTATATTTTCTTGTCTTTTGGGATCATTGATTCCATTGTGGAATTTTGGAAATATTTGAGGGTCACTGATGAGGCCAAATTGGTCGAAACTAGGTAGTCTGGCCCAGAAAACATGTACACTTCATATTTTCCATTTCTGTGGTTCTGTTATTCTATGTACAAATGTTCTCATTGTTGTTTAAATTTCATTTATATCTGTTTTAACAAAATGTACATACCGATCTTCGGTCCGAAACAGCCGTAGCCGATGAAAACCATGTGCCAACTTTTTCGAGTATATCCTGTGTAAAATAGCCGGGTCATCGCCATGTGCATATATAACCATGAATATCTATCGTTTATTTTATCATCCATATTCTTTTTATGCTCACACTTTCGCATTTGAAACAGTATTTTCCATCAAAGGTTTGTTTACTTTTTGCTCAGATGTTCGAACTCTCTGTGCACTGAACATACCTTAAAGACCGAACGTTCCGTATGCTTGGTAGCATGGTTAGAAATGTGACGTCATCCATGCACAACGTCATCAAGCGCGAGCCTGGAGGGTATATAAGGAGCGTTTCGGTTGAATGTTTCCTCGGTCAGACAAGGGCTGTGTACTGACACATTTTGTAGCCGGAATTGGCAACGTGTCACCACATTCTAGAGCCCGACCATTGGTCTGCATTTGCATTCAAAATTCGGACACCGCCAGAGGACTGCTCATTTTACAGGACAAACGCTTAACATTGGGTGAGTTCTGTGTTCTATTTATGTTGTTGTTTGTTACTTACTGTGTGTATCACTAGTGTCTTTTAATTTTGGATGGCCATATGGCCATTTTGTGGGAAAGTAACTGTCCTTATGGCCTTCCTTTGTTTAGGTTTCCATTATGGTCTGGTCGCTTAATGTTTGTATTTCTTTCCCTTTGGTGTCTTTTATGGGTGGAGTAAGTTAATTGTATCAATTCCTGATCTTTGTTTTACTTCTACTCTACATGGCATCTTAAGCGGGGTATGGGGGAGGTGGGATTGGCCTACTTCTTACGTCCTCTGCGAAAGAAGTCACCTAAGTCCCAATCGGCTAGCTGATAACCGTCAAGCAGACGGGAATCAGCATATTGGCAGCCTAGGGAAAAGAGCAGTACCTACAACTAATCCCAGCTGGCGAACTGGGGGTAGCCCCTATGTGCCCTTGGCGCCCGTTTACCTTAAAACAACCGTCAGTCAGTCAAGTTCAGTGTTGCTGATTGTTGGAGCAACCTGCTGTGGCTTTTGCCAAAACAAGTTGAGGCGTCTAGGCCGTGTTTCAGCTTCCCATAGATGAAACACGCCTGGGTTTGCCTAGATTGGAGTATGGTGTGGCCTAGATTGTCTAGGCCCGAGTCTGAATTATGTTTGCTTGTTTGTTGACCCGGCACTCCCATCTGGACGAATGTTTCGCCTATCTAGGCGAAACATGCGTCCATCTGTGAGGAGCATTGATTTATGTATTTATTTATTTATTTATCTAGTCTAGGCGACGTTGGCGCAGGTTATCAATACCTCTATATAAATTAATTATAAATTCGTGGCTTTTCATAAGCTGTCAGAACTGTGAATACGCTTTGTTGATAATTTTGGATAAGGTCGAGCATTGTGCCGAGCTAGGCATGATTCTTGTTACGCTGCGCCGAGGTAGGCGAACCCGAGGTAGGCGAAGCCGAGGTAGGCGAATATTTCAAACATAGACTGTTTGTGCTGTTGCAGGGTATACTTCGCTTCTGACAGCGTGGTGTAGCAACTTCTAAGCTGTCTATGAGCTTGTAACTTAATATCGTGCATTTAAAGCAACATTCGTTTATGCCTAAACCAGAGGAATCTGCCTGGCTCGGATAAAGTAAACTCGACTTTGGATGGTTAGTTCGCCTAATTAAGAATGTTTTACCTAGCTAGGCTGAATGAGTCCTTGCCAGGATGGACGGAAGGTACTTCATTAACGGTCTACCTAGTTGCTGTTTGTGGTGTTTGTCAAAGCATGTTGTAGCAACGTGTAGATAGAGTGTTATGAATTAGTAACTCCGATTTCTATACGTTTTAAGGGAATTGTACTTGCACCTATCTGGGATGAGTTCCGCTTGGCTGGGAAAGGACGTTCTATCAGTATCAAGTAGGGACTTAATATTGCACGTTGTTAGTGACTATTTTTCTGACTGTTAAAGTAGATTCCTCTTTGGTATGCCCTTAGTAATTCAATCACACAAGGTTCGAATTTGCACCTTGTAAGCATTGTTTAGTAACTTAAATTGTTAACATAATGGCTGTGTTAAAACGCAAATTATCTTGTTTGTTGGAAATTTTATTCAAAGTATAAGTTCGCCTAGCTAGGTGAATTTCGCCTATGTAGGCGTGTTTTGCGCCTACCTAGGCGTGACGTTGCACCTGTCTAGGTGAGGTTTGCGCCTATGTAGGTGTGGTTTAGGTGGAGCCGATGCAGTGTTGGTATCTTGTCAAATGTTGTTAGTAGTAACGTGTGAATCTAGCTGTTGCATGGTCACACGTGAATGACAAGTATGATCTGGTAAAGGTTGTTAGTGTCTTCCACTTATATAGGAAAGGTTCCACTAGCTAGGCGTGGCCATTATAATTAAATTGCAGTGGGACTAAATTTGCACCTTGTAGAATACCTCTTAATTGACTTTAATTGTTAACACAAGGTAAACTGTAAAGAATTTCTTCTTAGATGACAAACTTATTATTCTTTAAGAGACTGCGTTGTATAACGGAAACGGTTAGGGAAAGTTTCACAAGTCAATCAAAGGAGAATGGGTTATACAACTATTTGCAATCACATACGTAAAGCGTATCTTTGTTCTACATGGGCTAAGCGTATCTAATAATATCACCTACTGTCCCCTATGTTTTTATAAACACTTTATAAAGGAATATAGATCCAATACTTGCTCTGTAACCATTCTAATAACCCGAATCCGATTGGTACACCTAAATAGGGACACCTCCTTCGTGGGCGCTAATTGAAAACAATACCAACCCAGTTTGTTACAGGGTTGTGGGCTTTACAGAAGTGATTGTTAGTAACACCTGGGTTGTAATTGACTTGGATTTGACTGTACTATAATAAGGGCGAATTGTTTGGTGCGTCCATTTAGGAGCGCCCATTTAGGTGAATTGTTTGTGCGCCCATTTAGGTGGAATTGTTATTGCGCCCATTTAGGTGAATTGTTTAATGTACCTTTTTGGATGGAATCCAATCTCTTGAATTGGTGTGACTCTCAACATTCAATGAATTGACGCAATGTAATGTGCAATGATAGAATGTTATTTTTACGCTTTCTTGAAGAAAACCTTTCTAGCTTAATGTCAGCATTTAAGGCCATTAGTGAATTTATGCTCTTAGTCGTTCTATTAAATTAGGTGTTATAATGCACGGCTGCCGTAATTTGTTTTTATTGCTCCAAACTGTTCACCTATGCCTTAGCCTAATAAGATAGCATACTATAGACTGCATACACTATTGTCAGGGGTAACAAAATAAATTTAAGAAATTGAACCAATGGCTGGCTGTGTATTCTCTTCCCGGTAGTTTAGTGTACGACCCATATTGAACCCACATATATTTATTGTAACAGCACCATCACATCCTGACCATATCAATAGCTGTACCGCTTGACCAGGTGGTGTTCCGTTACAGTATTTCGTGCTTCCAAAGGATAACCCTTTTATAGAACATATTAAATAGCGTAAATAAGTTTGAAAGACGCAAGAGGCGTCGTACTGGGTCACTGTATTTCCTACTGGTCCTGTTGTAATTCAAGCAAGATAACATCGCAGCGTATGAGATATAGTGAGCAAATGTTACCTATGAATGCATATAATGAAAACAAATCTACAAACGAAATTAAGAGACACAAGACGCTGTGCCAAAATGGTGGTCGTAGAGCGGTTAGTAGCGACTCTACTGGAAGCAAAATTATAAACCACACCCTCGATTCTGCTGCTGTTTTTTGCCGTCTAACTATAACGAAACATGCCGCTTGGATTCTCTGTACGCAACACTGAGAATACAGGGGATATTTGATTTGTTTTTAGTGTTAGAATGGTTTTGTGTTGTATTCTTTGCTTCCAAAAGAATTACCTCTTTTATAGAATAATGTCATTTTATACCCCCAAGAATTTTCATGAGTGGTGTTTTTATTTCACCGAATGAACACCAAAAGAAGAACCGGCAAGAGTGAAAATACTTTGTTTTTGGTGTTCATGAGGCAAATATAAAACCGATCTTGCACTGAAAAAAAAATCAAATTTTCTGTTTCTTTCTTGCTTTCAATTGAAATTATTTAGGCAGTTTTAAAGCGTCTGCAGCAGCCTTTTCCATGGCGTTTTCGTATCGATTTAGAGGTGTTCAGTGGGGTTGCATAGTATAATACTGGGAGTAAACTGTAAGTTAATAAATAGCTTGGAGTGTACTTTATCAAATGGTTCACTTGAAGTTCACATTAAAATAATGTCCGCAGTTGCTAAGTAGAAGTGGAGCCAATGATCATGAATCGATACAATTAACCCACAGCTCTCATCAGAGACAAGTACGTGCTTCCCTTTTCAAATGCACACCGGTGGGTCAGGCTTCAGATTCTATGGCGGTTCCAGCGTAAAGGCTTATGTTGGTTGGTACCTGGTGCTATGTTGGTTGGTACCTGATGCTCTGTCTCTGGTCGGGCCCATCGGAGTCTAATTGTTGGTTTTCTTTTGCTCCAGCAATTCAGTGGTTTCTTGCTGTCGAGTCCTCACCGTTTTTTCATCTCTGTGGTTGTTTGATTTTTGTGTTCACGGTTATGTTGCACTGATGAGTTAGGAGGCATTCATGCGGACTGAACAAATTATTTGTCTTAATCGCGACGGAAGTAAGGGCGAGGACTTCGGCCACGTAAAATCGATTTAAGCCTCCCCCACCCCCACCAGTGGAATTCGTTTCCGCTGATCGTTCCAAGGCGGTTCTTCTGTCGCGGTTTATTTTTGTTATGGTTTGTCTTTGGGTGTTTGTGTCGCTTATATTATTTTATTTTGGATAGCCTATTGGCCATTTTTGGGAAAGTAACTGTCCTTTTAACTTTCCGCTATTGATGTTTCCATTAGGGTCTGTTGTTTCATGTTTGTGTTTCTTTCCCTTTGGTGTCTCTGATTGGAGCTGTGGGTTAATTGTATCGATTCCTGATCATTGCCTCCACTTCCATTCAGCAAATGATCTACAAATTGCCAACTTGGCCAAATGAAGATTCCAGTGTGTCCTACAAGAACATGAGGTGATGAAAGTTATTGAAGACCAGGAAAATGGCAATACAAGAAGAAAAAACTGCATCTGGCATGCGACTTTTTAACCCTTATCTTGCTGAATATTCATTTAAGCCACAGCCATTTCTGTCTATCAACCAATCAAAGTACTTGGTGTAATTTATTGCTACAAATTCATAAACTGAATGCCAAACAGTGTAGATCCTGATCAGATGGCGTCTTCAGAAGCCATCTGATCTGGATCTACACTGTTTCCAAAGATAGGGGTTGTCGTGAACAGCAAGGTAAGGGTTAAGGCATACTGTTCTGCAAAATCAAAGAACAAACCAATAGAAAGATTATTCCCTACCGAATGGATATTTTCACAAAAACGTAAAAAATATATTGCGGATGACTTTGAACCCTCTTCTATTTGGGGCTTTGCATTTTTTTATTTAACAGCACCGCCATAAAAAAAATCAAAATTAATTAATTTCAAGTAAAAAAAAAACCTTCAGAAATTTTCAGAAAAGTGGTCCATTTTATGGAGTTTGTAATAAGCTTTAAGGCAGTGTGAAATTCTCCGGTAGAAATTGATTTTCTGTGAAAATATTGACAAAATTGTGTTTTGAACCTTCAAAATGGCCACTATTCTCTGCTAGAGGACCAGATGAGCTATTCATTGGGATGAATTCCCATGGATTGTGATAAAGCATAACATATTCACAGATTTACAGACTGCGAACGGTAAACATAAAGTATATTATTTGTGTTTCTTCTTAAATTTCGCTTACTGACTGCACATACGGAGAACAGTTTCACACTCTTGTATGACATTTTATTACAAGCTAAGTGTACTTAACAACAAAATGGAGTGTAATAAAGATGCGATGGCCGCTTGAACGGAATACAGTATTCTATCTGCTCGGAAATTTTTAGGTTCCATTAATCAAGCGGATGATAGCTGGCTGACTATGAATCCCGATACTGTCACGGGCGACAATACAGATGATGAGGGCGTATTTTATCGCACTGCTACAGACGAGACAGTGGTTAAGTGAAATTTCACATCAACCGTATTTTACAATATATTCAGGTCCAAACTGATCGCTGGATTTTCGAACATTATCAAATATAATGAAATGCAGACAGTGTTGAAGTTTACGATGCATAACAAAAGTCTAAAGTGCGACTTTGTTGTGGACAGTACAACAAACATGGTAAGAGCGGGTGGCGTGGGAGACCTCATCTGGAGAAGGTGTTTTTTCCTACAGTAGTAAAGACACTTTTCCGACGATATGTTCAGGAAGCAGATAATCAGTTTTTGGACAGCGCCAATGGTACAACGCAGGACCGTCTTAATTACTCTAGCAGAAGATTTGCTCAATATGCAAACATGTACTAGTAGTACACCCATAAAGCAGAATACAGAACATGAGCGGTTGAATAAGTCGTCGAGACTTGATGGGCAGACTGTTTTGTCTTATCATCGCGAGAATACAGTCTATTGAATCCGTCGTTCGGGATTTAAAGCAGTCCGTTGCACTTACCCTTCAGAAGGGCATACTGTTCTGCCGGCTATACTTTGTTACAGAGATGACGGGATTCACTGGGTACACCTGGACTTAAGCGGTTGTTAGATGCCATCAATACGTTTTTATACAGTTTTTGAAACGTGTGTTTACGTCACTGAGTGAAATGGGAGAGCCAAGTATCAAGAGAAGACCTGGAGTAATAGACAACAGACGGGCAGCAACAGCAACGCCATCGGTTGCAGCCAGCCGACAAATCCGGTCGGGAATATACATGTCTCTGGTGGGAGCTGTGGGTTGATTTATCGACTCCTGATCATTGCCTACACGTCCGTTTTAAAACCTCTTAACTAACATTCGTTGCAAGAAATGCACAACAGGGTAGGATAAGAAGGTTTAGACAATAAGGGTACACTTTCTTTTGCGAACACAATAAGTTCAGACATTTAGAGGTTAAGGCATGTACGTATTGACTTTGACTGACAGTCATGAAAACAATCCTCTGCAATAACCACACAAAACCTGATCAATTGTTTTTTATGTTTGTTGTTTTTTTGTTTTTTTTTTTTCAAAAGAAATATGTTTTAACTGAAACTGTGATTTTTTTTGCATTTATTACGCTACAGTATAAGAAAAAAATGTAATCAAAGCTTGAAAAGTAGCTGTAGCTTTATTTGTGTTCAAGATATTTAGCATAACGCCTGTTTTATAGTGCGGAAATGGTCTATAATGTACGGCATACGTTGAAAAATATAAAACAGCGCATTAAGGACTATCAAACTGTTTACCTTGCACATGGGCTATACTGTTGCTCAGAACGTTGTCTAATAGTTTTTCAAATTAAAGGAATAATCGCGCAACATGCGAAACTGTTGCGAAATACAATAAAAATGGTTATGGACTAAGTATAGATGTTATGCGACAGTCCGCGTGTTTGGTTGTCAACCCTTTTAAAATGGACAATTTTGATTCGCTCATCGGTTGCACGGCGGTGGGCTGGACTACGGACTTTATGACGGTCCCATCCTAAATTCTTCTGAATTCAAGAGGGTTGGAGCCTGATATTTCCTGGGTTCGTCCCTCCGTGATTTAACTGGTGGTTTTCTTCTGCTCTGACGTCAGATTGTTGTTGAGTCCTCAACGCTGATTCATGATAATATTTATCTATACATGAACATTTTACTAATAATAGATGTAACTGTTGAACTAGAAAGCCTCTATGCGGACCAATTTGTTATTATTATTATGTTGGATACTGTCCTGATAGTTCAGAGTTTGGGTTTCCATCACGTGTACAAGTCCGTGAAATGAACATCCCTCTAAACCCCAGTTTATAATGAGAAAACTGGGGTTTACGGGGGTATACATTACTTTTATTATTTCTGCTCCAAGACAACGAGCACCCACAACCTACATTTTGAGTATTTATAAAACACATATCACGAATTTTCATCAGAAAAGTAGCCATTTTGGAGATATGAAAATTGCACCATGTCGCACGGGTGAGATATCATAATGTTAAGAAAATTTCATTCTAAATTCTGTATCCTTGAGGATCATTATTATTTTTGGATTCAGCGCTCATTCTGTGGGATCAGACAATATGATTTTAAGGATATTAAAACAATAGAGATAAGTAAATTCTTGTTTATTTAAGTTAAAAATTTTGTCAATAAATTTTGTTAACTTTTTAAAAGACTTGTTTTTTTTTTACATTATCTGCTACGCTTGACTCATATCACCAGAAACTTGGCACAATTCTGAACAACCATAAATTTTATCCCACCTGCCAGGTAGACATTTGGATATACCTTAACGTATTCATCACGTTTACGGGTCCGTCGTAAATCCCATCTTGCATAGTGAAAAGTGGGGTTCACAAGGGTATCCCTGCAGCAGAAATCTAGACAATTTGCAAAAAAGTCAATTGAAAAATATCCTTTGTGGAGTCACGGAACACTGTGTCAAACGGATGTTTCATCTTAATTAGTACGAGTACTATACGGTTACATGTGAAAGAAGTATTATTCTAACACAGCGCGCCTATATAGGCAATGGAAAATAACTGTGTTTTATTCTACAACAAATCACGGCAAGGAAGAGCGTGACGAGTGACGTCATTATAAACTGCAAATTTATGACGTCACTGGTCGATTTCCTTGACGTTGGACGGTGTAACGTCATTTTCTCGCATCGAAAACGTATAAAAGGATATAAATGCATGTGTTTCAGTCGATAATTTTAGCGGGATTAGTTTCAACAATGGCGAAAAGTAGTGAGAAATTGAAGGAAACAACAGCATTATTGCCGAGTTTCAGCGTGTTAGAATCGAAATAGATTAGCTCTAGCCAATGATTTGTTAGGTAATAAATCACATTTTGTCGGTCAGTTGTAAGAAGACAAATCACGCGCGCTACGCGCTCGTGATTTGTCTACTTTACAACTGACCTCCAAACTGTGATTTATTACTCAACAAATCACAGCTAGAGCTGATCTATTTCTTAAATAAAATCACGCGTAACTATTGCTGTTACGTAAATACGTGAAAACATTCTTGAGAACTGTAGAACTAATACACCACGTTTTGATCATCTTAGAATGCTAAGAATAATAAACATGTACTTGCGTTAAATTTGAGAAAATAATCGATAAGGGTTTTTTTTTCTCTAGAGATAAAATTCAAATTCTAGTGACATGCAGTGCATTATTTGTCAATTAATTATTCGGCCACACATCAAGCAATTTGCATATTTATGCGTCCTTGATTCCGCACTTTCTATTCCTGACAGAAGTCGCACAAGGTTGAAGATTTGAATAATGTGTCTCTTGAAGTGTAATGCCAATTTCCTCAAAATAAAATAAACTCTGTCACGAGAAAACCACACTTCTTGGTTTTCGACCATGGTTCAGTTGTTCAAAACTAACGATGTCGTTAGTTAACAAATCTTTGGAACGTTAAGCCACCAATGCTTGGAAAAACTGGGTCCCTTTAAATAATGAATTGCCCAGCCCATTCAGTTACGCAGGCTATCGTGTACCTTAACCCTTATCCTGCTGAATTAATTGATTTAGTCATTCCCATTTCTGACTATCAACTAAACCGGTGAAATTACGTAATCTAATAAGTAAAATTCGTATATTAAGACCACCCTTGGGACTGTTCAAAAGTGGCCGTAAAGACTTTTGAACGGTCCCAAAAGTGGTCTTTTATTATGAGACACTGGGTGTAGAAAACGCGAAGAATAACTCGAAAACGCGAAGATAAACTTTTAAAAGGAGATTTAGTCATTATATTAGGCGGTCTTAATGGCGGATTTTTACTGAATATTCGTTCCATTCATAATCTCCATGACAGAAGCCATCTGAGAAGCTATGTGATCTGGTTCTACACTGCTTGCAAAGATAGGGGTTTCGTGAAAAGCAGGATAAGGGTTAAAATCGTAGATATTGATTTGAGGTTTAACGTCCCCGTCAACACTGTACAGGTCATTTTGGAGACGTTGCTTCCAATCTTGTGGGACTTTTACCCGACATTGAGATGAAATGACATCTCAAGCCCTGTCGCCTAATGAAAGCAATAGGGTTTATAAGCATGGACGATCCGACTCGTACGCCTTGCCTGGGCAGGCTCAGATCCTCTAAGCGGTTTACCAGTACTCGTGTGCGGGTCGGATTCAGCTCTGCGTGGAAGCATCATGCCGCCCATAAATTTGAAATTACAGGTAGAAGTATTGTATTATTTATCATCGAACAGTAAAGTGGTGATCAGACTGTGCGTATTGCATTGGTCAAAATGTCCGTGTTTGTCAACTTGCTCCCTATAATAAACTAATAGATTCCCGGCAAGCAGAAATGTGCGAAACGCATGAATACACACCCAGGATAGGGATGATTGAGCACTGGATCAAGGCGCATTCATACAGCGCACAGCGACGACTCATCCGCGGCTGAACGCGCAGGCTGGACTGAGTTTTCGCTGCGCACACATCCATGGACACATTCCGTTTTTCGCAACTCATGACAAATTTTAGGTAAAACTGATAACATCTTTCTTATTTCTGCTTTCAACATAGATTGTGGATGCTCGTTAGAACCGCCCTAACGAGTACCCGCAATCTATGTTTTAAAACAGAAGGCAGTTAATGTACACCCCCATAAACCCCACTTTTCTTTATTCAAAGTGAGGTTTAGGGGGTGTTCATTTCACGGACATGTTCGCGTGTTGTGAACTTACAGGTTGATTTATCAGCGAACAGTAAAGTGCTGATCAGACTGTGCGTATTTCAGACGTCAAAATGTCCGTGTTTGTTAACTTGCTCCCTACAATTAACGTATGGAGTCCCGGTAAGCAGAAATGCGTCTTCGAGCATGTGCGAACCGCATGAATTCACACGAAGGATAGGGATGATGGAGCACTGGATCAAGGTGCATTCATACAGCGCACAGCCACGACTCATGCTGAGCGGACAGGCTTGTCTGTTTCTTCGCTGCGCACACTTCTTTGGACACATTCCACTTTTCGCGGCTCAGCCCGAGTACAATCAATCACAATCAAGGACAGACACACAGTATCTAAATACAGGGTCTCGAGTCCCAGCTCTAGACAGGCTAACAAATTTTCATCACGAAAACACACCTTTATAATTCTGACTCTCTAGAACCCAACTTTAATATACTAAAACTGGGGTTTACAGAGTAAACTTTATTTTTCTTATTTCTGCTCAAAAATATAGATTCTGTGTACTCGTTAGAACCGTCTTTATGAGGCGATTCTAATGAATACACACAATCTATATTTTTAACAGAAATATGGAAAATATCACAATTTTTCATCTTTTCGGCGATAAAGTTTACAATGCATTTGTATAGGCGTGTTTTTGTAATGTGATGAAATGAATACCGAGATACCAAACAGCGGTTCCCGCCACTTGTTGATTAATTCAAACAGATGTTAAAGGTGCTTGGCCAGCCAAGAACATACCGTATTTGTATGACATCATGAATTAATGAAGATAACGAACCGTAATACAGTAAAATTTCAATGTCTCGAGCCCCAATAGCACGAGCCCCGATGGCTCGTTTTACATGGCTGATTAATACTCGTTCTGGAGTCTGTAAGAAATTCTATAAATAAGTATATTTATGTTACATTACGACAGCACATTCGTGCTTCATAGTGCATTTTTTCGCATCTCCAAAATGGCTACTTTTCCGATGAAAATCCGTGATATTTTTCTTATTTATACTGCCAACATAGGGCATGGGTGCGCGTTAGAATCGCCTCATTAAGGCGGTTCTCATGAGTACCCACAACCTATATCATGAAGCAAAAATAAGAAAAATAATGTATACACCGTAAACCCCAGTTTTCTCTGTATGAAGTGGGGTTTACGGGGCTGTTTATTTCACGGATTTATTCACGTGATGATTTATTGGAGTCTTCTTATTTTAGTTCAAAATTGTACACTGTGTTTGTTCTTTGTTATTATTCTAATGAGTACACACAACATACCTTTATTTGAAAGAAGGTCGGAAATATATGCATCACGAAAACACGCCTGTATAATTGTGACCCCCTTGAACCCCCTTTTCATAGTAGAAATGGGGTTAACAAAGTAAACCTTTTTTTTATTTCTGCTCTCAAATATAGGTTGTGGGTACTCGTTCTTTGCGTTGGTTCTAACGTGTACCCATAATCAATGCTTTGCGTAGAAAAAAAAAATATCACAATTTTTCATCTGAAAATGTTCGATTATTTTGAGCGGTAAAATTTACAAAACATCCCCATTAAGTCACGTGACCTGGTGCTATGATACACCTTATTCCTATCTTGAACAAACTTAAATGATCACAGAGGTCTTCGAGTCAGTGGCGTTTGACAGTAATGCTTTCAATTCGGGAGGTTCTGGAAATTTGTTTGATCTCTTACTTTACTATTTTTATTTCACGGACTTGTTCAAGTGATGATTTATTTGAGTCTTCTTATTTTAGTTCAAAATTGATTGGGTCGCGAAGGGGGTGGGTTCGGTGTGGCCTCCCCCCTCCCCCCCCCCCCCCGGTGGGGTTCGTTTCCGCTAGCCGTTCCGGGGCGGTTCTTCTGTCGCGGTTTATTTTTGTTATGGTTTGTCTTTGGGTGTTTGTGTCGCTTATGTTATTTTATTTTGGATAGCCTGTTGGCCGTTTTGAGGGAGGGTAGCTGTCCTTTTGGCTTTCCGTTGTTGGTGTTTCCATTGGGGTCTGTTGTTTCATGTTTGTGTGTCTTTCCCTTTGGTGTCTCTGATGGGAGCTATGGGTTGATTGTATCGATTCCTGATCATTGCCGCCACTTCTATTTTGTCATAATTAAATATCGATGTGGAAACGGTTACCTTTGCTGACGTGTAGACTAGAGGGCGTACCTATTCATGCAAATTACGTTGTTGCTTACTATAAAGTGTCACAGCTAAACTTAGGCTCCTATTTTCGATATGTTATGTATTTTTGATTCCAAAAGGCAATCTATTTATAGTTCACTTAGGAAAACACGCCTATACAAATGCATTGTAAACTTTACCGCCGAAAAAACGAAAATTTTAAGATGAAAAATTGTGATATTTTTCTTATTTCTGCTCGAAATATAGATCGTGGGTACTTTTCTTATTTCTGCTCGAAATAAAGATCGTGGGTACTCGTTAGAACCGCCTCATCGAGGCGGTTCTAACGAGTACCCACAATCTATATTTCAGAGCAGAAATAATCATCGAGGCGGCTCTAACGAGTAATAACCACAATCTATATTTCAGAGCAGACATAGGGCAAATAAGGTTTACCCCTGTAAATCCCAGTTTTACTATATAAATATGGGGTTCAAGGGGCTCAAAATTATATGGGCCTGTTTTCGTGATGTTTCTTCAGCAGCTAGAATATACCGGCCCCGATAGCTCAGTTGGTAGAGTGTCCGCTCCGGGGAATGGGAGGTCACGGGTTCGATCCCGGGCCACGACATTCCAAAGTCGTTAAAAATGGTACTAGCTGCTCCTCGCTTGGCACTTAGATTTACGGCACACACACACACACACACACACACACACACACACACACACACACACACACACACACACACACACACACACACACACACACACACACACACACGCGCGCGCGCAGCTACAATAATTCCTCCCAAAGCTTTTCGGCCTGCTGAGCAGCCACGTTCGCCTTAATCCACAGAAAAATTACTAAATCCTTACTACATCTATTTATACAGCCACAGTTAATTAACTCATCTGCCCAGAATTGGAATTAAAGGAAGTAAATATAGGTATTAAAGAAAAAATCCTATATTAAGACCGCTTTTGGGACTGCTCAAAAGTGGTCTCTAAGACCACTTTTGAACAGTCCCAAATGTGGTCCTTGAGCAGAAGACATAATGTGCAGAAAGCACGAAGCAAGAAGAACTGGACCCTTCTCATTACGATAACACATCCATGTGATATAGTGCATTTTCATGCCTCAAAAAAGGTATTATTTTATGAAAATTTGTGATATTTTTCTGATTTATACGCCAAACATAGGTTTTGGGTGCTCGTTAGAACCGCCTCAATGAGGCGGTTCTAACGAGTACCCCCAACATATGTCTTGGAACAGAAATAAGGAAAATGATAACCCCCGTAAACCCCAGTTTTACTCTATATAAAGTGGGGTTTAGTGGGGTCTTTATTTCACGGACTAGTTCACGTGATGTAAACAAGCTTTTTAAAGCTGAATTAGTTCTAATTTAGGCGGTCTTAATAGCGGAATTTCACTGTACTTCTTTCTTGGTGTGTTTTTTTCGATTGGAATTGTCATTCCGATATCATTTTAAATGATATGTAATCGAATGAAAAGAAAAATAAATGATCTGACATCTCTCCATCTTTTTTTTTTTTTTTCTTTTCATACGTTTCGATATAAAACTGTCTAACTATCACTATGTCAGGTCAAACATCATCTAATGACATTTGCGTCTGCTGATTTGCCACCTCCTTTTAGTAGAAAATTTTGGATGTTTCCCTGGGTGGCTTAATTACAAAGGCTACTCTGTAGCTTTACTCCATTCACTGCCATGTGGTGTCAGAAGAACGTCGTCCCTACTTCAACAGCGATATTTATATTTTATTTTCTTTGGAATAAATGAGACTATTGTATTATTTTAAGCGTCGTTGACGTCGTCCAATCATATCGGAGAGGACCGTGATTTGTTTTGACGCCACTTAGTGAGACCGTTTATTCCTTGAGGTATGAACAAAATTGCGACCAAAAAGTTGACTATAAGGGTTTCCTGTAAATGCACGGCTAATATAAATAAAAAAGAAATTAATAGAATTTAGAAATTTTAAAAGAAACAAAAACATAATTCGATACAATTGCAACCGAACGCTACGTAGAAAGTGGAACACTCGCTTCACACGAAGACTTATTACTGTTATCATTAATGCTTAAGAGAAGCCCTTAATCGTAATTAAATCAAGAAATTGATTATTTCCCATTTTGCAATTTAATGCACTATAATTAAAAGACACTACGAGTACGCTTTTCTTGTTGAAGTATCAGATGAGATCTCGATGAATCATAATGATTCTTATAAACGTTTCAGTATGAGCGTGCAACATAGCTCCACTCCAAGTATTTGCTTCGATGGGAATAGCAAGTTCTAGATATACACAAAGAACACGTTTTATTTAAGAAAACGATCAGCTCTAGCTGTGATTTGTTGAGTAATAAATCACAGTTTGGAGGTTAGTTGTAAAGTAGATCAAATATCGCGCACATAGTGCGCGTGATTTGTCTACTTACAACTGACCGACAAACTGTAATTTATTACTCAACAAATCACAAACTAGAGCTGATCTATTTCGATTCTAACAGGCTGAAAATCGGCAATAATGCTGTTATAACCATCAAAATCTCACAACTTTTCGCCATTGTTAGACGAAATCCTGCTAAAATTACCGACTGAAACACATGCATTTATATCATTTTCTAACGTTTTCGATGCGAGAATATGACGTTACACCGTCTAACGTCAAGGAAATCGACTAGTGACGTCATAAATTTGCAGTTTTTTAATGACGTCACTCATCACGCTCTTCCTTGCCGGGATGTGTTGTAGAATTAAACACAGCTATATAGGCGCGCTGTATTAGAATAAGTCATTTGAAAGGATTCACAAATGCTATACGAACTGGAAAACAAAGAATGCATCAGTCAGACGCGATGAGGAGTTCAGTTCCTGATATAACTACAGTGAAACTTCATTCTAACATGACGTTAACGTTTTTCCCATTGAACCCAGTGGAAACGTCAGCGTTTGCAAATATGCGATAATTCACGTCGTCAACGTGGTGCGTGCAATTTGGCGTCATCGTGACGTTGCATGTAAACATTTCCTTCTGTCGACATCCGCTGCAAAATAGCCCCCAAGATAACGCTTTGTTACTACTGTATTTCAGTTTAGCATCATGTTAGAATCGAAATAATTTCCACGCACCCGGTGTGTTATCGTGATTAACACACGGTGTTGTCGGGCAGATGCGAATATTAATTCACTCCGGCTTCGCCGTCGTGAATTAATATTTCGCAATCTGCCATCCACACCGTGTGTTAATCACGATAACACACGGTACGTGGAGATTATTTCTTAAATAACTCGAACAAGGATGGCTCGTTTACCATGGCATATTCGAACTTGTTCAAACGAGATGGTAGCAATAGAATAAATATTAGGTAACGCCTTGATGTGAAGCAAGCTATCGCGACGGAAGTAAGGGCGAGAATTATTGCCACGTAAAATCGATTTAAGCCCCCAGTGGAATTCGTTTCACTGTCCGTTCCAAGGCGGTTCTTCTGTCGCGGTTTATTTTTGTTATGGCTTGTCTTTGAGTGTTTCTATAGCTTATATTATTTTGTTTTGGATAGCCAATTGGCCATTTTGTGGGGAAGTGACTGTCCTTTTGGCTTTCCGCTGTTGATGTTTCAATTAGGGTCTGTTGTTTCATGTTTGTGTTGCTTTCCCTTTGGTGTCTCTGATGGGAGCTGTGAGGTAATTGTATCGATTCCTGATCATTGCCTTCACTTCTATTTTAATCCAAGATGCAGACAAAAGGTGTAATACGATCTCATATTTGCTGATGGGACCGGATACTTCCACAGAGAAGATGCAAAAAGGTACGGATATGAGTCATCTTACAGTCACCATCAAGAAGACTGAAGTGGTGTATCAGCAAAGGCCTGAAATACCTTAAGGCCAAAATAGAACTGAAGGCAATGATCAGGAATCAATACAACTAACCCACAGCTCCCATCAGAGACACCAAAGGGAAAGAAAGAAGCACAGATATGGAATAACTAGCTAGACCCTAATGGAAACACCAATAGCGGAAAGCCAAAAAGACAGTCACTTTCCCACAAAATGGCCAATCGGCTATACTAAACAAAAGCGTATAAGCGATGCACACACTCAGAGGCAGAGGATCAGGCACCAACCTGCAGTACATACTATTAGATTCTCGCTAATTCTCAGTAAGCCTATACGCTGGAACCGCCATGGAATCTGAGGCCTGACCCACCGGCGTGCAATTAAAGAGGGAAGCAAAGTTGTCAACCGTGATTGGATTAACTACCATGAATGCAGTCTGTCGTATAACATTTATGTTGTATCCTTTCTTTTATATCGAAGAATGATTTTACGAAATTTGGGTGCTGAAGTCATTGCAATTAATATATTGCCTTCACATCTATTTACTGGCAATTAGAGAGAATTTAATTTCAGGTAATGTTGGTTGGTGCCTGATGCTCTGACTCTAATGCCCATCGGAGTCTTACTGTTGGTTTTCTTTTGCTCCAGCATTTCAGTGGTTTCTTACTGTCGAGTCCACACAGTTGTTTCATCTCTGTGATTGATTGATTTTTGTGTTTTCGGAGATGTTGCACTGATGAGTTAGGAGGCCTTCATGCGGACTGAACAAATTATTTGTCTAAATCGCGACGGAAGTAAGGGCGAGGATTATGGTCGCGTACAATCGATTTAAGCCCCCAGTGGTATTCGTTTCACTGACCGTTCCAAGGCGGTTCTTCTGTCTTGGTTTATTTTTGTTATGGCTTGTCTTTGAGTGTGTGTATCGCTTATATTATTTTGCTTTCGATAACCAATTGGCCATTTTTGGGGAAGCAACTTTCGTTTTGTCTTACCGCTAGTGATGTTTCCATTAGGGTCTAGTTGTTTCATGTTTGTGTTTCTTTCCCTTGGTGTCTCTGATGGGAGCTGTGGGTTAATGTTATCGTTTCCTGATCGTTGCCTTCAATTCTATTTTGGAGACGCTTTCCAATTTTGTGGGACTTTTTCCAGTCATTGAGATGAAAAGATATCACAAGCCCTGACGCCAAATGAAACCAATACGATTAATAAGCATGGACGGTCCGACTAGCACCGCTTTGCCTGGCCAGGGTTAGATCCTCTAAGCGGTTTGCCAGTACTCGTGAGGGTCGGTTTCAGCTCTGTGTGGAAGCATCATGCGGCCCATCTATGTCATCAAGGTCGATGGGCGGGGGCCGGGGTGAATACGCGTTATAAGATGATCTAAAAAAAATGTATTGTGATTCGAGTCGAATGGATGCTATGTCATCCCAGCCACCCACCCACTCACCAAAAACTTAAGCGAAATATACTACGCAATATACCAGCGTTGTTTCTCTTACCCTTTGGTGTCTATGATAGGAGCTGTGGGTTAATTGCATCGATTCCTGATCATTGCCTTCACTTCCATTTTACATTGCTCAATCTGGCCCCCACCCATCGGGGCTTGAAGAAATATATGGGCTGCATGATGCTTCCAGAGCTGAAACCGACCCGCACACGAGTACTGGCAAACCTCTTAGAGGATCTAAGCCTGCCCAGGCAAAGCGGTGCGAGTCGGCCCGTCCATGCTTATAAACCCTTTTGGTTTCATTGGGCGGCAGGGCTTGAGATGTCATTTCATCTCAATGTCGGGTAAAAGTCCCACAAATTGGAAGCAACGTCTTCAAAATGACCCATGCAATGTTGACGGGGACGTTAAACCGCAAACCAAACAAACAAAACTTTGCGCAATTGAAAATTATACGAAACTGCAAAAGGATCTGTTGGTGCCAAGCGATCTATTCTTGTGTTATGTTGGAAGAATTCAGATTCGCGCGGCTTTGAGTTTTTACTCTTGTGAAACATTCCAAACAACGACGTTTGTTGGGAAAAGACACTTTTCTGATATATGATTAATTCATTTCAGATTTGTTGATGAGCATTCGTTACATCACGGAGTGTGTGCAGAGAAATCGTTCTGTGACTACGCTGTGCATTCTGGATGATCTATGGCGTGCCGGTTCTGCGAGCAGTAACGTTTCTGTGCATAATTACCTATACGCGGTGATCAGTTAACCGCTAGAATCATATATATCGTGTTATGTTTTATGTTGTGTTATATTACTCTTGTGAAAAGGGTTAAGTCATGTAACATCAGTACATGAGTTTTGCCGAGGTGTAGGGAGAATGGGCTGATATCTCATTACAATGATATACTCAGAGGCAAAAAAGTACACACTTTTTTATTTAGAATACCGGATCTTGTACTGCTGTCTGTAATAAAATATGCCCATGTCCGCTTTTCCCAAACGTCCAAGTTTGTGAAACTCCAATTCTTTCCTGTAACAGTCATCCATGATTGAGTTATTGCCCTTAATTGAAAATCAATATTTCCAATAAAATCTCATGTTGTACGCGACATTCAAATCTGTGCACACCTATAAAGTCTGGTACGAATGTTCATCGATAAGACCACATCATTACTTTGCCATTAAACCCAAACAAACATCTTCAAACTCAATTGGATTTTCTGCCTGTTCCGGATTATCTCCCTTTCAATTAAAATCATAGTGAATTAAATTAGTCTTTTTCTCAGATCGTGTAAGAGATATTCATTTGAAACTTTCGCATACTTATTGTTTTGCTCGGCATATTCATGTTTACTCCATAGATAATCCTTTAAAATTGCACAATGGAAAGTTAATCTTCAATACAAATCCCATAGAAACATAATGCATTCAATAAAAAGAACGTAAAAGGCGAAAATGCCATTTTCTTGGAGAAAAGATGTTGCACTTTACCTTGTGTTTAATTTCAATATGCGACATATTCTTGCCAATCAGATGCCATTCTTTGAATTTGTTGCATGAAAAATCATTTATTGAATAACCCTTATTCGAAACACATGTTTAAAGGGAAGCTACTCAAGACAAAATATCGGATCAGACCCCCTGTCCATTTCAAGTGACACAATTTCATTATCCGTTTATCAAATTTAACGGAAAATGCTGCAAATTATGCGGCAGTGGTTGTTCTTATTCATGATACCTCATATGTATGTAGAGAGGGAGTGATTGGGGCGCAAATTGGGATTCAGTAACCTGTATACTTACTTTTGCCTCTCAGTATATATAATTATGTATGTTTGTTTCAGACGGTCCTATACCTGGATGTGACAGAACTGACACAAATGTTTACCTAACTGGCAAGAATTTGATATGATATTCGTTTAGAAAGCCACACGTGTTGGCATGAAGCTTTTTGTTCACAGTATTCCCTTAGCACTCTAACCCATTGTATGCGGGAAACCCCTAAAGGGGTATCAAGGCAAACAGTGAAGGCCCACGGCGTCTGATCAGGACCTGCACTATTTGCTAACAGTATTTTCTTTCAAAAATAGAATAAAAACGAAAACCAGTAGGCGTGACACCCCTTATATGACAAATGGACTTATCCAATATATAGCAATGAAAGATCCACCAGTATACAATGGGCTAAAAGAACCAAGTGCTTGACGTAAGTTCTTATTGATACGATTTATATTGCAAGTAATAAGGGATTACAGATAAACTTTCTTCAAATCTAACTGTACACCAAACATGGTTCTGAAACAAACAAATTCAGTTCTGCAAAATCTGCATTTCCAGTTATTGCTTATTTGGCTTAAAATTGGACAAGGCCTGCTGTCCTTGCAGCACATCAGGGTAGAGGGGGCGGGTGTAATTTCTTCAGTTTCTACACTTCCGTTCATTTTCCTTTTGCTCCACTTCCCTACATTTTCATCTCATGTATACTGTATCTTCTATCTATTGTCCCTGTCTCTGGGAGACGACTCAAAATGACCCATAAGGGTTGATGTTTCGTTAAACCGCAACACGATCAATCAGTTATTGTGCGTCATGCCCACTGAATATTGGGCAGAAAATACTGAGGCTAGTAGTGTGAAGCCTCCAATTCACGCAAATGGTCATGTTGTAAGGAAGCGAACTTCGAGTTTGCTTGTTTCTAGAATTGCTTTTTTTCTCTCTGAATGTTTTTGTCTGATTTTTCTTTGCAGATTTCTAATTATGGTTTATCAGTTAAAGTAAGGGCTTATAGCCTGTTTTCATTGTAAGTTAATCTGAACCATGAATTAATTCGAACATCAGCTATTTCTATTACACCACTGTACACAGAAGCATATAATTTTCTTCAATTTGTCATTCTATAATTTCTCAAGAAGGCGACGGCATTCGAATTAGAGAATGGAGTCCTCTAGAATGAATAGACCTTTTAGCATGGGATATCTGGATCTAATTTCTTTAGGGATCTATTTTCCAAGTCTCCGGAGTTCTCATTTAAATGATTGTCTTTTCGTTTTCATATCATTGTAAATCTAAACAATAAAATAGCAAGAAATTAATTACTTAGGAAAATACACTATGAATTGCAAGTTACACGTGTCATGAAGGCACAGAACAATATGCGTACCAGCAACGTTAAGGCAATCAAATCTGACCCTGCCAAACCCATTTCTGACTTTCAGCCAATCAGATAACTTCTTGGGATTTGTCCTACAAGTTCATGGACTAAAAATGTCTGCCGGCCTCGTTGGCTCAGTCGGATGCGCGTCTGACTGGTGATCAGGAGGACGCGGGTTCGACTCCCGCCGGGGTCGGCAACATTCTTTCGTGAAGATTGATCATGAAATCTTTTCTACGGTCATTCTCTCCCTTCCGCTGATTCAAGAAGGGAAGTTGTCAGTTTCTGGCGAAAGAATGTGCACTGTACTGGTTAACCGCTTACGTATAAGCCTGCCCAGGAAAGTTTGGATAGGTAAACTGACCGGCTCAAATATGACCTAAATAGTGTTGACTGGGCCGTAAAACTCAAAAACAAACAAACTAAAAATGTCTGTGTAGATACTGATCAGATGGCTTCTGATCTGGATCTACACTGTTAGCAAAGGTGAATTGAACCCTGGTTCAACTGGGCAATCCCAGCAGGCACATGTTAAACGTTAAATCAACGTCGGTGCAACGTCACCGACGTAGATGTGACGGTGCATAATTGTCATGACGTTGTAACGACGTTGATATGACGTCACAATTACGGCATGTGCCTGCTTGGCTGATTGACAATTAAGACACTGAAAAGGAACAACCGCCATGGGACGTCAGCCGATGTTTGTGTCTTACAATCTCATTAGCATAATAAAGGCATCAAATGCCATTCACAATCTTTTATCTGATTTCATTAATATAAAATGTGGACAGGACTATTCAATAAATCAGCAGATATGGTTCTACGCTGTTTGCTTACATGAGTATCCCTCCGCTAGATGACGAAAAATGACTGAAAAGGGTTGAAAAGTCGTTAAACCCCAACACAATCAATTAATCAATCCGACTTGCCATTCGAGTATTAGTCCGGGATTTGAGACCAGATTTCGAAAAATTTAATGCACCCAAAATTCTCACGCTTTATTTGTGCCGTTTCATTGAGATAGGAGCCTAACCTATATGACATATGATTATTTTGCAAATCTGGTGGGGAAAAGGGGTTGAAAATTCTATGAGTTTACACCCACCCCCATGCGGATGGTATAGTTAGATTGAGTTTAGTTATGTGTAGCTTGCGCTTACATATGAATGTTGATTTATTGCATCAGCCAAAATATTTGTCAATACTCGAAGACACCAAAATTCATGATATGACGTAATTACATCCGGTGTTACCATAAATTTTGACCATTGAAATTTGACCCCAAAATTTTGGTAAATTTTACACTATTTTCGCGATAAATAATTTTTAGTACTTTTTGAAACGATTTCTTTTTCGTCAGTATGAAGGACGGTTATTTTTGCACGTGCATATGAAACTGGATGACTCTGTTTCAATCCGGGCATGAACAATGGACTCCGAAACCTATGGAACATTGTACCACCTTTTCCTGTTGTGTCACAGATCGTGATAAAAATTTATATTAAAACCAACATAAACTTAATTATTTTACTGGCTGGTCATAGATGTATCATAACAGGGACCGATAGATTTATTATATATTTTTGAAAAGTTACTGATGGCCATTTCCTTCCGGTTTATATTTAGTGAGGGGAATATACATCACCAAGCATATTTGTCAGCGGGTGAACCGGCAAGTGATTCTCTAAACTGGTGACTTGAAACAACCAACATTTAATGAATACATTGTATACTTCAAGAATAAGTATCAAAAGTTTCCGGTTTGTGTTGAAGGCTCCCCAAGTAACATCGGCATTATTATATTTTAAACACGTAAATGTTACTGGCCAATTGCAATCTTACTGGGTACCTTATTTTCTGTTAAGTCGCACGACTAAAAATACGTTGTACCCGAGGTTTAATGTAACGTAAAGCCATTCCTTAAACATTCTTCTATCTTCCCCTTTCCCTGAGTTGTGGTATAACCTGTAAACGTGCATCTTAGATGTCACCTGCACTTACTTTCTGCCATTTTGATAAGCGACCTGCCTACGCTAGCCTTGTCCCTCTATTCACCATTAGCTCTTAATCATCCTGTGTCTCTTGTCACACACTGATTAATCTGTTCTTCATACTTTCTTTTTCTGGCATTTATCCCATGTATTGATTGTTTTGGGTTTAAAGACACGTCACCCCTTGTTGGTCATTTTTGTCCTATCTGCAGAGAAAGGGAGAAAAGCGACAGAAGAGATAGTTGACCAGCTGAAAGTAAGGGGCAGAGGAGAAATGGGATAGAAAAGCAAAAACAGAAGAAATAACAGTTTTCCCCATCTACCCTTAACTGCTGGAAAAACAGCAGGTCTTGTCCAGCTGTAAGCCACTATCAGCTGGACGCCCTATTGACGCAAGATACACGGCACCTTTGCCTCACCCAACCACCCCAATTGTCCCATATAGATTGGCCAAAAAGGCCTTCTATAACAAGCCATCAGGAGTTATTACATTTGAAAAAGAGAGTGTATGCAATGATCAGGAATCTATACAAAATATCTCGCACCTCCCATTCAAAACACCAAAATGAAAACGTCATGGATGGAAAGCCAGAATGATAGTTATCTCCCCACATGACCGAACGGCTATCCAAAATAAAAAAGGCATTAGCAATACATACATCTTAAGGACTAACTGTGAAAATAATAAAACACAAAAAGGATCGACGACGGGGTCGGTCAGAAGTTTTACGGGGGCCGAGGTGGGGTTGGACACTTTAATAGATTTTAGATGGTCACATTACTCGCCCTTGATTGTCGTGGTTAAAACCGATAAGTTGTTCACTGTACATGATGGAGTTCTAGCTTATTAGTGCAACATCTCCGAGAACAGAAAATCAAACGACTAAAGAGATGAAACAACGATGAGGACTCGACAGCATGAAATAGCTAGAATTCTGCAGCAAAGGAAACCAAACAGTTAGGCTCCGGTTAACCCTACCAGAGACAGAGCATCAGAAACTTACCTTCAGGCGTTCTGGCGGACATGCGTTCGTACATATGAAAGGAACTAGGCGGGCGAGTTAATTTACTTGAGGTTGAAACCTTATATGTCAGATATATTGAACAGTGAACAGGGACGATGTTTGGCATAATAAATGTTACGATTCCTACGTAAATCAAGCTTCATCTCTTCACCTTTGTCAAGAAGGGTGGGAACAATGGGTTCAACACCGACCCTCGCCTGAACTTTTCTGCATCTTCATGTAACTTGGCGACCTCAATTTGCGCATGTTTGCCAAAAGATCGACCAAAACCAGAGTCATTCAATCAGCAAATACGCTGAAGTATATTAAATCCGCAGCTGGAGAATTAGATGCCGATATTTAAATTTAGTAGAGTATCTTTTTTTTTGCAGCAAATTAATGTTAAAAACCATAACAATAAACCTCTAAAACATTTAAGTAAAATCGTTCCACCAAATACTGTATAATGTTTCTTTTTTGTTCGCAGTAAAATTTCGCACACCTTCAGTCAAAAGGAGGCTTGATTGTTCAGAGGCGTAAACTCATTAAAACACGACTTTCCTTCAATTATGAAATACTGAACAAAAATCTGCCAACCCTTTGAAAAAACAAAACTGAAATAGGGCCGCGCTGTTATCTTCACTGAACATTGTCGTCTTTCAGAGGTATTGCTGTCATGATAACTTCATACCAAACTACCACTAGTCACCAATTAATTGTTTATGAAGGTAAGCAACAAAAGATAACCAAACAAGCGCAATCAGTAAAGCAGAAAACTGTGGCTGCTGTATCATGACAACGCCAATTAGATATGGTTTACGCTTGCCATCAAGTTTACGCGACTTTTCCCTGAACACAAAATTGTAAACAAGCGGCCGATGGGAAACTACGCTCACCAGAGCTCAAGTGGGCATAAAATAAATCCCCCCCCCCACACACACACCCGTGGTGGCCATTTATTTTAACAGACAATAATGGTTTAGTAGAGGCCGATCCCTGGACCATTGATGCCAAATTATTTTGAAATCAACCATTGTTTTCTTTTGTTGCCGTCGCATACATTATAGTCAGTTTTGAACCATCTTAGGGTTAGAGTCCAAAATGCTGCATACCAAGGTCTTGAATTTCCTGAGATGCAGAATTGAAAATCCCACTTGGCCGTTTATTGGTGTACCGATCACACAGATCCCTCTAACAAACTTGGATTTCTCGACCACACTGATGCAGTATATGTAATTTGGTATCAGTTAGCCCAGTAGTTTTAGAAAAATTAAAAACTATTTAATCTTATGGCCCAAGGATTATTAAGCTGATTGCAAATATCAGCTATGATGTCATATGCTGCAACAGAACCAGAAAACCCTGTCTTTTCCATACAAAATCCTAAGTGACCGCATGTGACCTTGACGTAAGAAAGGTCAAGGTCAGCGAAATGTCATCATTTGAACAAAATCGTTAGGGCCCGGGTCCCATATATTGTATACCAAGTCTCAAGGTCATCGGTCGATTGGTTACTGAGAAGGCGATTTTCAAAGGTTTTTACCATATATGGGCATGGCGGACATTTTGGTCATGTGACCCAGATATTCAGAATATATGTTTTTTCTTCAACCCCATGGCGGCTTCACATATAATTTGGTTCCAATTGGCCTTGTAGTTTCAGAGGAGATGTCGTTTGGAATTGTTTGGATGCTTAAATGAGAAAAGAGGGTAGGAACATTTATCTCCCCTTTTTATGTCTTTTTCCCCACTTTTTTGATTTTCTAACTCCATTTTCAAGATGCTGAGAGACCTCTTAATAAATTCGTATCATAGTTAAGTGTGAGAAAGTAAGGTGCATTAAACTCCTTAAATACGCGTGCTACGAATTTCAAATCCCCGACTATATCAGGTTATCGGAGACCTGTCTAGTTTGATTACGATGTCTTTTAATATTGCGGTAGTGAAAATGCATTTTCTAGTTCTGATCATATCATAAAGCCAGAGCCATAGTGTTTATTATAAATATTACATTTTATGAAAACAACAATGTGCTCAGAATTAGATTTCCGTATGCATCACGTGAACATGTCCGTGAAATAAACACCCCCTAAAGCCCACTTTATATTGGGGTTTACATTATTTTTCTTGTTTCTGTTCCAAGAGATAGGTTGTGGATACTCATTAGAACCGCTTTGAGGTGAGACGGTTCAAACGAGCACCCACATTCTATGTTTGAGGCATTGATAAGAAAATTATTGCAAGTTTTAATCAGAAAAATAGCCGTATTTTGAGATATGAAAGAATGCACACTGTCACATGGAGGTGTTATGGTAATGGTAACCTATCCAGTTAGGGTCTCGATTTAGAAAGTTGTGGGGGGGGGGGGCTATGTAAGTGGACAGTGTCACAAATTACTACATCCGATCAGAATTTACTCTGTTTATAATAAATGTAACAATGGTTTACTAACACAACACTATGCTCAAAATTTCAGCCCCTATAGTGCTCTTAGACTATGGCGAATGCACTTGCGAATGAACCTACGAATGCCATTCTTCACCAATTCGTAATGATCGTAAGGTAAGCGCCAAATATTGGTAAGAGTTCGTAGGCATTCGCCTACGTTTTTTGGGGTGTTACGAATATTAGAAACAAGCTCCTATTATTCGCAAGAAAAGCGTATTCTCATTGTTTTCGCAAAATATTCACAAGAAATCGGAAGCCATTCTTATTGATGGCAATGCATTTGCATTGATCGTAAGACATTTGCAAAAATTCGCAGAGGTCTTTCCTTGCGAATATCTTGCAAAATGTTAACAAACTGTTATGAATACTTGCAAATCAACTACAAATACAAAGCGAATGGAATAAGAATAATAATTTTTGTAGATTTATGAGAATAAATTGTGAATGTATGCGAACGGCTTGCCAATGATTACGAGTACTTGCAAATGCCTCAGAATGGCTTACAAATATTAATATTGTCATACAAATGATCTGCTTGTCCTAGCAATTAAAATGCGAATATGATTCATTCGCAAAAGGCGGGTTCACCACAACGGTATAAAAGACGTAATTCCCCTTGTCCGATAAACATTGACAATGGCCGATGCTGTGACGAGGCAAATGGCAACACTAGCCATGCTTGTTACCCAACATGCTGTTATGACACACAATGCAGTTGTTGCTCTACAGCAGCGTGAACATCAAAGGCAAAAATCAATGGCCCCGGTGGGGGGACATAACATCAGCGGCAACTCCAGCGCAAACTGACACAAAGACGGCAAAGGTCATGCTGGATCCCGACGAATAACCGCCGAAGAGACAATAATGGCAAGCACACGCAGTGTAATCGTTTCATTCATAAGACATTCGTAAGCATTGGCAAGATTTGCAACAGCGTTTTTGTACATTCGGAAAGGTTTCGTAAAATTTCGGAAAAATTGTCGTTACTGATTTGTAAGATTCATAAGAAATTCTTAGGATTGGTAAGGATTCATAACATTTTCGCAAACATTCATAAGGTTATATTTTTTTCTTAGTTTTTCTTCTCACTTATCAAATTCGGCAATTTTGCCGCGAATTTCAAATTTCCCATATTTTTTTATACTCTTTCATATCCGTAAGGATATTCGCCATAGTGTAAGAGCAGCATTACGATAACACAGCCAAGTACCTATATAAACAAATAGTGTAGACCCAAACCTGATGCTTTGCGTCAAGTTGGCTGAAATATTGAATGGACCTGTCAATATTTAATATTAATACGATCAGATAAAAGATGATGGATGGCATATTGTGTTTTTATTTTGCTAATGAGACGTAGGACATTGGCATCGGATGATGTTAATGACATAAAAAAGGGTTTAAAGACCTCTCTATACTACTGAGGACTCCTAACAGAGAAAAAAGTCTTCACGTTACGATAATCCCCGGAATTAGCCAAAACCATCGCCCCCTCGATTTCAATCCAGGAGGGCCAAGGAAAATATAGTACTGCCTTTGAAGTATTTCAGTAAAAACGGGACTTCTGGTCCCGATGTTATATTTTTGAATGCTCAGCTCACTTGAGCATGAAAGGGGGAGTTCCAGCCTATAGTAAATTTCCATTGGGATCTGCCCACGCACAGATTTTCATGATGTTGTGCATAATAACTGCTTGGTAAATGACTATTCATTATTTAGCTATTTCACTCTTATATCTGTTTTCGTTATAAACCTACAATGTTTTGTTTATGTCCACAACTGAAAGTGGGGGTGCCCCCAAACTAGTGTATATATACATTCCACTGTTTGATGTTTTGGAGTTATTTTGTTCTCAGGCATCACTGTAGTCATCTGTGATTATGTTTGTATCACATTTAGCATTCTTTAAGCAAAGTTCGATACACCATGCTCAATTTCATATGGAGCAGACCACAGAATCCACAACCATAAAATCTTTTGGAGTATGTTTGACGTTTGATTTCACACCGTTGCAGTTCTTGTCACCCCATCATTTTAATATGAAAATTGGCCATATATATGTAGAACATTTTATCAAACTTTCTTGAAAATCTGAGACCGGTAACATACCGCATTTGAACATTGAATAGTACGGCCCCCGCCCATAGGGGCTTGAAGAAATATATGGGCTGCATGATGCTTCCACGCAGAGCTGAATCAGGCCCGCACACTAGTACTGGTAAACTGCTCAGAGGATCTAAGCCTGTCCAGGAACCGCGGTGCGAGGCGGACCGTCCATGCTAATAAACCCTATTGGTTTCATTGGGCGACAGGGCTTGAGATGTCATTTCATCTCAATGTCGGGTAAAAGTCCCACAAAATTGGAAGCAACGTCTCCAAAATGACCTTTACAGTGTTGACGGGGACGTTAAACCTCAAATCAAACAAACAAACAAACATTGAATAGTAATGGTCAGAGTTTTGAATTGTTTCAAACCATTTGTAGATATCATATGGTGCAACATTTTCAATCGAAAAATTGCTCGCCAACATATAACAAGCATGAATATATGTATGTTTGTATGATGGTGTATAGTATGAGCTCATATATAATCAGCATTTGTATCAATTATGATGCCCTGATGAACACCAAAAACACAATTCATTTCGAGCTTTCGTTAACAATTCAATCAGATCTTATTTTAAAAATAGTTCATTTTAGAACAAGCGTTTTTGCATTAATGTAATTCTAAATAGAAGTGGAGGCAATGCTGAAGCTTAGTATGACAAAGATTGTTGAAATGGCAAGTAAACTGGATGGTTCTCTCAACCAGACAATTTTACTTGACTCTAATATGTATGTATTTAACTGATGCAGTGATCTTAAAAAGTTTGAAAAGTCTGATTGTCATACTGGAATGACACAGGTTGCTTGAATGGCCAAGAATAATGATGTTTGTATTATGTTTCAGCCTGGTAGGTCATAATAACACAGACAATATTTTCTGATCTTTTGGCCCACTGTATACACAGATTACTGTAGACAAAATGGTACTGTTGTTTTTGGCTCACTCTGACAATGCCCCTTCAGTTTACTTCAATCGCACTAACTGTCACCTTGTAAGAAAGTTATATTCTTAAATATGATCAACTATGTTCTAAAATATGATCCAGAAAAAAGCAGTTATTTTTGGAAAGGATTAATATAATAGAGAAGACTTAATTCAACTTTCAAACACAATTTAAAATAGCAAACAGTACATGCAGTTCTTTAGAAAAATGTGAAGCCAGCTGCACTGATTTTGATTCAGCCAATGTGCTAGTGGTACAGCAAACAAGTGATTCATGTCATTTGTAAATCTTCGCCCCCGTCCATTGGGGCTTGAAGAATTGATTTGGCTGCATGCTGCTTCCACACAGAGCTATAACTAAACACACACGAGTACTGGTAAACCGCTTAGAAGGACTAAGCTTGCCCAGGCAAAGTGGTGTGAGTCAGGCCGTCCAATGTATATAAGCCTTGTAGTTTCATAGGGTGGCAGGGCTTGAGATATCATTTCGTCTCAATGTCGGGAACAAGTCCCACAAAATTGGAAGCAGCATCTCTAAAATGACCTAAATAGTGTTAACGGGGATGTTAAACCTCAATACAAACAAACCACTTCTAAAACCGATGAATACAGAGCCAGAAAACTTAACATAGATGACAAGTATTGCATACATAAGACTACATATGCAAATGGTATTTCAGCATCTAAATAGAATATCAGCTATCAAATAAATGTTTTACAGCAACTTGCCGTCCAACTATTTCATTTTGGGAAGTGTATGCAAGATGATAAATGTGCAAATAGTTTCAGTGTGACTAGTTATGCATTTATTTTGAAGACTAAAACATTGCAGCAAACATTGTTTGCCTATGTTATAATGAACCTAGAAAAATGCAGAAAATGCTTTTAATGGTCTCACAAAACCTTTGATGTGTGTGTGTGTGGGGGGGGGGGGGGAGACGTGCGAGTCTCTTTGACCAAGTGATGTAAGAAAAAATACTAATGCATGGACTGATCAATGATAAGAACAAATCAGAAAATCAGCCTGTCCTTTCACAGATGGCAAATTATTGACTGATGTTTTATTTTAAAGAGGGAAATGTCAACAATAAAAACAATTAAGGAAACAACAGGATTGTGAAAGTAATTTATTAAGCAAACTCAATACACCATTGTGTATTACTGACATTAATATCTTTGTATAGCGGTTTAAAAAAAGACCAAAAGAAATAGGGTAAAAAATATCCACCTTGTCTTATTCCTATTGTGTCATAATACATTTTTTCGGCATAACCGCTTTTGCAATGCTGTAAACACTATGCTGTAAACACTAACACTCATCATGATCACTGCATGAGTGCATTATATGTTTCTCTCTGCTAATGTATGTTCTCATCTACTATTTAAAACCCAAACTAAAAACATTCTCTGTCGAACAGTGTATTTTTTTAATTTTTTTGTTTGTGTGTGTGTGTGTGTGTGTGTGTCGGGGGGAGGGGGGGGGGTGGGGGTGCAGGGGCGGAATTACGTAAATGCATATGCTAAGCTTTGATTGATAAGGTGACACAATATGGTCATAAAAATACAATAAAAATATACTTAAAGAAAATCTGGTCCCCTGATATTGCAAATGACTTCATCACAAAAATATACCTAAACACATATCTGGCAATCAATAACAATGTTACCGGTTTCTGATTTTTTTTTTAAATTTGTTTGCTGTATAGAGGATATATGTGGCCAATTTTAGGTGTAATATCTTGGGGTGACAAGATCAGTAACACATCTAACACTTGGGATAAACATTTTACTTTTTATAAATTTTCATGCAAAATTTAAGAAATTTTGTAAATAAATTCATCAGAAAAATTAAAAGACCTAGACACATTTATATTTTTGGTATTATATGAATCCTTATAGAGTTCTGTTGCCAATCAAAGCAACAAAATTTGAAAACAATCGAGCTTGTTGATTTAAGAATGAAAAGTTCACAGGTGTGTATGACCTCTACAGGGGATTACCTCAGGGAGCTCTCCTGCGAACTATAGTAATTAATCAAATAAAACAAAGTTATATTTATAGTTGATAGACCTAAAGCAAACAACAACTGAAGTTTCAAGAAAATCTATGCGTGGGCAGATTTGGAACTCCCCCTTTGAAGTGCTCCTAATCACTAAAATACAAACAAATGATGCAATCTTTTCTACTCGGATCAGCAAAGAATGTTGTTTGTCCTGCTTATAAACAGTTGTTGGCATTTCAACATTCATAAGCAGGACAAATTTCATGCTCATCTGAGTTGAACAAGACAAAGCCGGGGCACAGCATTTCCTACAATTTACATGTGCGCCCAGCGAAAAATCAGATCAGCCTGCACATCATTATAATCTGACCAGAGACTTCTCTTGCTGCGTGAAGGAGCATTGGGTCCTTAGCTATCCTTAGATCGCACAGCGAAGACTCTGATCAGACTGCGCGGATGCGCAGGTTGATTTGAGTCTTCGCTGGGCGCAGATGTCTTATTGTAGGTTTTGTTATGTTTTATAACCTCGAGGCCTGCTTTCCTTACCGTATTTACCCTAAATAATGGGACAACTCGTTACCATTCCTGTTGTTATTGATCAAATTTAATTGACAACCCAATGTTGTGTCTGTAAATAGCTGGATGAGTGGCTAACGGTGTAGGCCTTGATTAGACGCCGCGCTCGGGATTTACACTGTTTGCACAGGAATATCTGTCCGAATATGGTAGTTTTCAAAAGCACGATGATGACGGAAAATGAGTAGGAAAATAATGCTAACCCCTGACAATACAAATTTCTCCCTAAAGAAAATCGGGTTCATAGGGGTGCTCATCATATTTCATACGCTTTTGATGATGTATCAAGAATAAGGTCAGGAATAAAAAAAACAAAAAAGCAAAGTTCTTCTTTGTTTCATGTATAATTCATTGATTCACCCCACCCCTATTCAAAACCCCTATATTTGAGATCTTGATTACATAATGTAAATTGCTGTTTCAGAGGACATTATTTGAATTTTGATTCTGCTTCAGTCCACCATTTTCAACAGTATTACCAATGCAATAATATCTTTATGGGTTACCCAGTCCACACTGGTAAAGGCAAGCGCACAGGGTAAGGAACAAACCCACAGGATAAGGAAATTTTTCCGATCAGGATAAGGAAGAAAATGGCGGAATCGGCATCACATGTGCAGGTGTGTTGTTGTTCTAGATCTCGTGTTTTGGTTACTAATCAATACGGCTGCTCACATTAGCTTCAAGGAAGACACATATTATTCACAAATTTATCTTCGATGGTCCGAATTCGACAGATGAAGCCAGTCAAACGGAGAACCGGACACAGTGGAGCTACTCAACCAGGAAATCTCATTGTTTTACATGAAACGGTCTTCTGGGAAGATGGCATGCACTTTTTTGTTGGTTGTAGACATACACATGATAAATCGGACTGTTGCAAATACGATTTAAGGAAAAATGGAAATTGGAAGGCCCACAGTGAGAAATCCTAGTTCCATTTTCAATACAACGCCCACGGGCAAGAAAATGGGTACAACGCATATGATAAGACACAAAATTGTCCTGGGAAAATGGTTTTGTTTGATTTGAGGTTTAACGTCCCCGTCAACACTGTAAAGGTCATTTTGGAGACGTTGCTTCCAATTTTGTGGGACTTTTACCCGACATTGAGATGAAATGACATCTCAAGCCCTGTCGCCCAATGAAACTAATAGGGTTTATAAGCATTGATGGTCCGCCTCGCACCGCGGTTCCTGGACAGGCTAAGATCCTCTAAGCGGTTAACCAGTACTAGTGTGCGGGCCGGATTCAGCTCTGCGTGGAAGCATCATGCAGCCCATATATTTCTTCAAGCCCCTGGGAAAATGGTAGTTGTATGGCCGTAGCTTTAGTAAATTTCAATCTCAGATTAGGTTTTCCGATATTTATAATTAGTCCAAAATAGTTTAAAGCACCAGTTGTGACCTTTAGGAAACGTTCGAAATTCGTGTGCCTTGCCTTGGCATGTGCATTGCTTTGGTTCTAGCAACATAATACCCCCCCCCCCCACACACACACATACACACATACACACACCACCACCACCACCACCACTATGAATCTAGGACGATGTGACCGGAACGATTTGACCTAGAACAATTTTGCCTAGGACAATTTGGCCAGCAAAAAATATTGGGTAGGACAATTTGGCCAGGTTAATATAATGTCCAGTTCAAATTGACAATTTATTGTTTTGGGTTTGTTTTCAGTAATGTTTGTGGAAGGAACATTTTAAAGAAGATTTTTATCAAAATCAATTAGCAATTTTATTTTGTTTCTAAACTATACCTTTAAGCCTGTGATATTGTGACTGGTCAAAATCGTTAGTAGCAAAGACATAAAAATTGATAACTATACAAAAAAAAGATAAATTTAATGATTTTGTTTAAACTTGTTGGAAGACAAGATCAATTAGCACTTGGTTAACGGGCTGACTCATTTGTTGACTGGTCATGTTTCCTTGCTTTCTTAATTACCCTTTTCACACTTAAATTGTTGGTTTTGTTCGTTTGTGTATACATTGTGATATTTTTCATTAACTCTTAACATGGACCCACAACATATTTTTAGGATTTTGTAAAACAAACCATTGTTAGGATGTGTTCCAAAGATAATTTGGGATAAATTTTCTTATTTCTTGTCAGTAGTATATGTTGTGGCTGCACGTCATGAGGCAACAGTGTAGTCTGTACCTACAACAATGTTTTGAATAATGTTTGAAAACAGTGTGGATCAAGATCACTCTGCACACACAAGTTTTAGACACAGTTATTAAATAAATTGAAGGTATCTGAGTATTTTCTGTTTTATTTTATTTTGTGTCTCCCCTATTTCTCTAGACCGGCCTCGGTAGCTCAGTCGGATGTGCGTCTGACTGGCCGTGGGTTCGATACCTACCGGGGTCGGCAACATTCTTTCGTGGAGGTTGATCAAGAATGTGCATCATTCTGGTTAACCGCTTAATTACGATTAGGTAAAATGACCTGCTCATTTTTGAGTCGGTCAGTTTACCTATCCATATTTTTCCTGGGCAAGCGTAAACGAAAGCGGTTAGCCAGTACAGTGCACATTCTTTCGCCAGAAATTGACAACTGCCCTTCTAGAATCAGCGGAAGGTAGAGAATGGCCGTAGAAAAGGTTTCATGATCAAGCTCCACGAAAGAATGTTGCCGACCCCGGCAGGTAACGAACCCGCTTTCTCCTGATCACCAGTCAGACGCGCATCCGACTGAACTACCGAGGCCGGCATAAACATTCAATTACCAATACATGAACATACTTTAATAGTTGCCTTATATCCGACGACGAACGGCGTACAAAGGGCCTGGTAAGATTTCCCATTATATCTGCCCCCACTGAATATTTGTTTCATAAATGTTTTATGGTGATAGCCAAATTAAGTTTAATGAAAAGATACAACTTCACAGAAAAACAAATCAAAAAAATTGTTTGGTCATTCACAAATAAGGTATGTTTTTTACCATGACAATTCAACATAAAAATTGCCATAACTCGGTTCATAGTAAAGATAAATATTTGTTGTTATTACTTATTTTCTTAGTTAGAACCCTATGAATAATTTGGTACCTGTTTTATTTTGATCCTGTAATATATCATTTTTCGTATATCTCCATGGTAATGCAAGTGGGTGGGGTAACTAGATGCGACTCACTTAGTGTACAAATGGTTAGCTACTGATATATTAATGCGCAAGTTGAAACCTATATAATAAGGTGCTTCCAAAAGCACTTTCTGTTGTCTTTTTCTTTCGAAGGGATATACTTTTATCACACTTCTCTTACTGTTTTCGTCATAATTTATTAACTCAATACAGACACATAAAACGTCAAGTTATTATGAATATATATGAAGACGAAACAATTTGTTTCTGTATGTTTCCATTAACTAAGCCTTGGGCTTGTAGAAATATATGGGCTGCGTGATGCTTCCACGCAGAGCTGAATCTGGCCCGCACACTAGTACTGGTAAACCGCTCAGAGGATCTAAGCCTGTCCAGGAACCGCGGTGCGAGGCGGACCGTCTATGCTAATAAACCCTATTGGTTTCATTTGGCGACAGGGCTTGAGATGTCATTTCATCTCAATGTCGGGTAAAAGTCCCACAAAATTGGAAGCAACGTCTCCAAAATGACATTTATAGTGTTGACGGGGAAGTTAAACCTCAAATCAAACAAACAAAACAAGTGAAACGACACACACTGAAGAGGATTTGAGTGGGTGCCAGAAAGGAGCCAAATCATACCAGGCCCTTAAATGACCATGCAATAGGTATGTCTCACGAATTTGGCGATGTTATCTACCTTATTTTCAGCCAAAAGAACAAACATACAATTTTCTACCAGAAATACATCATGGACATATATATCATTTCTCTAAATCATGGTCGCGATGAACCCAATCCATCTATCCCCCATTGGGGATTATCATATTGCTAGAACCAGAGCAATGCGCATGCCAACACAAGGCGCACAAATTTTGAACGTTTCCTAAAGGTCACAATTGGTACTTTAAACTATGTAGGACTAATTATTAATATCGGAAAACCTAATCTGAGATGGAAATTTACAACTACCATTTCCCCTGGAAATTTTGTGTCTTATCACATGCGTTGTACCCATTTCCTTGCCCGTGGGCGTTGTATTGAAAATGGAACTAGGATTTCTCACAGTGGGCCTTCCAATTTGTATGTCTACAACCAACAAAGAAGTGCATGCCATTTTCCCAGAAGAGCGTTTCATGTAAAACAATGAGATTTCGTGGTTGAGTAGCTCCACTGTGTCCGGTTCTCCGTTTGACTGGCTTCATCTGTCGAATTCGGACCATCGAAGATAAATTTGTGAATAACATGTGTCTTCCGTGAAGCTAATATGAGCAGCCGTATTGATTAGTAACCAAAACACGAGATCTAGAACAACAACAAACCTGCACATGTGATGCCGATTCCGCCATTTTCTTTCTTATCCTGGTCGGAAAAATTTCCTTATCCTGTGGGTTTGTTCCTTACCCTGCGCGCTTGTCTTTACCAGTGTGCAGTCGTAGAGAGCACTAATCATGTTATTACGAAATCTTGCACCAAAAGTAACATCCATGATCAGTTTACTGGAAATATAGAGCTAACCTACAAACACTCAACTTTAATACAACGTGGAAAAAAACGAAGAGTGTGATGTGGTTTTACGGCCCAGTAAACAGCTAAGGTCATGTCGGCCAGGTCAGTTGCCTTCATTGCCGTTGGACAGGCTTAGACCATCTAAGCAATTTATCAGTACTTAGTAAGATCGCCCCACCCCCACCACAGACAGAACTTGACAACCGATGGGTTAACGGCCGAGTCCTCAAGTAACTTTCCATCGCAAGCCGTTTACCAAGAGATGGATCATTTGAAAAATGAAACGAGATGGGTCATTTGCAAAAAAATGAATGTAGGATATAGAAGGAAATAATAATAATAATAACAGGCGCTTGTCCTACCGAATCAAAAGTAATAAAACGCACCGGCACTTAAAGCGAAACAACATTTTGAGTGCCTATTGGGAAGGTAGTAAGACAAGATCCTATTAACTACAGGTCAAACTGTTGTTCATGAACACCCTTGAAAACGTCAAATGAGGGTAACAGAAACGTAGACCAAGACCTAGTTTTATCAGACTTGAAAAATACCATCATAAACGGATAAAATGATAACCAAGCCTTTGGCAAACCATTGGAGAACAGAAACGAGAAACGCTCATCATTTTTTAAAATAGTTCTTTATCCCATTGTATGCGGGAAACCCCTAAAGGGGTACCTTAGCAAACAGTGCAGGCCCAGATCAGACGCCGCAGAACGCGGCGTCTGGCCAGGGCCTGCACTATTTGCTTACAGAATTTTCCGTCAAAATAGTCTGACACCCCTTATATGACAAATGGACTTGTCCAACATATGCCAATGGAAAAGCCCACTAGCGTACAATGAATTAACTATTTGGTTTGATAAGACACATCAAAGGACGGGCCTACCTTGAAAATGCTGAAAAATAAATGCGTTTGCCTTGTACGTAATGATACGATGAGAAAAAATATCAAATTGTCGATTGCTTGGAAGTTATATGATTTCATCAGAAATTAAAGATGTACAATCACTTTTATTATTCTATGCTTTGCATTTAGGTGTTATCTTAAAGAAGGTTTCATTTAAGTCCTTTGCAATAAAATGTGCAGCGTTTGTCGATGCATTTTAGTTTATCTTCATTATCTTTGTAGTCGAACAGAAATTGCGCCTCAATCGTTTAAATTCAAGATTAGACTATTCCACACTGCTCTTAACAAAGTGTATGCCTTTGTATCTTCAAACATGGCATTTTACTAATTAAAAGTCATATATGTCGCATTTTGGATGCATAAACAGCTTGTTGGCTCTCGTTAAAACCACCTTTGAGCAAGAATAAAGGCCATCACGAAAACACACCTTATATCATTCTGACCCCATTGTACCCCACTTTTATGTCGTAAAACTGCGGTTTACAGGGGTATACATTATTTTTCTTATTTCTGCCGGCGCTGTTCTAACGAGTACACACAGTGTATGTTTAGAGCAGAAATATAAGAAATGTTTACGAAACAAAAAATCATTTTCTAATTGCAAACTTTCAATATATTTGAATAAGCGTGTTTTCATAATGAATACTGTATACCCTTGTAAGCCCCATTTGTCTATATATTAATTGTCAGAGTTTTCAGTGGTACTTTTTTGAAAGAATTGTTCATGTGATGCAGTCATCTTTGTGAAACAGACAAATTGTTTAACGGCCGAATGGCAAAGATTTAAGACAATAACGCACTTTTATCAGATAAACCTCGTCAAATATGTTATACATCAGGTTAATTATACGTCTGTGGCAAGTAATCGGTTGTAAGGATGACCTTGTCCACGGAGGTACCGACACGAGTCTTGCGTACAATACAATCACATCGTTCCAAAATGATTAACATTTAAGCCAACTTATTTTAAAATCCAATCAGGAATTAAAATATTATCGACTGGACATGAAAAAGACCCTTTTTACCTTTGACCTCGAAGTATGACCTTGGCAATTGAGGTACCAGCTTGGGTCTTGCGCACGACACATCGTCACAAGATGGTTTTATTTCTGCCATGTAATTTCCATATCCAATCAGGAATAACCATGTTATTGATCAGACACGAAAGCTTTTGGCCTCTAAGGATGACCTTGACCTTGGAGGTACTGAGCCGAGTCTTGTGCGACAAATCGTCTCAAAATGGTTAACATGTCCGCCAAGAAATGTTTAAATCCAGGAATAACAAATGTATTGACCGGACAGAAGGAAGAAGACACCCTTCTTTACCGTTGACCTCTTAGTATGACCTTGACACTGGAGGTACCAATCTGGGTGTTTTGGGGCACAACACATTATCTCATGATGGTTGACATTTCTGCCAAGCAATTTCAAAATCCAACAAGTAATATCGAAGTGATGGATCAGACACGAAAACCTTTGACCTCTATGGATGACCTTAGAGGTACTTACCCGAGTCTTGTGCGACATATAGTCTGAAAATGGCCAAGAAATGTTTAAATCCACCCAGTAAAAAGAAGTTATTGACTGGACAAGAAAGAAAGATCCCCTTTTACCTTTGACCGCTAACTATGACCTTTACGTTGGATGTGCCGTGCTGGATCTTGCATGCGACAAATTGTCTTATGACGGTTAACATTTCTGCAAATTAATTTCCAAATCCATCCTGGAATAACAAAGACACTGACCGGACACAAGAAAAAAAAACGTTTACATTACCTTTGATCTCTACGTATGACATTGACCTTAGAGGTAAGAACCTTGGTCTTGCGCACGACACATCGTCTGATAACATTTCTGCCAAGTAATTTCCAAACCCATTCAGGAATAACAAAGACCTTGATCGGACACAAAAAACACCTTTCTTTACCGTTGACCTCTAGGGATGACCTTGACCTACGAGCTCGGCCCCCGCCCATCGGGGCTTGAAGAAATAGATGGGCTGCATGATACTTAAAAGCAGAGCTGAAACCGACCGCACAGGAGTACTGGTAAACCGCTTAGAGGATCTAGGCCCTTGCCATGGCAAAGCGTTGCAAAATCTCAATGTCGGTTATAAAACCCACACAATTGGAAACAACGTCTACAAAATGACGTACACTGAATTAATGGGGACGTTAAATCTCAAATCAAACAACCAAAACCTTGAAGCTTCCAACCATGGTCTTGTACACAACATATCGTGTCATGATGGTTTTCATTTCTGCCAAGTTATTTCAAAATCCATCCAGAAATAACAAAGGTATTGACAGGACACAAGTAAAAGACCCTTCGCCTTAACCTTGACCTGTAAGTATGACACTGACCTTGGAGGTACCGACCTGGGTCTTGCGCATGACACATCGTCTCATGATAGTTTTCACTTCTGCCAAGTAATTTCCAAATACATCCAGGAATAAAAAGGATACTTCTTGACCTTTGACCTCTACGTATGACTTTTACCTTGGAGGTACCGACCTGGGTCTTGTGCACGATACATCGTCCCATGATGGTTAACATTTCAGTAAAGAAATTTAAAAATCCGTCCAGGAATTCATTATACCAAAAATGACCCTTTTTGGCCTTTGACCTTTAAGGATTACCTTGGCCTTGGAGGTACTGACCTCAGTCTTTTGCGCGACTCGTCTTATAATGGTTAATATTTCTGCCAAGATGTTTTTAAATCCATCCAGGAAAATAGTTTTTGACTTGACATGAGAAAAAAACAAACACCCTATTTTACATTTGACCGCTAAGTATGACCTTGGCCTTGGAGGTACCGTCCTGGGTCTTGCGTGCGATAAACTGTCTTATGATGGTTAACATGTCTGCCACGTAATTTCCAAACCCGCTCAAGAATAACAAAGGCACTGACCGGACAGAAAAAAAGACACTTTTTCTTTACTTTTGACTTCTAAGAGTTACCATGACTTGGAGGTACCAACTGCGGTCTTGCGCATAGCACTTCGTCTAATGATGGATAACATTTCTGTCTAGTGATTACCAAATCCACCCAGAATAACAAATGTATTGACCGGACCCAACAAGACATTTTGACCTCTAAGTATGACATTGACCTTGGAGATACCGACCTGGATGTTTCTTATGACACATCGACCTTGGAGATACCGACCTGGATGCTTCTTATGACACATCGTCTGATAATGGTTTTCATTTCTGCCAAGTAATTTCCAAATCTATCTAGGAATAACAGAGACATTGACTGGACACAAGAAAAAGACACTTTTCTTTACATTTGTCCTCTCAGTATGACCTTGAGCTTGGAGGTACCGACCTGGGTCTTGCGCAAAATTCCTCCAGGAATAACAAAGTTAATGACCTGACACGAAAGAAAGCCCCTCTTTTGAGCTTTGACCTCTAACTATGACTTGACCTTTGGTGCACTTACCTTGGTTTATTGCCATTGTTTAATACATGTTCTTATGAAATTGCATGAAGATATTCCTCATGGTTACCGAATCATGGTGCGTACACGAATTTTATTACAATAATCAGAAGGGCATGTCTCAGCAACTAAGAAAAGGGGAGCAAGCGAGACACTGGCTTGACCTAATACATATACCTATAAAGTTATATGATTTAAGTTATGTCGTGAATTCCTTGCTTATAAAGGATAAACTGTTCTTAGATCATTTTTGGACACTCAGCAGCCAGAAATCAAAAGGGACAAATAGTAGAAGTAATTTACAAGATCTTTGCTTTGGGTTCTAACAGTCTTGAAACAGAGAATTTATGTTCCACAGGTCCAGTGCGAAGTTGAACTTAACCCTTCTCTTGCTGAATATTCATTTAAGCCACACCCATCTCTGACTTTGAACCAATCAGATTACTTGATGTTATTTATTCCTACAAATTCATAGAATGAATGTCAAACAGTGTAGATCCTGATCTGGATCTACACTGTTTGCAAAGATAGGGGTTGTCGTGAACAGCATGATAAGGATTAACAGACAAAATAGAAATTGATCAGATGTGACGAGATTCTGTGACGTTATAAGTCGAATACATACTAACTTATCATCTTGCTGGAAATGGTCATTTTAGTATGTCACATATTGCGTGCTTGTAGCAATTTCCAGACTCAGACAGTCTGTTTATATCTAAGACATTGCCTATAAGTAGATTGCATTTAGTCAGTTATAAGCTGGGTATGTGTGCATTAATTTCATTCTATATATGTGCTTATATCACCTGACCCTTTTGACGATTAGGCCCAGTACTTGCACTGTTAAGTATATGTGAATGCCCATATCTCTAGAAAAATAGAGTTTAGCTTTTAGCTGCGAAAACGGAAATGCATTAGGGTTATGACGTAGAGAGCATGTCAAGTCGTTTATAATATCCGTTTTCAAAGTGACTTGTTAAAACGTCATTTTGTTTTTCACTTCAAAAAGGAAGGAAATTTATCCTTGTACAGTCAGACATTTTACAAAAAAGTTATTCATGCAATGTATTAAAATGCACGCAAATGTGATAGTCTGTGGTGCATCACTCTAAGTGTTTGCTTCTGTAACGATAAAGACAAGATCATACAAACAACTAGACGGATAAAGTTGATAACCATGAACACAATTAGAAACTTTCTTTATCAGGGTTTATCAGTGTTTGAGGCTTTGTCCCTGCGACAGTTCTATTAGCCTTTCAGACGTAGAGCAGACTGAGAGCAGCATATCAACTCCTAACCATAACGAAAACACGCCTATACAAATACATCGTAACCTTTATCACCGAAAAAATAAAAAATTTAGGATGAAAAATTGTGATATTTTTCTTATTTCTGCTTAAATTTATAGATTGTGGGAACGCGTTAGGACCGCCTCATCGAGGCGGTTCTAACGAGTACCCACAATCAATATTTTAGAGCAGAAATAAGAAAAATAAAGCTTATACTATAAAACTGGGGTATGAGGGGGTCAAAATTATGTAGGCGGGTTCTCGTAATGGCCATGAAGAAAATCAGAGACCTTCTTTATCAGGGTTTGAGGCTTTGTCCCTGTGACAGTACTATTAGCCTTACAGACGTACAGCAGACTGAGAGCAGCATTTCAACTCCTAACGAAATGAACGTATCTTGGTCATTGTACAGTAACCCATTTGGTACCGGAAACCCCATAACGGGTACCCTGGCAAACAGCGCAGGTCCAGATAAGACGCCGCAGGACGCGGCGTCTGATCAGGGCCCACACTTTTTTCAAAAGTTCAGCTATTTTCCAAATGAATTTAGAAGAAAACACAACCTGACACCCCTAGATTTTTAAATGGACTCCTGCTATATATAAGGAGGACGATTCCATTTGGTACAAAAAGGGTTAATCACGTTTTGTTGGATAGTGTTGACTGGGCCGTAAAACTTCAATACAAACAAACAAACGTTTTGTTGGAGGCCATGAGAAGCAGCAAATCGAATCTTATTATTGTTCATCGAAATAAGAAGCAGGTCAACTCATTAATATATTCAATAAAAGGGTTATCCTTTGGAAGCAGGGAATACACCACAGAACTGGAAAATATGAAGTGTGCATGTTTGTAAAGCTTTATTGATACACAGTGGCATGCGCGGTAGCTTGTCAACTCTAACCGATTTTTTTGTCATTCGACCTGAAGATACTAAGCGAAATAGTTTTACGTTGCTGATGTTCAAGTGACTATTGTCGATTTGTACGGAGTCAGGGTAACGGTTATTTGTCATGAGTCGCGCTTTACTAATTGTTTTGAGGTCAGAATGTTGTGTGAACAGGGAACCAGTAATCGATCCGACTGGACTCATGTGTTGAGTTTGGCAGTGAAGAGCATCATCATACGCCGCAGAAAGTGGCTGAGGGTCTTCATTGTTTGCTGAAAGCACAAAAAAATAAGTGTTAAACGAAATAGTCCCTGAGTACCCGTTCAGGACCATTTTCCTAGCCTACACTCAGCAAATTTACTCTAATAGTATGATTGTAGAGCGAAATGAGAAGCAGTGCATCAATGTTACAGCGAAATGCAAAGCAACAAATCAACTAATATAGATGTAGTTCTTTCATACGTTTTATAGTAGGGCGAAATGAGGATCTTACAGCTTAATGAGAAGCAGCACATCGTGGCTTATAGCTTTATTGCGCAGTGCATTGAGAAGCAACACGTCGAATCTAACAGCTTTTTCATTACGAAAACACGCCTAAACAAATACAGTGTAAACTTAACCATAAAAAGCATGGAAACAGAGAGAAATTGCTAAGGCAAAACGAGCTTCAAGGGCGGAGATAAAAGTACAAAATGAAGGTGGAACCCTGAGTAGCAACAGCTTCAGGGGGCGTACTTTTCAAAGACACTAACTGTAGTTATGATAATGACTTGTATATACGTTCAAGTTCTAGTTCTTCGTTATTTTCAGAAGTTCAAAGTTCAGAAGTTCAAAGTTCAGAAGTTCAACCGTTGTTTCAAACAGTGTACAGTTTAGAAAAACAATCATTAGTTGATTATGTTGAAAATAGGTCAGATTTGAGTACTGTTATTAATTGTTCAGTTGAAAGTAATTTGGGATTGTCGGTCAGTTCTAGTGTATTGAAAGCACTGTAATACTAAGTGATTTAGAAATGACCACATTGAATTCAAGCTCAAATAGTACAATATTGTATAGTTATTCAGACAGTGATACAGAAGTGAACACATTGAATTCAAGCTCAAACAGCACAATATTGTATAGTAATTCAGGCAGTGATTCGGAACAATCAAGCATTGAAGATGATTGTGAGTTTAGCTCAAATGATACAGACAGTGACTTTGCATTTGATCAGAGTTCAGATGATAGCAATTCAATAAATTCAGAAAGTACTGTATTGTATAGTAGGGCATCATCAGATACTTATACAGATAGCTTGCAAGTGAGAAATGAAGGAATAAAAGTTTGGTATACAAATGCAGATAGTTACCTGAATAAGAGAGATGAAATGTTGGCGGAAATTGAATTGAACCAACCAGATGTAATTGTGATAATCGAGTTATTTCCCAAGACAGTAAAAGCTACTGACTTGAGTATAGTCGAATTTCAGATTGATGTCTTCAATTTATGTACAAGTAAAATTGAAGACAAAAGTAGAGGTGTGGGAATATACATAAAAGAAAGCCTGACATATGTAGATTGTCCAGTATTGAATAATAAACCCTCTAAGGAATCTTGCTGGTGTGAACTGAAAATGAAGAACAATGAAAGTATGTTGATTGGTGGTGTTTATAGGAGTCCGGGTAGTGGCATTGCAAATAACATGAGGTTAAATCAACTTATATCTTCAGCAATGAGCCTAAAGTACAATTACACAGTGATTTTTGGAGATTTTAACTACCCTGGTATAAACTGAATGAATGGAGTACTGATCACAATGAAGCACATGCAGAATTTCAGTTTATTGAATGTCTCAGAGACAATTTTTTATCTCAAGAGGTGGTTAGGCCTACTAGATATAGAACCGGACAGACTTCTAACATATTGGACCTAGTATTGGTGGATAGGAGTGAAATAATTGACAGTATACAATATAGTAGTGGCTTAGGTGCTAGTGACCATATAGCATTTAGTGTATGTTTAAATAGTAACCCAGAATTGAGAACCTCAAATACAGTCAAATATAACTTTCATAAGGGAGACTATATAGCTATCAATTCAGAGCTTCAAGTTATTGACTGGAGTCAAATGGAAAAATTAAACATTGGAGACAGTTGGAACTTTTTCCAGGATAAGTTGCAAGAAGCTATAAAAAAGCACATCCCGTTAAAGAGACGGTCTAAAAAGAAACATAAGTGGATGGACAGTAAATGCTTAGAAGCTGTGAAGAAAAAACATAGGGCCTGGAATAGGTATTTATATACACAGAACCAAAGGGACTACTTTGACTATTGTAAGGTGAGAAATGTGTGTACTAAGGTTACAAGAGCATCAAAGAGGAAATTTGAGAAAAGCATTATAATGAACATGAAAGACAACCCAAAGGACTTTTGGGCATATGTACGCCAAAAAACCAAGAGCAAATCCGGTGTGTCAGATTTGAAAGACTCAACAGGGCAAATAGTTCAAGATAACGAGGCCAAAGCAAACTTGCTAAATGACTTCTTTGCATCTGTGTTTGTGAATGAACAGACAGGACCGTTACCAATTTTTCATGTAAGGTACAACTGTGAGCCAGTGTCAAAGTTAGTTACTTCAACAGATGAAATAGGTAAAAGACTGAAAACACTTAAAACCTCTAAATCAATGGGACCGGACAACTGCCATCCGCGTCTTTTGAAAGAGACTGCTGATTCTATTAAGGAGCCTATGAAAATGATCTTTAACAAAACCTTCAATGAAGGGAAATTGCCAGAAGAATGGAAGGACGCCCATGTCACAGCAATTTATAAGAACAAAGGGGAAAAAACTGATGTAAATAATTATAGGCCAGTATCGTTAACATCTGTACCATGTAGACTTTGTGAAAAGACAGCGAGAGAGGTAATAATGAAGCATATGACAGACAATCAGTTGTTCAGCGAATCACAATATGGATTTCGAAACAGGCGTAGCTGTGTGTTACAGTTGTTGGAGGTATTAGATTATTTCACTAAGTCAGTGGACGAGGCCAAACAGATCGATGCCATATATTTGGACATAAGTAAAGCCTTTGATTCAATTCCACACAACAGATTATTGCAGAAATTGGAAGGGTACGGCATTCAAGGTGAAGTTTTAGAATGGGTCAGAGACTTTTTGTGTGATAGACGTCAAAAAGTAATGCTGAATGGTACAAGTTCAGACTGGAAAGGTGTAACCTCTGGGGTTCCTCAGGGCTCGGTATTGGGCCCTGTGCTATTTATCATATACATAAATGACATGCCAGATCAACTCAGAAGATTATGCAAGATCTTTGCCGATGATACCAAGATATTTGCGGCGATTGGAGAGCCTTCAGATCAAGAAGAATTACAAGACGATCTGTATGAATCGTGTTATTGGGGTCGAGACTGGTTATTGGAACACAACATAAGCAAATGCAAATATATTCAATATGGAACTGTGAAATATGACTTTGAATATAAAATGATAAACAAAGACAATGAAATTAAATCATTAAAGAAAGATGTGGAAGAGAAAGATCTGGGGATTACCTTTGAGGAAAACTTGAAATTTAATAAACATATAGCAGTAACAGTGAATAAGGCAAATAGACTGCTTGGTATGGTGAAAAGAACATTCTCATTTATGAATAAAGATATGTTCCTGACAGTTTATAAGTTCCTTATACGATCTGTCCTGGATTACGGGTCTCCAGTGTGGAACCCGAGCACTAAAAACATAGGCAAATGTTGGAAAATGTGCAAAGAAGAGCTACAAAAATAGTCCCAGAAATAAAATTCTTAAGCTACCAAGAAAGATTAAAAGCACTAAATCTACCCTCTTTGTATTACCGTCGTAAAAGATATGACATGATTCAGCTGTTTAAAATTGTGACCAACATTGAAGATTTAAGTGTGGAAAAATTCGGTTTGTCCTTTAATGAAAATATTACGAGAGGTCATATTTTTAAACTTCATAAGCCAAGGTGCAATAAAACCCTCAGGGCTCAGTCATTCCCAATACGTTGCATTGACGATTGGAATAACCTACCAGAAGATGTGGTTGAAAGCGAAACCGTTTTACAGTTCAAAACGAGAATTGATAAACTGTGGAATAGGGAGAGATTCGAGATAGACCCAGTATACTAACGACCGGAAGTGGGGAAAAAAAAATTAGAGATGAACTTAAGAAGAAGTTGACAAGCCTTTTCAGGCTAGTAAGGGCGAGGATTGTGGCCACGTAAAATCGATTTAAGCCCCCCAGTGGAAATCTTCCACTGACCGTTCCAAGGCGGCTCTTCTGTGGCGATTTATTTATGTTGTTGTTTGTTACTTACTGTGTGTATCACTTGTGTCTTTTGGTTTTGGATGGCCATATGGCCATTTTGTGGGAAAGTAACTGTCATAATGGCCTTCCTTTGTTTAGGTTTCCATTATGGTCTGGTCGCTTAATGTTTGTATTTCTTTCCCTTTGGTGTCTTTTATGGGTGGAGTAAGTTAATTGTATCAATTCCTGATCTTTGTTTTACTTCTACTTTACATTACTTCAACAGACCGGTATGAAGGTATGAAGTATGAAGGAAAATATTAAGATGAAAAATTGTGATATTGTTCTTATTTCTGCTCAAAATATAGATTGTGAGTACTCGTTAGAACCGCCTTATTGAGGCAGTTCTAACGAGTACCCACAATCTATATTTTAGAGCAGAAATAAGAAAAGTAAAGTTTACCCCTGTAAACCCCAGTTTTATTATATAAAAGTGGGGTTCAAGGGGTCGAAATTGTATAGGCTTATTTTCTTGATGTATACAGCAAAATAAGAAACAGCACATAGACTCTTACAGGTCTTTGTACAGTGAACTATCTATCCTATCTATTTATACTGCAGCAACCCCTTTAAGAGAACTATCGTGCAGGTGTGTGCGCAGAGGCGTCGTGCAAGACAAAGTAAAAGAAATAAAAGTGAGACAGTATGAAGGAAAACTTAAACGTTTGTTACAGAAGAGAATAAAATCAGATAAAACAATTGTTGTGGATTAGAGCATATAGTGTGACATTGTCCTTACCCCTGACCTAAATGACTCTAGGTCTTGTAGGTCAGAAAGATGATGGGGAACTTGATTCCACTGTACAACAGCCACGGGAAAAATAGTATTTATAGTAGCTGGCTGTAGGCGGTATCTGGACATAGTAAAGGGGATGCATATGCCTGGTCAGCCTGACGGGATGGCTAACATATGTAAGGAGGGGAACAGCAACTAGACTATTTACTATTTCAGGTTGTAAAATAGTATCAGGCGGGCGTCGGCTCGCCTTTCCTCACGTGAACGTCACTCTAGTGAGTTTTATATGTTTGTAACACTAGCACACGGGGAGTAATTGCTATAAACCAATAATATGACTCGTCTTTAGACCATTTCTATTTTATTTATATAGGTCTGTTATGGGCTCCACACAGGTGATGCATATTCGACCTCAGGGCGAACTAAATACTTATGTTCTAGAAAGGGTTATCACAGGTTATATTTCGGAAGCAAGGAATACACCACAGAACTAAAAAACATGGAGTGTACATGTTTCTGAGCCAGACTAGCTAGTTTCGGCCAATTAGGCATCATCAGTGACCCTCAAACATTTTCAAAATTCCACAATGGAATCAATGATTCCAAAGGACAAGAAAATATAAACTACACTATGATGTAGGGCAGGGATATTTTTCACGGCGGCCACACATTCCCAGACATCAGCTGTAGTCAAGTTAAATATGTTCTGGAAAGGGTTATCCTTTGGAAGCAAGGAATACACCACAGAACTGGAAAATATGAAGTGTATATGTTTTCTGTGCCAGACTAGCTAGTTGCGGCCAATTAGGCCTCATCAGTGACCCTAAAAAAATTCAAAATTCCACAATGGAATCAATGACCCCAAAGGACAAGAAAATATAAACTAAACTATGAAGTAGAACAGGGAGACTTTTACGGCCGCCACACATTCCCAGACACCAGCTGTAGTTACGTCTGATATGTTGCTTTAAAGTCGGATATGCTGCTTCGCGAACTGACAAGCATGTACAGTAAATTGACAAGCAGCACATCGAGTCTTACAACTGAATTTAACAGCGAAATAAAAACAGCATATCGAGTCATATGCTTTATTTTACAGCGGAATAAGGATCAGCACAATAACTGTATATGCTCTTGTGAGAACCAGCGTATTTTAGTTTTATTATATACTGAAATGGAGAACTATACTTCAGCTCTTACAGTTGTTTTTGTACAACGGAATGAGAAAAAGCACATCAACTATAACAGTTTTATTGTACTTACAAACTTATTGTACACATTGTACAATTAAAAGTGAAGCAGCACACTCGACATTTACAGCTTGACGGACTAGCTGCTTCATGTCTTTGCTTTCCCTTTGGTGTCTCTGATGGGTGCTGTGGGTTAATTGTATTAATTCCTGATCATTGCCTTCACTTCTATTTTATTATAACACCATACGGAGAAGTACCACATCAGCCATTGCTGCCTTATTTTACTTTAATATGAGAACAAACGCATTCACTGGTAAAGCTATTTTGTTCAACGAAATGAGAAGAGAATATTAACTGTTACGGCTGGTTTTAGGCATGTTTGTCTGTTTGATTTGAGGTTTAACGTACCCGTCAACACTGTAAAGGTCATTTTGGAGACGTTAATTCCAATTTTGTGGGACTTTTACCCGACATTGAGATGAAATGACATCTCAAGCCCTGTCGCCCAATGAAACCAATAGGGTTTATTAGCATCGACGGTCCGCCTCGCACCGCGGTTCGACAGGCTTAGATCCTCTAAGCGGTTAACCAGTACTAGTGTGTGGGCCGGATTCAGCTCTGCGTGGAAGCATCATGCAGCCCATATATTTCTTCAAGCCCCTATGGGCGGGGGCGGTATAGGCATGTCAAATGTAGGCAGATCCCCATAGCTTACAGCTTTAATACAGTGCAATGAGAAAGAATTTATCGCACTACGAAAACAAGCCTACCAAATACATTGTAACCTTTATTGTCGAAAAAATGAAAAATGTAGATGAAAAATTGTCAAATTTCCTTAGTTCTGCACAAAATATAGATTGTGAGTACTCGTTAGAACCGCCTCAACGAGGCGGTTCTAACGGGTACCCACAATCTATGTTTTAGAGCAGAAATAAGAAAAAAAGGTTTACCACTGTATAATAGAAGTGGAGGCAATGATCAGGAATCCCTACAATCAACCCACAGCTCCCATCAGAGACACCAAAGGGAAAGACGTACAAACATGAAACAGAACCTAATGGAAACACCAACAGCGGAAAGCCAAAAGGACAGTTACTTTCCCACAAAATTGCCAATAGGCTGTTCAAAATAAAATAAGCGACACAAACACCCAAAGACAAACCATAACAAAAATAAACCGCGACAGAAGAACCGCATTGGAACGGTCAGCGGAAACGAATTCCACTAGGAGAATTTACTATATAAATCTGGGGTTTAAGCGGTGAGAATTATAAAGGCGTGTTTTTTCGTGATGGACTCCTACAGGTTTGCTGTATAGCAAAATGAGAAGCAGCAGCCAACCCTTAGGGCTTTACGTTTGGCAAAATGTGAAGCAATGCATTATTTTCTGCAGTTTTATTCTTCATTAATATAGTGGTTTTGGTTTTACGAGCTTTTCAATATTATTTCACTAGTTTAATCGTTAATCAGAGCTGGAAGAAATCCGGAACCATGGAGAAAAAACATGACGATCCGTTGCAGAACATGGCGTCCCACATGGTAACCGAACAAATCTTTAACCCACAGCAGTGAGAGACCCAAGACACAACGTTTTTACCCATCGGGCCACAGAGGTCCGTTTTGTGGGGAAAGAATATCATAAAGTAGAATAAGACACAGCAGATGGTGAGAAAGGGTGCTATCAGTGACACTGCATTGTCAATGTAGTGACGGTACATCAATGTTTTGTTTCGTATGCGAAAGGTTATGGGTTGGCAAGGGTAGTATAAAAAGGGGATGCAGAGAGGTTTTTGTTTGTTTGAGTTATTTAAATTCCCGTCAACACTATTTATGTCATTTTGGAGACGTGGCAACACATTTTTACCAGGCACTGAGATGAAATGACATATCAAGTCCTACCGCCCAAACAAACCGCTAGGGTTTATATGCATATTGCTGGGCAGGCTTAAACCTCCTCAGCGACTGGCATGTACTCGTGTTTGGACAGTTTTAGCTCTGCGTGGAAACACCATGCAGCCCAATCTATTTCTCGGATGTAGACAAGTAACGTTTTAGTACGAAAGCCGGGTAGGGCCATTTCTTATTTCTAACTTCTATGTTGGATGTTTTTTGTTTTTTTTTTTGGTTTTGATTTTATGGCCTTTCAAGATTATTACACTCATATCGAGCCGCTCGTTAATCAGTCGTAAGAGGAAGACAATGTACCCGGAGAAAAGCAAACTGGACTTCCGTTGTAGAACTTGGCGCTCACATTGGCATGCGTGCGTATGTGTGTGTGGGGTGGGTGTGTGGGTTGGTGAGTGGCAGTGTCGGTGTATACATGTATATATGTACGTCTGTGTGTATGTGTGGGAGGAATTTATTTCTAACTTCTTACTTCTAACTTCTTACTTCTAACTTCTTACTTCTAACTCAACTTCTAACGTCCTTGTTGTATTTTTTTTTTTTTTTTTTGAAATAAAAATACAACATGGAAGTTAGATGTAAAAAAGTTAGAAGTAAGCAGTTAGAAATTAGAAGCTAGAAATAATAAATGGCTCAACCCGGTTTTATGATATTGAAAGGGCCGTAAAACCAAAACCAAAAAAAAATAAAAAAATAAATAAATAAATAAAAGAAAGCATACAACAGGGAAGTTAGAAGTAAGATGTTAGAAGTAAGAAGTTAGATAAGAAATGGCCCTACCCGGCTTTCGTATTTTTGTAAGGTCAGGATAATATAGGGTCATCGGGGTAGAGAACTACTGATGAATCATTTAGACGTAGTGATATGTAGTGTTTTGTTTGCAAAGAACAGATTAGAATAATTTTTAGCTCACCTGACCGAAGGTCATGATGAGCTTTTGTGATCGTGAGATGTCCGGTGTCGTCGTTCGTTGTGCTTGCGTAAACTTTTCTTGTGGACACTCTAGAGGCTACACTTTTGATCCAATCATCACCAAACTTGGTCAGAATAATCAACATGGCAATATCTCGGTCAGGTTTAAATATGGGTCAGGGTGGGTCATATATGGTCAAAAACCAGGTCAGTAGGTCAGATTATATAAAAATCCTGCGAACACACTGGAAGCCACAATTTCGGTCCAATCATCATCAAACTTATTCAAGTTATGTCGAGTCAAAAAGTAGGTCAGTAGCTCAAATTTAAAAAAAAAACCTTGTGAACACTCTAGAGGCCACCGTTTTGGTCCAATTATCATCAAACTTGCTTAGAATGATCATCTCGACGATATGTCTGATAAATTAGAATATTGGTCATGTCAGGTCAAAGAGTAGTTCAGTAGGTCAAATGATAAAAACAACATTGTGGACACTCTTGAGACTACAATATTGGCTCAATCATCATCAAACTTGCTCAGAATGATAATCTTGACACTATCTGGGTCAAGTTTGAATATGGGTAATGTCGGATCAAAAAGTAGGTCAGTAGGTCAAATCACAGAGAAAAACACTGTGAACACTCTAAGAGCCACAGTTTTGGTCCAGTCATCAATAAACATATTATCTTCTCGCACAACAAAGTGTTGAGGAGATATAACATTTTTTTCCTGCACGAAAGAATGTATGTATGTATGTATGTATGTATGTATGTATGTATGTATGTATGTATGTATGTATGTATGTGCGCACATACGTGCATAATATGTACATATGTACTTTTTGTCACCATCATTTATTGATGGATTTTAATATTAATTCACACAAAACAATTCGGTATGATAATATCTCAGGTCAGTTCGACTCGACTTTCAGGGTCCTAGGCTCAAGGTCACTGTAGCTATTTTAGAAAACCTTTGTTGACCTCCAGCGCCTTTTTTTTTCATGGACTTCACACAATGTTGTGTGTAATATTATCTCGAGCGAGTTCGACTTTTAGGATCAATGTCAAGGCCACTGTGGCTGTTTTGAGAAAAAACTTTGTCAGCACTCTAATGTATATTTTTATTGATGGGTTACACAAATTTTGTGTATGATTATATCTTGAGTAAGATCGATTTTAGCGCGCTTGGTTCAAGGTCAAGGTCACTGCAGCTGTTTTCAGAAAAAACAAAACAAAAAACACTTCGTTATGGAATTAGTGCCTTCATTTATTGGTGGAGCTTAATGTTACTTCACATAAATGTCTGGTATGATGATTTATCGAGCGAGTCTGACTTTCAGGGTCCTGGACTCAAGGTCAAGTTCACTGTGGCTATTGTTAGAAAAAAACTTTGTCATTTATCTAGTGCTAACATATTTATTGATGGACTACACAAATGTTGTGTATGATAATATTTCGAGTAAGACTGACTTTTAGGTTGCTCAGCACAAGGTCAAGTTCATCGAAGCTATTTTAAAGAAAAAATTCGTTATGGCTCTTTGCCTTCATTTTATGGCGGATTTTAATAAACTCCACACAACTATTCGATATGATGATATCCCATGCATATCAGACTTTTATGGTATTTGGATCATAATCAAGGTTCTTGGGGCTATTTTTATGTAGCCCCTACATTTATTGATCTAAAGTAACTCCACACAAATTGTGATAATATCTCCAGCAGTTTCCTGGGTGCAGTGGCTACTTTAAGAAAACTTTGTCATCACTCTAGCGCCTACAGTTGTCAAAGGAAGTTTATGTAACTTTACGCAAATGTTGGGTATGATAATATCTCAAGTAACTTTGACTTTCAGGATTCTGGGATCAAGTTCAAGGTCAGTGTGGCTATTTTAAGGAAAACATTTTCATGGCTCTAGCTAGCATTCTAGCGCCTACATTTATTGATGGATTTTAATGTAGCTTCAAACAAATGCCATGTATGATAATATATGAAGCAAGTTCGACTTTCAGGCTCCTGAGCTTATGTCAAGGTCACTGTTGCTATTTTTAGAAAACAGTTTCATGGCCCTAGCTAGCACCTAGATTCATCAATGAATTTGGATGTAACTTCACACAAATGTTAGGTATGATAATATTCTCAAGCAAGCTCAACATTCCGGGTTTTGGGCTGGAAGTCAAGGTCACTGTCACAGTGGGTATATTTAGAAAAACCGTGTTATGGCTCTAGTGCCTACAGGTATGGATGGATTTTGCTGAAATGAACATAATAGCCACCAGAGCTAAATTAGTCAAACATTAAAATGGCCCACTCATAAACAGCTAGATTGATTTTGACAGAATTTCACAGAAAGTGTCCTTAGGTCACTTTCAATAAAAAATGCTCAAATCCCCCACTCTACATTTTGTACCTCACTATATTGCCTACCATTTTATTTGTACGGTATGGATCAGTTGAACGATCCAAGACCATCATGGCCCTTATGTTAATCTTAGGTTAGGATAAATTATAATGGCAGCTGGAGTAGGCATGGGCAAAATACTACTCTCTGAGCAGTTGCCGATCAGTAAAGGGCAAAATAATATATGTGTAACGTAGCGTTAGGTCAAAATGAGCTATGAAATGTCTGACAGTTTGTAGTTGCGTTCAGCGCTGCAAGTGCATTATGTTAACGAAACTATGAAGCAACACATTAACTCTTTGACTATATTGTAAAGTGAAATGAAAAGCATTGCATTAAAATACAAATGAAGCCAACCTGAAAGTTCCGCAATAACAGCACGGGATATCTATGGCTCCAAGAGGAAGAACAAACAATAACATTGCTTATAAGAACATGCACACACTGTATAACCGGACAGTCGCCAAATCTGAAGCGTCATTACACTGCACACCTAAACATCAAACAAGATGCAGTTTTCGGTATCGGGGTAATAAATGAATGTTTTCTATCCGTATGAGACAGTGGTGCATTTTTTTTTGCACCTTGTACGTTATTGCTGTCCCTGTCGCCCGTCAACACGATGATATAGGTCAATATATTCGCAACTATGGCTAACCGTCTTCTTACACCACCATGAAATCTTTTAAAACACGTGTATTTTGACATCTGATAGCTGCTAACATTGTAATGTTTGGATTCTGTAAACCATGACCATTTGAACTGCACATGTCACATCCGAATGACTGTCCGAATAGCGCCCACTGTATTGCATCACTCACAAGTGCCACGAGTGTTAAAGAAAAATGTCCGTCTAGCGCCCGATAATTTATTTAACATGAGTCATAAAAGAGTCCGTTGCAGTACAGTAACTGGTGTTTAAAGTAACCGACACTGCTTCTCTGTAATTTGGTCACCATAAGATTCTCCTGGTCATGTGATATAGCGTGGTTGCCAGATTGGTAAGACCAATGCACGACTGGAGTTTGTACAGGTGTCGGCTTTTCCCTTCCTGTATTGGGTTCGTGGCCTTCCCCTTGAATGTTTTTATTTAACAGCAATGGAAAATATAATTGTTTGATGCAGTTAAGCCAAAGTTAAAGAACCTCTTGCGTCCCTGTTGAAAATACAATATAAATGTGTGAATGACAGTGTCTGAGAGAGAGAGAGAGAGAGAGAGAGAGAGAGAGAGAGAGAGAGAGAGAGATATGTTCTAGCTAATAAAGCATCAGACAGAGAATGAGAGAGAGATGAACTAGCTAATAAAGCAGAGAGAGAGAGAGAGAGAGAGAGAGAGAGAGAGAGAGAGAGAGAGAGAGAGGCGGGTAGAAAGTAAGAAAGCAGAGCTATGAAACAGAGTAATCATTTTAAATTAACTAAGCAGTCTAACCCTCTTATGCGGTATTTTATTTTATGTCGACCAGAGACAGAGCATTAGGCACCAACCTACACCACCCAAAATTCAAGTAAGCCCCGTCATAGAACCAGAGGCCTCTAGCGCCGGCCGCGCAGCCAAAGAGGGAAGCAAAGTCACAAACTGCGACCCCGCCAGCCACCATGCACGCATTCTGTCGTTAAACACCCATGCTGCACCCAATTCCCCCAAATCGAAGAACGACTCCATGAAATCGGGGACCGAAATCATTCGTTGCAAGCTTATATCCATGAAAATTTTACCACCTAAACGAATAGTTTCAGATAAAAAAAATGTGATATTGTTTATTTGTTTGTTTGTTTGATTTGAGGTGTAACATCTCAAAGACAGCAGAAATAAATATATTTGTTTTCATTCGTCTTATCACCCTTCTAATGTTTTTCTCCGGGTAATCCGGTTTTCGCCCACCTATGATTAACGATCGGCTCGATATGAGTGAAATAATCTTGAAAGGGCCGTAAAACCCAAACCAAAAAAAAAAAAAAAAAAAAAACAATCACCCTTCTAATGGTACAATCAGAAGGTTAATTTTTTTGTACTTCCTAGGACTCGAAATTCCTGAAAATTACGCTGACCATTAAGCAATTAAATTATAAATGTCCTGGTAGCAGCCGGAAAAGACAAACACTGACCAAAAATATCACTTGCTTGCTCATTCGATATGATTTGATAAAACATGGTCATGATTATACGTCAGTCTATCGACTCGGTCAATATAAATATTGTCTGAATTATATCACACCATGTCCAATGTATCTCATTTGATAATATATACTCAGATTCGTCGACTAGTACTATACCTGAAATTTTAATTGGTTCACAATATTCACGGCATTTGATCACGTTTAATGAATTATCACTAACTTATGCACAGACTCGCAACAGAGTTACAGCATTTCACTGGATGCAGAGATACGGAGACTCGAATAAGTCCACACACCCGAAAAATCAAAATCACATATCCTAATGCCGGGTATGTCCACCAAGTGTTGCTTGGCATCGACACCTCATGCTTCGAATTAAACGCTGTATCTGGTCTTGTATGATTTTTTCCCATTCTTCCTGTAGCGCCATGGCAAGCTGCTGACGGTTTATTTACGGATGACATCGGCCCTATACACGTTTTACGAACTAGTCCCAAAGGTGCTCAAGTTGGTTTAAATCCGGCGAAAACGCAGGCCAAGGAAGAACTTGCACACCATTTTGATTAAAAAATCCATTGTTAGCCACGCAGAGTGAGCACGTGCATTCTTCTGTTGGAAAAGCGTAACATCACCATTATTGCGTAAAACGGTAAAATTTCATCGATATATTGCCATCAACAACGATGAGTTTGGTTTTCTGGCGCCATGAGATCCCTCCACACACTGTTATGCTACCACCACCACAACGTGACACCTGTTAAACACAACAATCTTGAAATTGCTCCCCATAGACGCCATACTTTACGCCGCCTATCAAACATTTCAACACAAAGACGGGACTCGTCCGTGAACAGTACACTACGCCAACGCTGTTGTGTTCATTGGATACGCTGTCGACACCAATTAAAGCGACTGATTCGACGTTCCGCTGTCAAAACATTCCTCATATACGTTTTATGGCTAGAAATGCCGCATTCCTGGCGCCGCCGCCTACAGTTAAGGCACTTACGCGTGGTTTATGGGTTTTCACTGTCTCCTGCGCAGGTTCCACAGACGTCCTAAATCGGTCGCGTAAATGCCTCGAAACAATGTACCGGTCCTGCTGACATGTAGTAACAAGGTCACGTCCAGGGCGTTGTTTATCGTCCACAGACCCCGAAGCGTTGTGCCTTTCAACCAATCGAGCAATCCTAGTGTGCGAACAACCCTTACGCTCTGCAACTTGGCGGTATGAAAGCCCAAAGCGATGACGATCGACGTTACTTAGACGCCCCATTGGCTTGTTTTTTATGAAATGTTTTGCTGCCTTTTAACGTAAAGAATGCGAACCTAAAACTGACAAACTATTTACTAAAGAAATCAAAATTCTAAAAGTGGTGCGTTTTAATTGAAACTGAGGATAGTTGAGAAGTGCATCACGAAATCACGCCTAATCAAATATATTGAAAATTTTACCACAAAAATGAACATTTTCAGATAAAAATGTCTGATATTTTTTTTACATTTCTGCACAAAACAGAGATTGTGGGTACTATGACGTAAGCTACGCCATAAAGCGGGTTTAAAACATGATCGTATAGTTTTACATTATGAAAGTTAGTACTTCGCAAATAATTAAAGTAAAAAACTAAAAGTTTTTCTTTTTATTTTCTGACCAAGTTAAACTGTTCTATTGATTTTTAGTTTCATTGTTACATACATGTAATTATAACACATCGAAAATCGAAAGCTTTGAGGCAAGTATTGTTCAGGACTAGATTTAGCCCGATATACAGACTGAACACGACTGCTACATAACTGAAAACCTGACTGACTTGACATGATCAAACTGGATGTTTTATACAGTGCATTCCACAGGATTTTGTTCTCACGTTTACACAGTTTCTGTTTATACCAAATGTCGATCATTTTACTAAAATGTTAAAAATATCTCAATATCTGGTGACCACGTGAGCCCACACCTGCAGGGTACTATGCACTCAGACAATGGCTAATATTGCCCGCAAGATTGGCATAAACGGAAACATGTACCGTTACGTTGACGTTTTGTAGATACAGGTCAGGTTTTATGTAAAGTGCACTTGTTTTTCTCTTGCCAAAGTATTTGAATAACAGCACATAATTTCTACGTAATGCATTTTTAAATGTCAGCGGATTTGAATATGCTCCAAGTAAACAATCTCTATGTATCTTGTAGCTTAAAGTACAAACTACAATTGATGTTTCTGTTAGGGTCTGTTCTTTCATGTTTGTGTTACTTTCCCTTTGATGTCTCTGATGGGAGCTGTGGGTTAATTGTATCGATTCCTGATCATTGCCTCCACTTCTGTTTTATACAAAGAATAGATTAAAATATTTAAAGGGTAAAAACGTTTCAATTTTCTAACTCTAAAAGCTTATAATGTTTCATATCCCAATCAACATAGTCCCAATTACATTTATTACCCATTCAACAACATATTGGTCATATGAAGTTCTTGCTACTCATCAACGTTGTTTCAACTATTCATGTAACATCCCTGTGTAACAAAAGTGCATATTTTACGATCCGTCAACACGATTTGGATCATTAAGATCACATGACTACGTAACTACGTTATAGTACGCGTAAGAATCGGCCCGGAGAGGCGGTATTTACGAGTACCCACAATCTATGTTTTTGAGCAGAAATAGGAAAGATAATGTTTATCCCTGTTAACCCGAGTTTTACTATATAAAAGTGGGGTTTATGGGGGCAAAAATGTATAGGCGTACTTTCGTGATGGATAAAGGAACATTTTCTCGAGACAAAGATTAGAGCATATGCACATTCTGCTAACCTTGTCTTAGGAGCCAAGCATAACGGTAAGAAAACAGAAAGGAAAACCAACAGCAAGCTAGGAAAATAGTCATCAAAATGTAATTACAGGACATTCAGACGGTTGTTTTGATTAAAAAAAGAGTAATTTTCTATTTCCGTTTGAATAAAATAAATGTGAAGACAATGATCAAGGATCGATGCAATTATCTCGCACCCCGATGCTATATACGAAAGGGGAAACTCACAAATATAAAACAAATTCACCATAATGAAAACTTCACAAGCGGAAAGCCAAAAAGACAGTTACTTTCCCACAAACTAGTCAATGAAGAGAATATGAGCAAAACAAACATGCAAAGATGAATTATAACAATAATAATTCCATCACGCAAACACGCCTATATACTTTTGACCCCCTTGAGCCCCACTTTTATATAGTGAAACTGGGGTTTATATGGGTAAACTTTATTTTGCTTATTTCTGCTCCAAAATATAGATTGTGGGTACTTGTTAGAACCGCCTCATTGAGGCGGTTCTAACGAGTACCCATAATCTATAGTTTGAGCAGAAATAAGAAAAATACCACAATTTTTCATCTTAAAATGTTCGTTTTTCGGCGGTAATGTTTTCAATGTATTTCGTAATGATAACAGAAGGACCTCCTCGGAACAGTCAGTAAAAAGATTTTTACCGGGGGTCGGGGCTTAAATCGATTATAGATTGCCACAAGCACTATAAATGTTCAAACCAATTTTCTGAGTTTATAGACCCTCCATGAGCACTAAGCCCAGATACACTGACCGTACTGGTAATTTACATGTCCTTTAATTTCCTTCAATCAAAGCGACTATCAGTAAATAAAATTTGCAAAATATTTCAAAGCTTGCTACTTTTTTCCTAACTGTTACTCTTTGCTCCTAGCCTGCTCAGGCAAAGCGGTGCGAGCGTCGGACCGCCCATGCTTATAAACCCTATTGGTTTCATTTGGCGGCAGGGCTTAAGATGTCATTTCATCTCAGTGTCGGGTAAAAGTCCCACAAAGTTGGAAGCAACGTCTCCAAAATTACCTTTACAGTGTTGACGGGGACCTTAAACCTCCAATCAAACAAACAAACAAAACTCTTGGCTCCTGGGCGCTAACCTCGAAAACAGGCTTTTGTGATGGGATTCGTATAATAATGTCTTAAATGGCACTTGTTGTAGCAAAGCTTCCAGTTTCATTACGATAACACGTCCGGGCGACATAGTGTAATTTTTCACATCTCCAAAATGGCTACTTTTATGATGAAAATCTGTGATATTTTTCTTTATTAAACTGCAAACATAGGTTGTGGGTGCTCGTTAGAACCGCCTCATTGAGGCGGTTCTAAAGAGTACCCACAAACTATGTCTTGGAGCAGAAATAAATAAAATAATACATACCCCCTAAACCCAATTTTTCTGTGTAGGGGGTGTTCATTTCACGGACGTGTTTAAGTCATGTTCTGTCGAACTAATGTGAGCTCAAGCAATATCATGCTGTCTGAGATGCATTTAAATATTTCGAGGGTATGTCAGGCAGGTCAACTGGGGCGAGGCAGGTGTTGGGCATGTCTTGTACAAAATGCCTTGTTTTTTTAGTTACCAACACCCCGCCCTCACCCCTTTAAATTGGTACTGAGCATAAGTGTGAAACGATTTAATACACATGTATTTGGTTGGCTTCTTAGCCATTCTCAAGTAGGTGTGCCGTTTAAGAACGGTAACAATCTACGTCTTAATATCATACTTACCTCTGCTTGTATTGTTTAAGAAATATAGTGCACTTCCGTTAAAACACACTATCTGTATCTGACAGGAATTGATAGAAATAGCGATTCTTCACAGGAAACAGAGAGTTTGTCTAACAGTTTAATGTTTGTAACGTTTGGGATTCTGAATCATTGTATGTTGTTCCTTTTTAGTTACGCATTTCGATAACACACCCGTGCGACATAGTGCATTTTTCACATCTCCAAAATGGCCATTTTTTCTGATGAAAATCCGTGATAATTTTCTTATATATACCACAAACATAGGGTGTGGGTGCTCGTTAGAACCGCCTCATTGAGGCGGTTCTAACGAGTACCCACAACCTATGTCTTGGAGCAAAACTAAGAAAAAAAGTGTACACACTCGTAAAGCCCAGTTTTCTCTATATAAAGTGGGGTATAGGGGGTCTTAATTTCACGGACTTGTTCACGTGATAATTTGGTTTATCCGACTCGCCATCTATTTAGGAAAGACTCGGTTTACGAACTGCCTTGTTTGTTCACTGTCATAACTCGGCTTCTTTCCCTTGTGGGGGAGTGGGGTGGGATTGGGCTCTGATTGTATCAGAGCCTGATCGTTTCCCTTTTTAATTTTGAAACTCATTACGCAAACACGCCTATACAAATACATTGCCACCTTTATCGCCGAAAAAATGAAAATTTTATGATGAAAAATTGTGATATTTTCTGCTCTAAAGTATAGATTGTGGGCACTCTTTAGAACCGCCTCATCGAGGCGGTTCTAACGAGTACCCACAGTCTATACTTTAGAGCCGAAATAAAAAAAAATAAGGTATACCCCCGAAACTCCAGTTTTACTATATAAAAGTGGGGTTCAGGGGGGTCAAAATTATATAGGCGTGTTTTCGTGATGCAATACGCTGCACTTCAGAAGCAAATCCTTGCCTTTAAGAAAATACCCCATTTGTCCGATGCGCTTTGTGTATAGGAAAATAAACGTTTGCCTTCTTTTAGAAAACGGCTGAAATGTGCTAGGTATGAGGATTACTCTTAATATTTAACCCGTTTTGTACTGAATATATAACATGAGCCCATTTCAAAAATTAGGGATGTCAGGTCCAGTTGACTTTTGAAACTGATTTTAAAATGCTTGAACTTTCTGCAAACAGTGAAGATCCAGATCAGACGCCGCAGAACGCGGCGTCTGATCTGGGTCTGCTCTGTTTGCCAAGTGATCCTTTTTGGGTTCCCGTTTACAGGTGGGCCAAGCTTAAACTTATTCTGGAACCTAGCGCTTCCCAGCTACGTGTACTTTAAATAACTGACAGGGAGGCTTATCGTGGATTTAAGTTAAGGGACAGAAATAGAAACGCCATCAACGACAGCTGAAGTTTAAGCCTTTATCTTATGCGGAAATAATAGTTTCAGAGAAGGATATTATTATCTTGTAATTATTATAAAACCATTTGTTATATTACACGCTGGTTGTGTTAAGAATGCCATGCAAAGTTGCAGAAAATAATTCGATATTTTGTGACTTAATTTCTTTCTAGACATTACGACTGACCATTGCATAGCGTTACGATGTGTCTCACATTCAAGGCCGTTATACGCATTGGGCAAACACGCCTATACAAATACATTGCCACCTTTATCGCCAAAAAAATGAAAATTTTATGATAAAAAAATTGTGACAGTTTTCTTATTTCTGCTCAAAATATAGATTTTGGGCACTCGTTAGAACCGCCTCATCGAGGCGGTTCTAACGAGTACCCACAATCTATATTTTAGAGCAGAAATAAGAAAAATAAGGTATACGCCCGGAAACCCCAGTTTTACTATATAAAAGTGGGGTTCAAGGGGGTCAAAATTATAAAGGTGTGTTTTTCGTGATGCGAGTGCCCACAATCTATGTTTGGACTAGAAATAAGTAAACAAAAAAAATCACAGATTTTAATCAGAAAAATTACCGTTTTGGAGATACGAAAGTGTGCACTAGGAGTGGAGTTTGTTTTGGTATCGTATATAATTTTACCTTGGAACTGGTATAAGAATTGGCGGTGTAGCGTGAGATTATTGATCCCGTGAGATTCTTCAGTCGCACCGGAAGCGGCTGAAATCCCTCACGGAGGGGTGTGAGATAATTCGGCCGTGAGAAGTGTAATACGATAACTCTATAAAAGACTGGGGTATCGAAACTCTCTTAGTATATTAAATGATAAATTATGCTGCTACATTAATTAAACTTTAATTTTATGCTGGAGAAGTCTGTCTAAGGAAATTAGAAGCTGTGTTGCTAGTGATTTTATAATATTATAATATTTATTTGTTTATTTATTTACTTATTTATAGACGACTCGCACCGATTTTCCTTGTCAGGCTTAGATCCTGTAAGCCGTTTACCAGTGCTCGTGTGCGGTCGGTTTCAGCTCTGCGTTGAAGCATCGTGCAGCCCATCTATTTCTTTAAACCCGATGGGCGGGGGCAAGCTGACTTCTTACTTCTAACTTCTGCTTCAACGTTGTTTAGGTAGGGGAGTAAGTTGGTAGGTGGTTTGTGGCTAGATAGGTAGGTAGATGGGTGGCTGGGTAGGTAGGTAAGTTTGAGTTGAGGTTTAACGTCCCCGTCAATACTATATAGGTCATTTGGAGACGATGTACCAATTTCGTGGGACCCGACTTTGAGATAGTCCAGTGGTTAGTGCACTTGTCTCTGATGCTAGAGGTCCCGGGTTCGATCCCCGGCAGCGGCGATAAAATTTCGGTGTCCGAACACGCTCCATTGGCATCATTTGCGGGGTTGAATGTCATAAAGTGCACCGTCGTTCGGATCGGGACGTTAACTGGAGCCCAACCCCCCCCCCCCCCCAACCCCCCCCCCCCTGTGCAGGGAGAACCATCCCCTGTGTAGGTTAAAGATCCCTACCGTAATTACATGATTACTGTGTAGGCTTTCATCCTGCCAGCCTGGAGTGTATGTAATGTACACCTGCGGTAATGCCCAAATATGACCGACGCAGTATTAGTAGAAAGAAAGAAGGAAAGAAACTAATAGGGTTTATATGCATTGACGGTCCGACTCGCATAACTTTGGGCGAGAGCTTAAGCGGTTTGCCAGTACTCATGTGGGGTGGGGCATCATGCAGCCCATCATTTCTTCAAGTCCCGATGGGCGGGGTAGATTTAAGTAGGTAGGTAAGGAGATGTGTCTTGGTGGGTGGGTAGGTAGGTTTGATTTGAGGTTTAACGTCCCCGTCATTACTATATAGGGCATTTGGAGACGATACTTCAAATTTCGTGGGACCCGACTTTGAGATGTAAAGACATCTCAAGACCTGCCGCCCAATGAAACCCATAGGGTTTTTATGCATGGACGGTCCTACTCACATCACTTTGCCTGGGCAGTCTTATGCTTTGTTTGTGTGTTTGATTTGAGGTTTAACATCCCTGTCAACACTGTAAAGGTCATTTTGGAGACGTTGCTTCCAATTTTGTGGGACTTTTACCTAACATTTAGATGAAATGACATCTCAAGCCCTGTCGCCCAATGAAACCGATAGGGTTTATTGGTTTATATAGCATGGACGGTCCGCCTCGCACCGCGGTTCCTGGACAGGCTTAGATCCTCTAAGCGGTTTACCAGTACTAGTGTGCGGCCGGATTCAGCTCTGCGTGGTTGCATCACGCAGCCCATATACTTCTTCAAGCCCCTTTGGGCGGGGGCTATGGGCAGGCTTATGCGGTTTACCAGTACTTAGGTGGTATGGAATCATGAAGCCCATCTAGTTCTTCAAGTCCAGATGGGCGGGGTAGATTTAGGTAGGCAGGTAAAGTGGGGGGGGGGGAAGGCAGGTTTTGCTTGATTTGAGGTTTAACATCCCCGTCAACACTGTAATGGTCATTTTTGAGACGGTGCTTCCAATTTTGTGTGACTTTTACCCGACATTATAGGATGAAATGACATCTCAAGCCCTGCCGCCTAATGAGACCGATAGAGTTTATAAGCATGGACGAGCTGACTCGCACCGCTTTGCTTGGTCAGGCTTATAGATGCTCTAAGTTGTTTACCAGTACTCATGCGCGGGTCGGTTTCAGCGCTGCGTGGAAGCATCATGCAGCCCATATATTTATTCAAGCCCCGATGGGCGGGGGCATTAGGGAAGGTAGGTAAATGTTTGTTTGCTTGTTTGTTTGGCTTGAGATTTAAACACTTTGAAAGTTAGCTTGGAGACATTGCGACCAATTGCGACCAATTTGGATTTTTACCCGACATTGAGATGAAATGACATCTCAAGCTCTGTCGCCTAATGAAACCAATAGGGTTTATTAGCCTGGACGGTCCGCCTCGCACCGCGGTTCCTGGACAGGCTTAGATCCTCTAGGCGGTTTACCAGTACCAGTGTGCGGACCGGATTCAGCTCTGCGTGGAAGTATCATGCAGCCAATATATTTCTTCAAGCCCCTATGGGCGGGGGCTAAGGGCAGGCTTATGCGGTTCACCAGTACTCAGGTTGTAAGGAATCATGCAGCCCATCTAGTTCTTTAAGTCCCGGTGGGCGGGGCCGGACTGCATATCTACCTACCTACGTACATACCGACTTAGTCGCCCCCGCCCATCGGGGTTTAGATAAATAGATGGGCTGCATGGTGCTTCCACGCAGGGCTGAAACTGACCACACATGAGTACTGGTAAACCGCTTAGAAGGACTAAGCCTTCCCAGGCAAAGTGGTATGAGTCAATCCGTCCAAAGCCTTTTGGTTTAATTGGGCGGCAGGGCTGAAGCTGTCATTTCATCTCAATGTCAGGTAAAAGTCCACCAAAATTGGAAGCAATGTCTCCAAAATGACTTAGTGTTGACCGGGTCATAAATCCCAATTCAAACAAAAACATACCTACTTAGTAACATTCCTATATACCTACCCATACTATCGATATACGGACGTAATACCTACTTACCTACATGCTGCCTGCCTACCTACCTACCTACCTACCTACCAACCAACCAACCAAAGCAAAAATATACGATCCTACCTACGACCTTCCTATAGATCTACCTACATAACCATCGCTACCAGCCCAAACCTACCATTCCTACCTCATCACGCAAACACGCCTATATAATTTTGATCCCCTTAAAGCCAACTTTTAGATATTAAAACTGGGGTTTAGATATTATAACTGGGGTTTACATGGATATTTATTATTTGTCTTATTTCTGCTCAAAAACATAGATTGTGGGTACTCGTTAGAACCGACTCGCCGAGGCGGTCCTAACGAGTACCCACAATGTATGTTTTGTGCAGATATATGAAAAATACCAGGATTTTTATCTGAAAAATTTCGTTTTTGGTGGTAGTAATTTGTCAATATATTTGAATTTGCCTGTTTTCGTAATATACCTACCTACATGCATATCTCCACTCTACCTACCTGTCGCCCCCGCCCACCGGGGCTTGAAGAAATATATGGGCTGCATGATGCTTCCACGCAGAGCTGAAACCGACCGCACTCGAGTGCTGGTAAAGCGCGTAGAGGCTCTAAGCCTACCCAGGGAAAGCGGTCGGAGTCGGACCGTTCATGCTTATAAACCCTATTGGTTTCATTGGGCGACAGGGCTTGAGGTGACATCAATGTCGGGCCAAAGTTACACAATAATGAAAGCAACGTCTCCAAAATGACCTGTACCGTGATGACGGGGACGTTAAACCTCAAATCAAACAAACAAACAAAACCGATCTGTCTATCTAACTTCCTACCCACCTACAGCGTCGTTAGCCCCCGCCTATCGGGGCTTGCAGAAATAGACGGGCTGCATAATGCTTCCACGCAGAGCTGAATCCGACCGCACACGAGTACTGGTAAACCGCTTAGTGGATCTAAGCCTGTCCAGGTAGGCGGTGCGAGTCGGAACGTCCATGCTTATAAACCGTATTGGTTGCATTGGGCGACAGGGCTTGAGATGACATTTCGGTAAAAGTCCCACACAATGGTAAGCAACGTCTCCAAAATGACCTTTACAGTGTTGAATGGGACGTTAAATCTTAAATCAAACAAACGAAACCTACATGGTCGAAGTAAGAAGTTAAGTAAGCCTACCAAACTACCTACACATCCAGCCACGCACCCACCAGACCATTCACCCTACCTGGGAGCCGGACAAAACGTCCCATGGACAAAACGTCCCATGCCATTTTTGACCAGGTGGACAAAACATCACACATCATTTTGTCAGGGCGGACAAAACGTCCCACATCATTTTTGCAGGGTGGACAAAACGTCCCACATGGTTTTGACAGGGTGGACAAAACGTCCCACATGGTTTTGACAGGGTGAACAAAACGTCCCATGCTATTTCGACAGGGTGGACAAAACGTCCCATATTCAATTCAAAGGGAACCATTATACCTTATCTAATCTATCTAATAAATAACTAATTGTTGTTTGTTGAAATGATGTAATTGCCTTCTAGTGTCATGCATTTCGCCCCACCATGGGACGCCCCAAACATAATCCCCCCATCCCCGGACAAAATCCCCTCTTTTTGTAAAGGCTGACAATATCCCTCCACATGCACAATTACTGATTTTCGAAAATCAGTATGTATATACATGTGTTGAAAACTGTAGATTACAATACTGTCCAAGGTATTTTGGTGCTCATGGAGAAATTATTGCAACAGGCAGGTAGTACTGCACGTGTACAAAAGGTGAAAAAATGTATAACAGTGAAATCATCAATGCAAAAATTCTAACAATGAATAAGAAAATTGCAACCTTAGATTAAATTCATTGAACTGACTTAATAATGTTTGTTCAATTATGATCAATTTGTTCATCACCATTAATTTTCATCATACAGATTATAAAGACTCTCCACAAAAATCAATCAGAATTTTCAAAAGTTATACATTTTCCTATCAACAAATTAATTCTGTAATTAGCAGCTAATCAAAGAAAAAACCTTTGTTAGATTAAAGTGAAAAGGGCATAATTACTTGTAATAACTTTTTATAATTATACATGTGTGCTAAGGAGTTTTATGGACCTGTCAACCCATTAGGATTATATTTGGCATGATCAGTAGTTCCAGGCATACTTGTAAAGTGGGTTTTAATGAGGTCAAAATTATAAAGGCATGTTTTTTGTGATGTTTTCAGTATTTTATACAAGATACCTTTTAGTATTTTTATACAAGATATATCCAGTAATGAAATAATAGGTAAAAACTGTGTTTCAGATAGGGATATCAGGATGTGTTTTGTTTAAAATTAATTGGGAAAGTGGCTTATAGTTTTGCAAACAGTGTAGGCCCTGATAAGTATGTTCTATAAAAGGGTTATCCTTTGGAAGCAAGGAATACACCACAGAACTGAAAAATATGGGGGTGTATATGTTTGCTGGGCCAGACTAGCTAGTTTCGGCCAATTAGGCCTCATCAGTGACCCGCAGACCTCGTGTTCTGAGGCATCTGATCTTGGCCTGCACTGTTTGCCAAATACCCACTAATACTATTTTTTTTTTTCAACAGAGTAAGATAAGTTGTACACATTCTTGTATGTGCTATCATAAAAAAAAATCTTTTATGTAAAAAATGCTCTTAACCATGTGCTCTTTAGTGATCGTGTTTGCATATTCATGTTTTGTAAATAAAAGCATCTAACTATATTTCCACATTCTTTTTTGTAGTGTTCATGTTAGTACAGTAAAATTCATATATTAAGACCACCCTTGGGACTGTTCAGTATTGGCCTAAAAAAAAACTTTTGAACAGTCCCTAGGGTGGGCTCCAACTAGAGCAGACTGGACACTGCAAACACAAAGAAAATGTACCTAAAACCTTCTAAATATGCTTTGAAAAGCATAATTTATCTTAATTTAAGGTGGTCTCAATAGTGAATTTTTACTCTATATTGTCACATACCCTTCAAAATCCCTTCCGCCTCCCTTACACCACCTCAAGAATATGGGACGTTTTGTCCACCCTGTCAAAATAGCATGGGACGTTTTGTCCACCCTGTCAAAACTGTGTGGGACGTTTTGTCCACCCTGAAAAAATGACGTGGGACGTTTTGTCCACCCTGATAAAATGATGTGGGACGTTTTGTCCACCCTGGAAAAATGATGTGGGACGTTTTGTCCACTTGGTCAAAAATGACATGGGACGTTTTGTCCATGGGACGTTTTGTCCTACATTCCCCTACCTATATACCTTCCTACCTGCCTACCTAGCTACCATGCAGCCCATCTGTTTCTTCGAGCCCCGGTGGGTCGGATTGATATTAAGCACTGGGTTCTGTTATTGCTACTGTTTTTTGTAAGTTTAAGTATTGTATTGTAAAGTTTGTATTTTATATATGTGTGTGTGTGTGTGTGTGTGTGTGTGTGTGTGTGTGTGTGTGTGTGTATTTCTTTTATTGTTAAGAGAAAACCTGATATTAAGCACTGGGTTCTGTTATTGCTACTGTTTTTTGTAAGTTTAAGTATTGTATTGTAAAGTTTGTATTTTATGTGTGTGTGTGTGTGTGTGTGTGTGTGTGTGTGTGTGTGTGTGTGTGTGTGTGTGTGTGTGTGTGTGTGTTTCTTTTATTGTTAAGAGAAAACCTGTTTAGTTGACATTAGGCATTATTACCCCACATAAGCAGAAAGGTCTGAAAATTAGTCACTGTGTTTTGATAAGCATGGGGACAACAGGAAATGGGAAACCATAAATCACACATGTTAATCACCTTGGTATATGGCTAAAATTTAAATTTCATTCAATATCCTTTGGAAGCCAGGAACACACCGTAGAACTGAAAAGGTAAGAGTGTACATGCTTACTCGGATTATGATTAATATTATCATTATAATTTACTATAATTGTTATTATTATTGTTATTTTATTATCATTATTATTATTATTATAATTTTGTAGCAGGGCACTTCTATTGAGATCAGGCTTATTTAGGCAGATTAATAATTTTAAAATTGCCAAAGAACTTGCTTTTAAAAGTATTAATTGCATAAACACGCCCATAAAAAATATATTGAAACATTACCATCAAATTTTTAGATAAAATATTCTGATAGTTTTCGTATTCCGCTGGAAAACATAGATTGTAGGTACTCGTTAGAATCGGCTCGCCGAGACGGTTCTAACGAGTACCTACAATTTATGTTTTCCAGCGGAAATATGAAAATAATATACATCTCTGTAAACCCAAGTTTTACTGTATAAAAATGGGGTTTAAATTAAAGGCGTTTTTACGTAATAATTTAAAGAAAATACATGTACCCGCATATATTTTGTTCTTGTTGAACACATGATACCAATTTATAGCATATTTAATACGGGTATCTTTCGAAAGTAAATAAATAAATAAATAAATAAAGCTTGTTATAAATAGTGTTCTATTTAAAGTTCGTAATGGTAGCATTTTTAACATAGGCTCAAGATGAACGGGGCAGGGGCTAACAGGAAATGGATGACATTTCTCACGGCCTTCTTGCGCATGCGCAGATATACCTTGGTATTAACTTTCTCATGGGTTTAAAGATCTCACGCTACAGCGGCAATGGTTGAATATTCATACAATACGGAGTTGTAGATCCCCATCATGAAAACACGCCTATATAATTTTGACCCCCTTAAACTCCACTTTTATACAGTAAAACTGTGGATTACAGCGGTAAACTTTTTTCTTATCATATATTTTGGGTATTCGTCAGAACCGCCTCACCAAGACGGTTTTAACGAGTTCCCAAAATCTATGTTTTGTGCAGAAATATGAAAATTGTCAGTCAGTGAGAAATTTTACCTGAAAATTTACAGGGTAAACAGGGGTATACCTTTTTCTTACTTCTGCTCTAAAATATAGAATGTGGGTACTCGTTAGAACGATGAGGCGGTTCTAAATCTATGTTTTGAGCAGAAATAAGAGAAAATATCCCATTTTTTTTTTCATCTTAAAATTTTCGTTTTTTTCGGCGGCAAAGTTTACAATGTATTTGTATAGTCTATTCGTAATGGCTATTCGCAGAATCAAAAGTTTTTATCACCTGCAACAATAGTATATATTCCACTATGTTTCTTAGAAGCATGAATGCTTCAATGGCTCTAACACAGATGGCTCGTGAATACTGGTAAATTCAAACTGGCTCAGAAGTGCCTAGCGAGAGAAATCTTCCCACAGGTTGGGCCCCCACCCAACGTTGCTTGGAGCAGTAGACTGGGCTGCATGCTGTTTCCACACAGAGCTAAAACGATCGCACATGAGTATTTGCAAATCGCTAAGCGGGTCTAAGCCTGTTCAGGCAAAGCGGTGAGTGTGGGACCCTCCATGCCTATAAACCATATTGGTTCCATTAGGTGGCAGGGCTCGAGATGTCATTACATCTTGTTGTCGGTTTAAACGGTCCCACAAAATTTGAAGAAACGTCCCAAACTGATTTATAGTGTTACGCAAGCCACCGAAAACGAAAAAGAACCCAATCACATTAAAGTGGAAAATAAAGAAATGAGAAATACAAAAGATGATCGGGAAGTGCCACAATCGCAGAACACATGCTGCCAATTGCACCAAGAGAAAGTGCAAACAATACATTACGTAAAAGAACACAAACAATGGTACGCCAAAAAAGCAGCTTCTTTTTTCCCGAGGAGCTGATACATTACGAGAACACAATCGTCATTATGAAAACTCACCTATACAAATGCACTGTAAACATTACCACTGAAAAAAACACACACACACACAAACGATGAGGCGGTTTAACGAGTACCCACAATCTATATTTTAGAGCAGAAATACGAAAAATAAGGTTTACCCCTGTAAACCCCAGTTTTACTTTATAAAAGTGTGATTCTAGGGTGTCAAAATTATATGGGCCCAGCCAAGCGATTTTCGTACTTATCGCCTATGCGAGCAGCGAAGGTTCAGGCGAGCCTGCGCATCCCCGCAGTCTCGCCAGAACCTTCGCTGCTCGATTATACAAGCAGTAAATCAAGAGGAACCTTCAGACAGAAAGCCATATCCTTGGCCCCTCTGAATGGCTGGGCATGCGCAGTTAAAATTTGTCATGACGGAATGCTCGAAGACACAAATTCGCTTGGCGGGGCTCATATAGGTGTGTTTTCGTGATGGTGACATAGTTTATTCTTTCATATCTCCAAAATGGTTAATTTTCTGATAAAAATCTTACTATTCTTATTCGTACTCAGAACATAGGTTGGTGCGTTGAGATGGTTCTAATGAGTACCCAGAGGAGACATAAGAAAAATAATTAATAACCTCGAAAACCCCTGTTTTATCTATATACATGTAAAGTGGGATTTATAGGGTGTTCATTTCATGGACTTATTAACGTGAAGTTATTGGAAACGTATACATACCCATCCGATAGGACGTTACATGAAAACATCCGCGTTGCAAAGTACAATCCAAGATCCATCGCCGTAAAACGGTCTGCAGCGATTACAACTCATCACGTGAACAAGTCCGTGAAATGAAGACCCCCCCAACCCCACTTAATATAGAGAAAACTGGGGTTTACGGGGTTAAACATTATTTTTCTTATTTCTGTTCCAAGACATAGGTTGTGGGTACTCGTTAGAACCGCCTCATTGAGGCGCTTCTAACGAGCACCCACAACCTATGTTTTGAGCAGAAATAAGAAAAATATCACAATTTTTCATCTTAAAATTTCTATTTTTGGCCAAAAAATTGGCAATGTATTGGTATAGGCGTGTTTTCGTAATGGCCGTAAAAGGTCTGCAGCGATTACAACTGTTAACCATTATCCTGCTGAATAAATAGGTTTGTCCACGTCCATGGCTGACTATGAACCAATCAAATATCTTCTTACATTGTATTTCATTCAATTCACAATCCGCATGACAAACTGTGTAGATGCTGATCAGATGGCTTCTTCAGACGCCATCATTTGATCTGGATTTACACTGTTTGCAAAGGTAGGGGTTCTAGTGAACAGCAGGATAAGGGTTACAATTATTTTACAGGACCCTGGTTTCAAATATTGTCCCACTTTTCGTCTCATTTTAGGTTATCCTAACTAAATTTGCGAGACATCACAGAAGTCTGTTTTATTTAGGCTAGTTTTCCTAATGAACACCGGAAGCTCTTCTTTACATTCGTTTCACACATTTTGAAATCGGATGCCTTCTCCCATCTGCCTGCTGACTGTTCATTCACGCAGCGAATAGTTTTAGAAGCTCTTCCAAATATGTCGGAAACCTGGAATAGAAGAGGTCACATGATTGGATAGGGCATCAACAAGATCGAATAATTAGCAAAAAATAATTTGTTACTTGTTATTTGTTAATTTGTTCGTTCGTCCCCAAGGATCAGTATCAGTTCCTTAGTGCTGCGGTTGATACTGCGATGTTGACGTCAGCACTCAAGTACTGATTTAAATAACTATATTATATCTTTAACTTTTGCAGTATAAAATTCTAACTTTTGTCAGGTGAGACATGTATCTTAGCGGATTTGGTTACCACGTTTTGATATATTTTAAATATTGCAAGTCTCGCTACTTTGGACATCTCCTTCCTGATGCCCGGGACTTCCATGAGCGTGGGCCATGTTTGCTGATGTTGGCTCGGTGGGGGACGCCTATCTGGATCGGGCATCTCTTGCCTGATGCCTCCAGCTGACATGTCTCATGAGCTACGTCGGTCGGTGTGTGCTCGGAGGGGGATGTGCTTTGTTTGCCGGGTCTTGTCCATCATCCGTTTAGGTTTCAAAACTTTGGGGTTTAGACGCACTGATGAAGATTAAATAACAGAAAGGCTTCTGTGTCACTAAATTTGGTATAGTGACACCTTAATTGCAACCACTGGGTCGGTATCTCTGCTGGTGGATGATTCGTTCGTCCCCGAGGGTTTCATAAGCTCAGTATCAGTTCCTTAGTGCTGAGGTTGATACTGCGGTGTTGACGTCAGCACTCAATTACTGATTTAAATAACTATATTATATCTTTAACTTTTGCAGTACAAAATTCTAACTTTTCTAAAACTAAGACTGACTTGTCAGGTGAGACATGTATCTTAGCGGATTTGGTTACCACGTGTTGATATATTTTAAATATTGCAAGTCTCGCTACTTTGGACATCTCCTTCCTGATGCCCGGGACTTCCGTGTTTAGGAAAAACTCAAGGAACACATTAATCAGCCAGAATACAACCCTCCCCATATTTCAATATAATACTGTAACTTATATAACCTTAATAAAAACATAGATTGTTATTATTATCAGAGCTGCAGGCGAATAGAGCTGGTTGAAAATGTTAATATATTTTAAAAGCCTTACTATGCAGTGAAAAGTAAACATCATTCATCAAACTAGGAATAGGGCAAAATATTATGATCTCTGTATGCTGTGTGAGACGCAGATACATGTACGTTTTGGGGTGGGGTATGTAACAGTTGTACAAAACTTGCACTCTCTCTCAAAAAAATAATAACCAGAAAGTCAAAGGACAGTTTCTTTCCCACAAAATGGCCAAACGGGTATCCAAAATATTTGAGCCAGAGCACAGCATTTCCTACAATTTACGTGTGCGCCCAGCGAAGACTCAATTCAGCCTGCGCATCCGCGCAGTCTGACCAGAGTCTTCTTTTGTGCGCTCTAAGGATAGGAGTGTCGTGGAGCAAGAGAAGTCTCTGCTCAAACTATATGGATGCGCATGCTGATCATCGAGGCGGTTCTAACAAGTACCCACATTCTATAATTTAGAGCAGAAATAAGAAAAATAAGGTTTACACCTGAAAAACCCAGTTTTACTATATAAAAGTGGGGTTCAAGGTGGTCAAAATTATATAGGCGTGTGTTCGGGATGTAAACATTGTTACCGTCCAGCCCTAATCCTAACTCCATCACAGCCTTTTTTTGTTGTTTTAAATTAATTAGCTAGGATACCTCAATGGGAGCCGAATATGCAACTGAATTGTGTAAACTGCGGCGGAAGATGAGTGTGAAGGTTTAAAGGGTACCCTAAAACCGGTTTAACCTCCCCCCGCACCCCACTAACTACAGACACACACACGTAATTATAACTGACCGTCCAAAAGGCGATACTCTCCTTGCGGTTTCATTTGTTTTATGTTGGGAGCTATCAGTTTTCAAATAATTTCATTTTAGCAGTTCGGAGTGTCCAAATTATTTAGTTCAGCAGCCACATGTTTGGGAAAGAGCCGCTAACTTGGTTTGTCGCTTGTGATTTTGTTGTTTCTAAAGATGTGTTTGTTTGTCTTTCCTTTTGATCATTACGATAATACATCCGTGTGATATAGTGCATTTTTTCAAACCTCAAAAAAGGTAATTTTTCTGATGAAAATTTGATCTTTTTCTTATTTATTCTCCAAACATATGTTTTGGGTGCTCGTTAGAACCGCCTCATTGAGGCGGTTCTAACGAGTACCCACAACCTATGCCTTGGAGCAGAAATAAGGAAAATAATGTTTACCCCCTATACCCCAGTTTTCTCTATATAAAGTGGGGGTTTAGGGGGTCTTTATTTCACGGACTTGTTCACGTGATGTACTTGTGGTAGGCTTTGGTTTCTGCTTCAATTAGTTCCTGAAGCATTTGAGCCTCGCCAAGCGAATTTGTGTCTTCGAGCATTCCGTCATGACAAATTTTAACTGCGCATGCCCAGCCATTCAGAGGGACCAGGGATATGGCTTTCTGTCTGAAGGTTCCTCTTGATTCACTGCTTGTATGTGCGAGCAGTGACGGTTCTGGCGAGACTGCGCGGATGCGCAGGCTCCCCTGAACCTTCGCTGCTCGCATAGGCGATAAGTACCAAAATCGCATGACGGGGCCCATTTAATCTACAACACCTTGTCCCAAACATAATTTACTTGTGTCATAAAGCGTCAAGTTTTAAATTGAATCATCGCATTTGAAGGCCCAGTATACCGTCATTTAATCATATTTTGGTGTATATTTTCCTGTAAAGCGATTTAGGTTTAGTTTTAGGTCAGTGAATCGCAAACTGTCTCTAACGAATGAAAGAAAACCTAGCATATCTATTCTTAATCGCAACGATATACAACAGAAGTGAAGGCAATGGTCAGGAATCGATACAACTAACCCACAGCTCCCATCAGAGACACAAAGGAAAAGAAACACAAACATTAAACAACCAGACCCCAATGGAAACACCAACAGCGGAAAGCCAAAAGGACAGTTGCTTTCCCAAAAATAGCCAGTTGGCTGTCCAGATAAAAAAATATTAATATAAGCGATATTCACACCCAAAGACAAACCAAAATAAACCGCGACAGAAGAACTGGTTGGGGTGGGATGGGGGGCTTAAAACTGTAATAGGGTTTTTGTTTTTGTTAGCGTTTAATTGGTCAAATACTGAGCTGAGACGGTCATCCAATACCCAGTTGCTATTGTTGTTTTAGTCGATTATAGCGTTCTTTTTATGTTTATTTCTCATTTTCTTTCTCTGATCAGGAATCGATACAATTAACCCACACCTCCCATCAGAGACATCAAAGCTAAGCCAAAAGGACAGTTACTTACCCGCAAAATGGCCAGTTGGCTATCCAAACAAAAAGATATAAGCGATACACACATTCAAAGACAAACTATAACAAAAATAAACCATGACAGAAGAATCGCCTCGGAACGGTCAAAGAAATTCGCAATCCCCGCCCCTTACTTCCGTCACGACTAAAACAAATACAGCACAAAACAACTGAACTATAAACCAACAGACGCACTCCGTTGGCTGGCTCTCGGTGAACAAGGCCAATCGGCCATCAAAAAAAAAAAAATCAGCAACACGCACATGCAGACGAAGTTAAGAACAGTAAACCACATCATAAAAACCGGCATTACGAAAACACGCCTATATCATTTGACCTCCTTGAACCCCACTTTTATATAGTAAAACTTGGGTTTCCGGGGGTATACCTTTTTTTTTTATTTCTGCTCTAAAATATAGATTGTGGGTACTCGTTAGAACCGCCCACAATCTATATTTTGAGCAGAAATAAGAAAAATATCACAATTTTACATCTTAAAATTTTCATTTTTTTCGGCGATAAAGGTGCCAATGTATTTGTATAGGCGTGGTTGCGTAATGCTTGGAATGGCTCTTACTTCCGTCGCGATTTAGACAAATAATTTGTTTATTCCGCATGAAGGCTTCCTAACTCATCAGTGCAACATCTCCGAGAACACAAAAATCAAACAACCACAGAGATGAAATAATGGTGAGGACTCGACAGCAATTAACAACTGAAATGCTGGATCAACCAGAGACAGAGCATCAGGTACCAACCAACATTACATAAGTACGCCTTTACGCTGGAACATATGGGCCCCTTCAAGCGATTTCGGTACTTATCGCCTATGCGAGCAGCGAAGGTTCAGGCGAGCCTTCGCATCCTCGCAGTCTCGCCAGAACCTTCGCTGCTCGCTCATACAAGCAGTGAATCAAGACGAACCTTCAGACAGAAAGCCATATCCCTGGCCCCTCTGAATGGCTGGGCATGTGCAGTTAAAATTTGTCATGACGGAATGCTCAAAGACACAAATTCGCTTGGCGGGGCTCATATAATCTGAGGCTTGACCCGTCGGCGCGCAATTAAAGAGGGAAGCAAGGATATCAACACTGATTGGGTTAACTACCATGCATGCAGTGTGTCGTATAATATTTATGTTGTACCCAATCTTTTTATATCGAATAATGACTTTACGAAATTTGGTACTGAAATCCTGATATTTTCAGAATTTTGCCATTCTGTTTAATAAAAGTTTTACTTACCGAGGGCATATCGTGAGGTGGAGGTTTTACTTTGCGAATTATGACCTGCCTGTTGAGCCTTTTTTCATATCTGACGTATATTTCATTTTTGCAGCTGCTTTTCTGAAACTCTGTTCTGTTACCATTTCTAGACATTTCAATTTCAATTGCAAATCGCTTTTGATTTCGCCTTACCCAATGCATAAATGTTAGAGATGAAAGTTCCGTTGCGTTTCTGTCTAAAGGTTTTGACTCACGCATCTTAATCGTCCAACGCCTGAAAAGGGACGTTTCTGAATATATTTAATTCGAAATGCAGACAAAACTGACTCAGCATCGCTGAAAATAACTTTATAATAACAAAACAACGGGTGTTCGTCTATCGAACCTCCTATTTTAAATTTTAAAGAAAAAAGAAGCCTGTTGCTCTTGTTTATGGATTCAGCCTAGCGTAATCTTCAAGTGAAATAAGGTCTCATCAGGTGAACAAGTCCGTGAAATATACACCCACTTACACCCCACTTTATATAGAGAAAACTGGGGTTTACGGGGTATTCATTATTTTTCTTATTTCTGCTCCTAGACATAGGTTGTGGGTACTCGTTAGAACCGCCTCAATGAGGCGGTTCTAACGAGCACCCGCAACCTATGTTTGAATTAAAATTAACAAAAATATCACAGATTTTCACCAGAAAAGTAGCCATTTTGGAGCTTTGAAAAAATGCACTTTGTCGCACGGGTGTGTTATCGTAATGTTTTCCATTTCAAGTATCCGACTCAAGATGAATAGAAACACATGCAGGGGGACGTTTTTTTTCTGTCAGACATTAGAATGATTTTGTTTGATTTGATGTTTATCGTCCCAGTCGACACAATAAAGATCATTTTGGAGACGTTGCTTCCAATTTTGTGGGACTTATACCCGACATTGAGATGAAATGACATCACGAGCCCTGTCGCCAAATGAAACCAATAGAGTTTATAAGCATGGACGGTCCGACTCGCACCGCTTTACCTGAGCAGGCTTAGGTCCTCTAAGCGGTGTACCAGTACTCATGTGTGGTCGGATTCAGCTTTGCGTGGAAGCATCATGCAGCCCATTTATTTTTTCAAGCCCCAACGGGCGGGGTCCGAGACATTAGGATGATACATGCGTTTACTCTAATGGTTTTTAATTAGCAATTCGTAGGTGATTTTATTTTAATTACGTCTGCTACAACCATGCTACTACCCAGAATCTATGAATTTGAACATAAGAAAGGAAACAGGCAGAACCCTTGTAAACTTCAAATCACGCGAAGAAGTCTTTGGAATGAACACTCCGAAAATCCCGCTTTATATAGAGAAAACTGGGGTTTATAGGGGTATACATTATTTTCTTATTTCTGCTCCAAGACATGGGTTGTTGGTACTCGTTAGAAAGAGGCGGTTCAAACGAGCACCCACAACCAATTTTTGCAGTATAAATAAGAAACATATACGGATTTTCATCGATAGGCATTTTGGAGATGTGACAAAATGCACTGTCGCACGAGTGTGTTATTGTAATTCATTTTTCTTTGTTCAAACAGGGATTTACAAGGGTATTTATTACACGGTTTAGTGAACGTGGTGCAGTTTCGTCTTCTTTAGCAGTAGAGGTCTGCTGTGATGAGGAAACAAATCTCAACAGAACCTTCTTTCCTCACTCAGCTAAACCTCGCTCTCAGCTCCAGTGTAGTATCAAACTATATAACAATAACAATATAGTTATATTTTACAAAATTATAAATGGGATTTTGCCTGACTATCTCCGTGACCTTGTATCACCTCTAGTTAGGAATCGTCTAGGTATAACCTCAGAACTCCAATGATATTCAGACCATGGCCGCTAACACTAGCCTCTTTTACAATTCTTTTTTTCCTGCTACTATCAGAGCCTGGAATTCGCTCTCGTACGAAGTTAAGCAGGCTTCTTCTGTCGCCTCATTTAAATACCTTCTGAACAGACACTTAAAACGGCCACCTCAGTACTTCCATGCTGTAACACGTCTTAGGCAAATTCTATATGCGAGGTTAAGAATGGAATGCAGTGGCCATAACTCGCATCTTTACCGCAAAAACATCGTACCAAGTCCTTCCTGTTCTTGTGGAGCTTTCGAAAGCGCTTATCATTTCTTCTTTGTTTGTCCAAGGTTTGTCAATGCAAGGAACCCATATTTTCTTAACAATCTTCGTGCATACTCTGTTCGGGACATCCTATTTGGACGCGATACTTTCTCAGTTACGGAAAGTGAGGCTTTGTTCTTACAAGTTCAAGACTTCATCTTAAAGTCGGCAAGATTTTTCAGTCTAGGGTAAACGAACTAAAAGACCATTGTCCTAGTGAACTGCAGCAACACCTTGTTCATACGAACATTAACTTTTTACAAAACATGGTGCCAGTCAAAATATTTGTTCTTTCTGCTTACTCTCTATTTTTTGTCTCTTCATTATGAATTGTCCTATGTTCACTATCATCCTATATTATGGTGAAGGTATCGCCCCTTGGAGCGTCATTCGTGTGACAAAACCCTTTTTACATAAATCGTTCGCTCGTTGTGTTTGGCTGGAACGACTTTGCCTGCAAATACAGACGATTCGCAGATGCTTAGGATTACCTCCTTGCAAAGGCAAATAGAAATGCATAAAACCTCCAACTTACATGTAATGGCGCCTCAACGATGTTTAGAATACGTGATACAGCAGCAAACTTTCGGAGGAATATCTTCACCATTCACGCTAAAAGTGTTTTTCTACAATCATGTACAAGTACACATGAATCTCTCTCTCTCTCTCTCTCTCTCTCTCTCTCTCTCTCTCTCTCTCTCTCTCTCTCTCTCTCTCTGAGCTCACAGAACGATTTGGTTTTAGATTAATGTCACTATTTAACCATTATTCGAATACACTGTATACAACATTTGAACCTATAGAAAATGACTTTCATATAAGGACCATGCTAACCGTCAGATCCTATGTCATTTTGCGTGTATGTATCTATGTATGTCTTTGTAATTTATTTGCAAATAATATCGTTATTTTTCATCATAAAATTTTCATTTTTTTCGGCGATAAAGGTGGCAATGTATTTGTATAGGCGAGTCTGCGTAATGATAGAGATGCAGTTTAGAGGGGCGTTTATTTCACTGATTTGTTTTGGCGTACAGGTGATAAAAAGATAAAGTGACAAAATTTGTCTCCTACGTATAAGGTGGAAACGCGAGGTATCTCTAGTAACCTTAAATGATTTGAAGAATTTGGCTCTCCTAACTAGAAATTTCAATCAACAGAACTTATTTATTATCTAAAGGATATAACAGTATATATCAAATTTGGAAAAAAGTGACAAAACTATAGATTAGAGTAAAATCGCTTTACCCGAAAGTCTTTGGCAATGAGTTTGACTTATATAAGTGCCTAAATGGTCAATCACCATCAAAGGATAAATACTTTGCAAATTTCCAAAAGTCTGATTTATACCACTCCAAAATGGACGATACTTCTACATTCCTGGGGCCATCTTTCACATTTGTAAGCCACCCACAGCGGCTTAGTGAAACAATTAGACGACCCGGTAAAGTACTTCAGTTTGTAGAGATCCATGTGTAATTTCGGAACCTGATACAATTATCGAAGTTGTAGGTATTCCTAAGAGTACTCTATTCTAGAAGAAGACAAAATTGACTAATGATTAATGAAAATCTATTCTTTCGAGAAAGAAGTGTTTAGGCGATACAAAGTTCTTTGTTAATGAAATGTGGTAGTGAGCCAGTATATTTTTATCTGACTTATCTGATGTTGCAATTGTAAAGCGCACAATGCAGGTAATGAATGAAAGATTATACAATTACCACATACACCTCTTCATTTTATGTATAACTCATTTATGAAGTTTTAGAAATGATGTGTATATCATTTTGAATTTTACCCATAAATTCAAAATGATGTGTGTAAAAGGGGTTACACGTTCATGTAGTTAGATATTGTGAAAAAAGGTACGAATGGTCAGGAAAAATTGTTTGGTCAATTTAAAATTCTATTTAAGTCCTTGATTTTGCGCGAGTCTAGTTTGTCTACATACGATTTTTCAAAACGCTATACAACCTCGCCCCATAACCTATAAAGAAGATACCAATACATTCAACTGAGACTACTTTTCCGAGAGAAGTTGTTCTTTATCTTGCTTGTGATGATGAAATTGCTTTCTATATACATATATATTTACTTCAAATGACCAAAAATTGTTTAAATGGTTAAATTTTGGTCTTGCCAAAATGTCTGTGACGCTTTAATATATCTTTTGGATAACATTTTTCATTAGATGTAAGTTACACAGACAAATTATAGAAATTCTGATGGGTGCTAATTGCGCTCCGCTGGTATATGAATTGGTTTTATTTTGCTATGAAAGAGATTTCATAAGGTCTCTTTCTGATGATACTCAAGTTGATGTCATTAACTCAACATCGTACTACTTAGATGACCTTTTATTGAATACTGACAATCCAAATTTTGAAGGAATGGTTAGTCAAATTTATTTTGCCAAACTGCAATCAAATTAAGCTACGATCGTAATTTAAACCGCAATCAGGCATTCTAGTAACCTAATAAAGGGGGTACGCTATAATCGGTGGTGACATATAATACCTTCTACTGACCTATAATACGTCAAGTGACCGTTTATGGACCGGACCTACTTTTCAGGTCCCTATTTTACAAGTATAAACAATGACATGAATCATTTCATACATGGGAAAACAACGAAACTGCAAGCTAAAATCGTTGCAATATTTATTTGAACAGATTTTCAGAAATTTAAGCTTAATTCTTACCTTCTCGGCTTTTCCTGGTTTGAAAGGCCCGTTAGAATAACTGCGCATTGCTACTGCAGTTGCATCACAACATCGAAACTAATTTTTAAAGCTAAAATAAACTATTTATTTGCAGATTTTCAAACAGAAAGTTTAGCGCTGAGAAACTTTTATTCGAGCGTCCGTGTTGTTTCCTACGTCTTTGTGGCGCGGTGACGTCAGAAACTTTGCACTCGTTGACGTCACGTTATACTACGTGTGCGCGCCATGGCACTGAATGCCGTTTAACATGTCACACTGTCTGCTGTCTTTTTTGCTTATATTTGCTAAATAATTGCAAAACCCATTGATGATTTTTTAATTGCGGTATAAACTAAATACATGGTTAGTGTCTAAAATAATAAAATATAATCGCTTCGCCCCGAACAGTTATATGGGGCTCGCAAAAGATCGCCCTTATAAAATTGTCTAAGGCTCACCGATTATATTTTATTATTGCACGACCCGCAGAAAAAGCAACCGACTGAAGTCGGTTTTTTCTAAGAGTGCCCTAAAATCACCGTGTCATTCTGTCAGTCTGTCAGTCTGTCATTCTGTCTGTCCGTCCGTAACCCGTTTGTGAAAATTGGTTATAGTGACTTAACCGCTTGGAATATTTAAACAATTTTTGGTATACTGATAGATATCAATGAGATCTAACCAATGAACTTACAAAATATTACATTCCATTTAGTATAGCCTCGCCGAGGCGAAAAATGTGAAAATTTTCGAACATTTTTGAACTGCTTCTCCTCGGAAACCGTTGGGCCGATTGAAGTCAAATTTCATATGGAGCCTCTATGGGATGGGGGAAACCAAACTTTGCTCATGGGGTCAAGGTCACATGACCAAAATGGCCGCCAAGCCATATATGGTTTGTCTGTCTGTCCGTCCGTAACCCGTAAGTGAAAATTGGTGATAGTGACTTAACCGCTTGGAATATTTAAACAATTTTTGGCATACTGATAGATATCAATGAGATCTAACCAATGAAGTTTCGAAATATTACATTCCATTTAGTATAGCCTCGCCGAGGCGAAAAATGTGAAAATTTTCGAACTGCTTCTCCTCGGAAACCGTTGGGCCGATTGAAGTCAAATTTCATATGGAGCCTCTATGGGATAGGGAAACCAAAATTTGCTCATGGGGTCCAGGTCACATGACCAAAATGGCCGCCAAGCCATATATGGTAAAAACCCTTTAAAAATAGTCTTCTCCAGAACCACTAGGCAGATTTCCACAAAACTTGATAAATAGCATCTGGGATGTAGGCCTATCATAAATGGCTAAAATGGTGACCCTGGGTTGACCTTGACCTTCTTTGGGTCCGTCCGTTACCCGTTTGTGAAAATTGGTGATAGTGACTTAACCGCTTGGAATATTTAAACAATTTTTGGCATACTGATAGATATCAATGAGATCTAACCAATGAACTTACGAAATATTACTTTCCATTTAGTATAGCCTCGCCGAGGCGAAAAATGTGAAAATTTTCGAACATTTTTGAACTGCTTCTCCTCGGAAACCGTTGGGCCGATTGAAATCAAATTTCATATGGAGCCTCTATGGGATGGGGGAAACCAAAAATTGCTCATGGGGTCCAGGACACATGACCAAAATGGCCGCCAAGCCATATATGGTCTGTCTATCTGTCCGTCCGTAACCCGTTTGTGAAAATTGGTGATAGTGACTTAACCGCTTGGAATATTTAAACAATTTTGTCATACTGATAAATATCAATGAGATCTTATCAATGAACTTGCGAAATATTACATTCCATTTAGTACAGCCTCGCCGAGGCGAAAAATGTGAAAATTTTCGAACTGCTTCTCCTCGGAAATCGTTGGGCCGATTGAAGTCAAATTTCATATGGAGCCTCTACGGGATGGGGGAAACCAAAATTTCCTCATGGGGTCCAGGTCACATGACCAAAATGGCCGCCAAGCAATATTTGGTAAAAAACCCTTCAAAAATAGTCTTCTCCAGAACCACTGTGCAGATTTCCACGAAACTTGATAAATAGCATCTGGAACGTAGGCCCATCATAAATTGCTAAAATGGTGACCCTGGGTTGACCTTGACCTTCTTTGTGCCTAGGTCAAACTTTGACACATATGCTTTTGTGTTGGATTTTATCCTGCAAACGATTCAGAATACAGTACTAAAGTATAAGATATATTTTTGCTCCTTACGATAAGGCGCATTTATTGGGGGAACCGTTTTATGTCCAGGTCACATGACCAAAATGGCCGCCATACCCATATATGGTAACACTCATAAAGCTAAAAGCATCAGGCGGGTCGTGCACTTCAGCTGAAGCACTGGTTAAAGACACTAACCATGTATTTACTATACTTCTGAAACTGGGGCCCTGTTTTATGAATTGCACATCCGTTTTAGACGGATTTGTTACATTACGATAACACGCCCGTGCGACAAAGTGCATTTTTCACATCTCCAAAATGGCGACATTTCTGATGAAAATCCACGATACCTTTCTTATTTATACTGAAAACATAGGTTGTGGGTGCTCGTTAGAACCGCTTCATTGAGGCGGTTGTAACGAGTACACACAACCAATGTTTTGGAGCAGAAATAAGAAAATTAATGTTCACCCCCGATAACCCCACTTTTCTCTATATTAAGTGGGGTTTAGGGGGTGTTCATTTCACGGACTTGTTCAAGTGATGTACCCCTCGCAAATGAAGTTTAAGGGGGTATACTGTTTTCACGTTGTCCGTCCGTCTGTCCGTAACACTTTGGTTTTCCATGCATATCTTGCTTAATAATTTACAGAATCTTATAATTTTGGCATAAATGTTGATATTGATGGGATGCTGCTGCCACATGAAAATAAAGGTCCTGCGATCAATACTTTTAAAGTTATTCCCCTTTGTAATTCTAGAAAACTTGTCCGTGACACCTTTGATTTTTTCCTTTATATCTTGCTTTATAATTTTAATAACTTTTGTATTTATTGTTCTACATTAATGGAACTTATATCACACTTGGCGCCTAGGTAAGGAATCTGTTGTAGTAAAATAATTATCAAGGGCCCATAACTCTTGGAGTTATGTCACTAGGTTTTCATTTAACATTTTTAGGGTGATCGTTTTGAAACTTTGCAGGTGTTTTCATACAGGTCTGTAGATGTGCATGTGGTTTTTTCTTACTCCTAAAATTATTTCTTTCACTTTTTGTCGTCTTTTTTAACTTAGCCATTTTTTTAGGTCTAATAATGTTCAAGTGTATAGGGAGTGGGTACCTTGTTAGCGCAACTCCTCTCACAGTTTTAGGGTGATCGTTTTGAAACTTTGCAGGTGTTTTCATATAGGTCTAGAGAAGTGCATGTGTTTTTTTTATACTCCTAAAATTATTTCTTTTACCTTTTATGTCTTTTTTAACTTAGCCATTTTTTTAGGTCTAATAATGTTCAAGTGTATAGGGAGTGGGTACCTTGTTAGCGCAACTACTCTTACAGTTTTAGGATAATCGTTTTGAAACTTTGCAGGTGTTTTCATATAGGTCTGAAAATGTGATGTGGTTTTTTCATACTCCTTAAATTATTTCTTTCAGTTTTTTCGTCTTTTATAACTTAGCCATCTTTTTAGGTCTAATAATGTTCAAGAGTATAGGGAGTGGGTACCTTGTTAGCGCACCTCTGCTCACAGTTTTAGGGTGATCGTTTTGAAACTTTGCAGGTGCTTTTATATAGGTCTTAAGATTTGCATGTGTTTTTTTTATACTCCTACAATTATATCTTTCACTTTTTTGTCCTTTTTAACTTAGCCATTTTTGAGGTCTAATAATGTTAAAGTGTATAGGGGGTGGGTATCTTGTTGGCACAACTCCTCTCACAGTTTAAGGTTGATCCTTTTGAAACTTTGCAGGTGTTTTCATATAGGTCTGAAGATGTGCATGAGGTTTTTTATACTCCTAAAATGATTTCCACTTTTTTCGTCTTTCTTTAACTTAGCCATTTTTTGAGGTCTAATAATGTTAAAGTGTATAGAGAGTGGGTACCTTGTTAGCGTGAAGTTCAACAGATGCTTAAAACTCATCAAATAGATTTTGTGTTTCAATAATTTTGAGACAAGTTGCCGGCTATGAGTTCAACTTCTTTTTAAGATGTCTGCTCGTTTTTAGTATTGACCATTGCCATGCGGCGTGTATCTAATAAAACAGTGCTTATTCTTTTTTTTTCATTTCATCTAAAATCTATTACAAACTCGATGATTTTGATTTCGACATTGTTAAGTTTCCATTTTAGACGGTCAAGTTCCCCGAACCACTTCTTATGGTGTTTACTTCTAGGTTGGTTTGAATTGAGGTTTAACGTCCCCGTCAACACTATTTGTAATATAGAAATGAAGGCAATGATCAGGAATCGATACAATTAACCCACACCTCCAACCACAGACAATAAAGGAAAAGTTTGTTTTGTTTGAGTTGATGTTTTACTTCCTCGTCAACACTATTAAGATCATTTTGGAGACGTTGCTTCTGATTTTGTGGGACTTTTCCCCGACATTGAGATAGATGAAATGCCTACCGCCCGTAGAAATCGCTATTGTTTAAGGAGCGGTCCGACTCGCATCACTTTTTCTGGGCAGGCTTTGTCCGAAGCTGTTTACCAGTACTCACGGCCCCCGCCCATCGGGGCTTGAAGAAATATATTGGGCTGCGTGATGCTTCCACGCAGAGCTGAATACGACCGCACACGAGAACTGGCAAACCAGTTAGAGGATCTAAGCCTGCCCAGGCAAAGCGGTGCGAGTTAGACCTATATGCTTACAAACCCTATTGGTTTCATTGGGCGACAGGGCTTGAAATGTCATTTCATCTCAATGTCGGGAAAAAGTCCCACACGATTGGAAGCAACGTCTCCAAAATGACCTATGTATATAGTGTTGATGTGAACGTTAAACTTCAAATCAAACAAAACCAGTACTCAAGTTCGTTCGGTTTCAGCTCTGCGCGGAAGCATCGTGCAGCCCAATCTATTTCTCCAGGCCCGACGGGCGGGGGCGTCAACAAAGGGAAAGAAAAACAAACAGTCAATAACTAGACCCTAATGGAACATCAACAGCGGAAATCTAAACGGGCAGTTACTTTCCCACAAAAGGGCCAATTGGCTATCAAAAACAAAAATATAAAAGCGATGCACATATTCAAAGACGAACGATAACAGAAATAAACCGCGACAGAAGAACCGCCTTGGAACGGTCAGTGAAAAGTTTTTAACTTGCGGGCTGAAATCGATTTTAAGCGGCCGCAATCCTCGCCCTAACTTCTGAGATGCCTGGAAAAAATAGTACTGAACGAAGACTAATACTGTTTTATTTAACCTTTAAATGTCAGTATTTTAAACAGACAGTGTAGACAATGACCAGACGCCGCGTTATGTGACGTCTGATCTGGGTCTAGACCGTATGTGAATGTCCCATGTACACGTGTCCAGTCAAGATATAGATAACCGACCTCTTTTTACACACGCTTTGACGTCACCGGGAGAAAACCTGAGGCCAGTTGTTCAAAACTAACGACGTCGTTGGTTAACGTATCGTTAAAACTTGGCACGGCAAATATGCTAATATTTTTGCTGAAAAATGTGAGCAGCTTCTGCATCCGCAAAAGCTGCTCACATTTTTTCAGCAAAATTACCGAAAATTAAAATATTAAACTTGCAAGAACAGTTAAAAAATATGGCCACTAACGAGCTCGTTAAGCTAACGATGCTTTGAACAACTGGCCCCAGCATTGCACTTAGTAATCGTTACCTGGATTATGTACATTGTCAGCGATAATCACGTGGACAATTGGAGACGGGAAGCTTCTGTAGTTAGTAACTTTGGCCGAATAATGAACAATCGACCCACAGGTCGGGGCTTACTAGGATGTGAATAGAATAATTCCTATATTAAGACTTTGGGACTGTTCAAAATGAATCCTGAAGACAACTTTTGAACAGTCCCGAAAGGAGTCTTACTAGTAACTTGAGCCGATTGATGAACAATCGACCCACAGGTCGGGGCTTACAAGGGTGTGAAAAGTAAAATTCCTATATTAAGACCCCCTTTGGGACTGTTCAAAAGGAATCCTGAAGACCACTTTTGAACAGTCCCAAAAGTAGTCACACTAGATGACACTGGGTGCAGAATATACAAAGAAATGATAAATGAAACCTTCAAAATATGGTTTAAAAGCATAATTAGCCTTAATTTTAACTGATCTTAATAGCGGAATTTCACTGTATTGTAAAATATCGTATTTCTGCTCGAGGTTATTTCTGCTTGAGATCACAGATTGAAGCGTCTTTTTGAGTCAGTTCTGTCAACCTGTATTTTGAGCATCGCTTTTTCATATTATCTTAAATGATACAGTTTCTATATATAAACGCGAGGACTTACAGCATGTGTGGATGTACAGGCCGAACTGATTCTTCGCTTGTCGAGCGACATCATTTACCGGCAAAAATGATGAATATAATCTACAATAATGAAAGTCAGACATATTGACCGATAGACATGAAATGACAATCAATCTAGCATTTTACTTCAGGCGCATACATCCTGACAAATTTACTTATCCTTGAATTGTGGTCGGAAATTCTCCCCCGCATCTGCAGTCTAAATGTTAATTAGAAAATAAATTTCAAGGATGTACATTTATTGTCTCTGTATTTCCAGATGTAATGGCACTAAGCAGCTTAATAGTTTGCACATCCAATTAAAGAAGCCGAAAAACTAGATTAATTTAACTGAGACTACGCGAGGCGTGTTTTGATTACTGCAGATGTCAACTTCAACGATCTGTATATATTTTTCAGTTTAAGAGGCTATGGATAACCAATCCTTTATTAAGAAATCTTCATCATTCGTCGTCAATGTCTTTATGTGCGTATAGTGTTGCGACTGTGCTATGTTCTCCCACACTGTTTGTGTCAACCCTGTAGACCGGTACAGGTACATGTATCTAAGCAAACAGGGTACATCCAAATGTGATGACTCTTAACGAGCCATTACCGGCCCCGATAGCTCAGTTGGTAGAGTGTCCGCTCCGGGGAACGGGAGGTCACGGGTTCGATCCCGGGCCGCGACATACCAAAGTCGTTATAAATGGTACTAGTTGCTCCTCGCTTGGCACTCAGGTTTACGGGGTAGAGCTAGGACTGGTCGACCCAGTGTCAGGATAATGTGACTGGGTGTGGTATCATGTAATGTGTCTGGGACATGATACTTCAGTGAGGCAGCACTATAAAAGTGAGCATTGAGCTCCCTGTCGCAACCAGACACCGTCGTGATATGACTGAACAATTGTTGAAAGCGACGTTAAACCCGAATTCACACACACTCTTAACGAGCCATCACATCTGGATGTACACTGTTTGCCATCATCTAAATGAACTTGACTAACGTTCCTTACTAACAAGAAAGAGATTCAGAGATGGGTGAGCCTTAGAAACTCAGGTGTGAAAGGGTTAAGGCCCATTATGTTCACAGAGCCGAATCCGGGTTCAAAAAAAGCTACATGTATTTCACATCACTTTAACAAGTTAACAAGACCGTAAATCGAAAAGCCTAGAAAACCCCATCTTGGGGTTTACAGGGCTATACGAAACCTCGTTTTACTTAATAATTGCTTTACCCTTATCTTGCTATTCACGACAACCCCACCTTTTTTTTGCAAACTGTGTAGATCCAGATCAAATAGCTTCTGAAGATCAGGATCTACACTGTTTTGCATTCAGTTTATAAAGGATCTGTCTCCATAAGGGGGTTTTCGTGGTACCTAAATATTTCAATAATATTTTGGGAAAATATAACCACACAGAGGGGACATTCAATCCTGGTAAGTTTGAATCAAACGGAACTCTAGTTGTGTTATAAGGGTTTATCAAAAGTTGGTGGGGTAATTCCATATCAGTTCTACCAAGGACAATTAATTAGCAATTGACTATATTCTAATAGCAGACTGACAAAATTTTTTGCCATGAAATGCATAGACTGTGGGTACATATTAATGTGAAATAGGGTGATTGTATATTTTATTGAACTTTGCTAAAATATAATACATTATTTGCACTTTGCAGATTTTCATTAATTTTTCATCTACTAACTTTACCAAAAAGTCTAACATTTCTGTATTAAGCAACACATTCTTACCACATTTCTAGAAAATACTTAGTAATGCTTGGCCATTGTAGAATTATGAGGATTTTTTTTATAAATGGTCTACGACATGAGTTATGTGCCCTGGAAAAGAGAAAATTGCAGTAAAATGCGATGAAATTATCAAAACTTTGTTTTGCCTTTTTGCTATAAGTTTACTGCCGAGAAATGCTTACAGGGGTTAAATTCTAAAGTATTTATCGTGTAAAAGGGTTGTATTGTTGTAGCAGAGACTAAATTGGTATTAGTTAGGGTCAAACATACCTTTTGAGGTGTTAAGAGTTCAGCTTTTAATCTGATATAAGTGACACACATTTGCTCATCTCGTTCCATATCACTTTCTTCTGAGGAGTTGCTGTTAATATTCTTTACTTCAACTGCAGCATCTGTAAGAAATCCATGCATTTATTATGTATCTTAGGCCCTTTTGTTGCTGGCTGGTGTTGCTCAAACCCCACATACCATAAGACTGATGCAATATGGGCACAGCCGCCCACCACTCTAGCCCCTGATTTGCATGTGCAAAACCAACCGGCGATAGGTGATAAGCCTATGCTGTATTCAATCCATAAATTATTGGTCTTGCTTCTGGTATGCCTTGAACGTATTTGGCACTTGAGGACACCTTCTTGCTCTTTATTTATAAGGATTTCATATTTTTAGTCATCTGTTTGGTGTTCTCTCGGGTAGTATTTGGCATGGTGAATCTGATACACTCCCATTGTCAGGTCTCTTAATTCTGCTTTGTTCAGTTCTGGGAAATCTGGCATTTCAGATGCATCCATACTTTTCCAAATTGTGCCCCGTTTGTCCCACTTATTGTCAGTCTTTGTTGACGTTTATTAGATGACTTTGCTAAGGCCATCATCATTCGTTTGGCCATTACAACATCTGATTCCAACTTTGTCACCAAGGGTGGCATGAAAGCATTGCAAAGGGAGCAAACAATTCGCACATAATCGCCAACAAACGGGATTTGAGAGTTGGGAAGCACATTACTTAAAGCTTTCCATAGCTTTATACGCCCATTTGCTGACTCAACAACCCATCTCACTTTGGTGACAAGTCTGGGTTCATTTGCTTCCTCAGTGCTATGCTGTTTCTCTGTTTTCTTCAAGAAATGATGCATTTCAGTATTGTTCCCACAATCATTAAGTAAGTCTGTTACATTCCTGAACCCCCTATCAACAATGAGAACATCCCCTTCATTGAACGAATTTCTAATATCCTCACTGTTGCTCTTCAGCATATGCTCTGTTATCTTGGCATCTGGGTTTTTACCATCAGCCTGGTAAGGTCCAAGCACTGTAAGTATGTAGCCGTCAGTTGCTACAAGCATCATCGGTTTAAGCAATCTGCGACTTTTATGGACAGAATAAGAACGCCTTTGGAATGAATAGTCACTGCTTTTGCTTTTCTCTATGTACACATAGGTACCATCAGCAACAGCAATAACAACATCTTTCTATGACTCAGCAAACAACACCCTTGCAAATTCTTTAATGTGATCATTTACTTTATTTCGTTCTATATGTGGCAGGCCAAGATATTTTGGAAAGAAATTGGACATTAGACTTATTCTGGCTGAATGGATTGCCTTACTGCAAGTAGTTTTAGTCACAGCAAACAATGTTGGCTTAAACAGTATTTATTGAGTTTCAATGCACAAATACAAATTTCACACATACAAGGATATATAGGATTTGACAGTAAGGGATACGCTTATATGGAAGTCATCTCCAAACAATGTTGTAAGAACAGCCAAGAACAGACTAGTCCTAAGTTTTACAAGCAACATGGCAATTGCTGTACGAGTGCTCCTTGTTGATGTAGAATGCAACGAGGAGATAGATCCATGTACATCATTGAAATGACTAGTTGTTTTTTAGGAGTGGGCGTATAAAACAATGAAAAACTTGTGCTTCCCAACTCTCAAATCCCGTTTGCTGGCGATTATATGCGAATTGTTTGCTCCCTTTGCAGCGCTTTCAGACCACCCTTGGTGACAAGTTTGGAATCAGATGTTGTAATGGCCAAACGAATGATGGCGTTAGCTATAAGTCACCTAATAAACTTCAACAAAAGGTGACTGACAATAAGTGGGACAAACGGCGCACAATGTAGAAAAGTATAGATGCATCTGAAATGCCAGATATCCCAGAACTATGCGAAGCAGAATTAAGAGACCTCACAATGGGAGTGTATCAGATTCGCCAGGCCAAATACTACACGAAAGAACACGAAACATATGACGGCAAATATGAAATCCGTATAAACAAAGAGTAAGAAGGTGTCCTCAAGTGCCAAATACGTTCAAGGCGTACCAGTAGCAAGACCAATAAATTATGGATTGAATACAGCACAGGCTTATTACCTATTGCCGGTTGGTTTTGCACATGTAAATCAGGGGCTAGAGTGGCGTGCTGCTGTGTCCATATTGCATCATTCTTATGGTATTTGGGTTTGACCAACACCAGCCAGCAACAAAAGGGCCTAAGATACATAATAAATGCATGGATTTTTTACAGATGCTGCAGTTGAAGTAAGGGTTATTAACAGCAACTCCTCAGAAGAAAGTGAAACGGAATGTGATGAGCAAATGTGTGTGAATTATATCCGATTAGAAAGATGAACTCTTAACACATCTAAAAGTAATTTTGACCCTAACTGATACCAAGTTTGTCTCTGCTACAACAGTACAACCCTTTTACACGATAAATACATTAGAATTTAACTCCTGCAAGCATTTCTTGCCAGTAAACTTATAGCAAAAAGGCAAAACAAAGTTTTGATTATTTCATAGCATTTTACTGCAATTTTCTCTTTTCATGGGCACATAACTCATGTCACAGACAATTTATCAGAAAATCCTCATAATTCTGCAATGGCCAAGCATTAATAAGTAATTTCTAAAAAAATGAGGTAAGAACGTGTAGCTTAATAGAGAAATGTTAACCTTTTTGGCAAAGTTGGTAGATGAAAAATCAATGAAAATCTGCAAAGTGCAAATAAAGTATTATGTTTTAGCAAAGTTCAATAAAATATACCATCACCCTATTTCACACTAATATGTACCCACAGTCAATGCATTACATCGCAAAAAGTTTTGTCAGTCTGCTATTTGAATGTAGTCAATTGCTGATTAATTGGCCTTGGTAGAACTGATATGGAATTACCCCACCCACTTTTGATAAACCCTTATTACAAAACTAGAGTTCCGTTTGATGCAAACCTACTGGGGATGAATGTCTCCTCTGTGTGGCTATATTTTCCCAAAATATTATTAAAATATTTAGGTACCAGGAAAACCCTCTTATGGAGACAAGTCCTTTGTACCAATAAATTACATCAAGTAATTTGATTGGTTGGTAGACAGAAATGGGTGTGGCTAAAATGAATATTCAGCAAGATAAGGATTAACCATAAATTGTGTGAACTTGATAGTCTCAAGGAGGCGGTTCCATCGAGCACACGCAATTAAACTTTGCAATAGAAATCATTACGGTAACAGACCCGTGCGCCACAGTGCATTTTTCACATCTCCAAAACGGCAAATTTTCTTCAGAAAATTTGTGATATTATTCTTAATTATTCTCAAAACATAGGTTGTGGGTACTCGCTAGAACCGCCTCATTGAGGCGGTTCTAACGTCGTTAAATGAGTACCCACAACCTATGTCTAGGAGCAGAAATAAGGAAAATAATGTATACCCCCATAAACCCCGGTTTTCTCGATATAAAGTGGGGTGTAAGTGGGTGTTTATTTCACGGACTTGTTAGCGTGATGTTCTACAATATTAATGTTTTGAGAACTAAACAGTAAAACCACAGAACAATCAACCAAGGACATGGAACATCTAGTACCAAGTCATGGGTTTCGTAGGTCCCCTATTCGATGTTTTACATTGATGTAAAAGATAGTTATAAAAACTGCTTTCGAAATAACAAAACATAAGCCGGGTAAAACAAAAAGTGGTCGTGCACTCGACGAAGACTCACCATCACGTAAATACTCCTATATAATTTTGACCCCTTAAACCACATTATTATATAGAAAAAAAAACTGGGTTGGAAGCAACGTCTCCAAAATGACCTTTACAGTGTTGACGGGGACGTTAAAACTCAAATCAAACAAACATTACAGGAGTATATATTAATTTTCTCATTCTGCTCACAATCTTAATTTTGAGCAGAAATAAGAAAAAGATCACAATTTTTCATCTCAAAATTTGTTTTCGGCGGTAAAAGGGTTTACAATGTATTTATATAGGCATGTATTTGTTAGCCTGTGTAACCAGTCAGTCACAATAAGTATTTCATGTCTGTGTGAAAACAAACAAAAAAAAAAAAAAAAAACAATCGTGTGTCAGTAATTATCCATAGAGCGTACAGCGGAGATTCAGAGCAGACTGCGATACATTTCATTTGACGCGGCTCACATTACTGAAATAGAATAGGAATAAAATACTTCTTGAAAAAAGGCCTTGCAGTATTTTTTGAAAAGCAGACCCACTATGATGTTGTTTTTTTGTAGCATGTGCCCCCACCCATCGGGGCTTGGAGAAATAGATGAAGTTGCATGATGCTTCCACGCAGAGCTGAAACCGACCGCATATGAGTAATGGCAAACCGCTTATAAGGCCTACGTAGTATGGCCCATCTTCTTTCTTATGAATGTTTTCATTGCTCTTAAAGGAACTCATTTTTGATTTTTATTTCTAAGCCTGCCCAGGCAGTGTTGCGAGGGTTTCCTATTGCCTATTGGTTTCCTTTCATCTCCATGTCGGGTAAAAGTCTCACAAAATTGGAAGCAAAGTTTCCTAAATGACATAAATAGTATTGACGGGTAAGTTAAACATCAAATCAATCAAGCAAATGACCATTTGGCTTATGGGCGAGGGTTGACTAGTTGTAAACTTTGAAGCTGAAACCCTTCAGTAAGCTTTTGGTGACCGTGCCAAGGCAGTGAGGTAATGGTATGCTAAGGGACAAACAGTGCAGACCCAGATCAGACTGCTCTGATCAGGGTATACATTGTTTGCCTTTGTACATTTTGGACTCCCTGTTGGAACGTGAAACGAATTTGTTAAACGTTTTTGAGAAATACAAGTTCTCACGGTGTCCTAGCCTTTTAAGATTTTTACGATAGTTTTTTCGCAGTTTCTTAAATATCAATTGGTATTGTGTCAGAATTGTTACTTGGCACAAGTAATGTTTTATTATGTGAGTGCGTATGTGTGTGTATGAAAGCGTACATGCGTCCGTTCGTGCGAGCGTGCGTTCAGGGTTTCTTCTTCCGGGGGCGCGAAGAGATTTTTTGTTCTGAGATCGTGGCTTTACCTCCTCTTTACAAATTAAATGTACATAATATACACTTTACAAGTAACCGCCCACAACAGACAGGCAATTTGGAATAAGAGATTTTTTTTATTTAAAGCGGATTTCCTTACGATACCGTGGGCACAGTATGTCTGGTAGGAACATATAAGCCCCGCCAAGCGAATTTGTGTCTTCGAGCATTCCGTCATGACAAATTTTAACTGCGCATGCCCAGCCATTCAGAGGGGCCAGGGATATGGCTTTCTGTCTGAAGGTTCCTCTAGATTCACTGCTTGTATGAGCGAGCAGCGAAGGTTCTGGCGAGACTGCGCGGATGCGCAGGCTCGCCTGAACCTTCCCTGCTCGCATTGGCGAATAGTACCAAAATCGCTTGACGGGGCCCATATAAGCGTGAAAATCTAGATTAAGTGATTTTATGGATAGACAATAAACCTTTATGTATGTCTTAATCACACAAGCGGGGGAATATTAAATGAGCTGAGATATAGCTCAAGTTACAATAACCAATTAATCTCCGATGGCTAGAACACCAAATGCAATTAAACTTCGATGACTCGAACAACGATAGCTCGCTAATTTGAACCCGTATGGACAGTTTTTTTATTTTTTACATGACATCAGATGTCAATAGGATTTTGTTTGTTTGATTTGAGGTTTAACGACGCCCCCGCCAACACCCTATAGGTCATTTTGGAGACGTTGTTTCCAATTTTGTGGGACTTTTACCCGACACTGAGTTGAAATGACTTCTCAAGCCCTGCCGCCCAATGAAACTAACAGAGATTACGGTTTAGTCCGGTAACATTGCACACATAAAGATTTGATCGCCGTGTATTATTTTTTCCCAGCCGTCACACAAAATCCGCAATCAAAAACATTGCAACACTTCCATATCAAGATTTGTCTCTGAAATTTTCAGCAGGCAGGACAAGAATACTTTGAAAAGGGGTACCCCCTTGAAATCGAACTGACAATTTTTTCCCCCAACATTGCGCACGTCAGGTATTTTGAGCTATTTCAACACAAGGGTGGGCGCATATAAGTTGTCGATTAGATCTTTATCAATGTTGTCATATGCAGATAGTGTGAATATAAAACAATTGTTTCTTTGGTTAGTTTTAAACCAAATCTTGACGTTGACAATCCTCCGATTTTTTGTTTTATGAGAAAATTGAAAAATGCCGCGGAACTGGCACATCTGCACGTGCAAGCCCACCATTTGCGGGCTAAGTTAAACTTAATGCAGAGCCGGCCATAATTGTGAAACTGTTTATGAGGGATACATTTGCTGAAATTCAGACTGCAGGG